>OZ010578.1:47574557-47589557 GCA_963932145.1 Acanthosepion lycidas | reverse complement strand
GCAAAATACTCCATGAATTAGGTAAACTAGCAATCTCATTCTTGACAGAAAAAAAAATCCAGAAACGCTACATTCAGATTTACTAAGGAATTCAATATCGATAATCTAGACCTAATTCTAACCAATAACACTTTTGAATTTAATAGCAAAAACTATATTCAAAACCTAGGTACCCCAATGAGAAGGACAATGGTAACAACATATGCCACCCTAACCTGCAGGAAAACCTATATGATCAGATAGAATAAATATATGGGGAAAATACCAAAAAAAAAACGTTTCACTAAATCGTGGAAACAATACTTAGATGATTGCTTCATTTTCTGAAAATCTTCATGGGGTGATATTAATCAATTCCACACTCTACTTCAGAACTTAGACCCAAAAATCAAATTCACCTAAGAATATAATTTTAATGTATTACCATTTTAAAATATAAACCACCACATAATCACAGATATCTACCACAAACCTACAGACACCCAAGAATATATTCGTTTCAAAAGCCATCACCCAAAAAGCTGTCTGAAATCCATCCCCTATTCACTAGCACGTAGGGTTTGAACTAAAGTAATCGACAAACACCTCAGAAAAACCTGTCTAAAAGAACTATATAGAACTCTAAAAAAAAAAAAAACAAGGCTACCCCACAACACTAATAAACAAATGTTTTGAATTAGCAGAAGAAACACCTCTGGACCAACTACGAAATAATAATAAAAAACGTAACGTCGAACAAACCCTGTGAATTTTAAACTCGATACCGTAAGGATTTGAGGAAAAAGACAATTCATAAGTACATAGACTCGAATCATCTAAGAGAAAAAACTACAAACGTTTTTCAATTACTAACAGAACAGTAAAAAGAAATACCCCCAACCCCTCAATACCTAATACGTGCTATGGTTTTGGAAGTAAGCATTTTAAAAGTGATTGTTTCTTCAAGAACAGAAAATGGTATGAATGTAGGAGATTAGCACACAAAATTACGTGTTGCAGTTACAAAAAAATGTAAAAAAATAAAAGATATGTAAACATGATAAATATATTGAGTAAAGATAAGAAGCCTAAAAGTGAAATTAACAAGACATCTCAGAAGAGGAAACTTGTTTTTGTGCAAATTAATGATTGAAAAAATAAAATTGCAATTAGATACAGGATCTGATATCAGTATCATAAATGAAGAGAGATAAAGAAAATGGGTAAACCCAGTTTATTGACTTCTGATAGAGTTACGCATTTAGTCTCAGGAAAGAGATTGAAGTTTTGGGGTGAGTTCAGTTCTAACGTTTCTTTTGTGGGAAAAAACAGAAAATCGGTAGTGTTTGTATTAAAGAACACTGCTAATGTATTTGGAACAGAATGCATTGCACAGTTCGATCTTCGGGACCTTCCAATTAGCTCTTTTTGCAACAAGATAAATATTGTTACCCCAGGGACTAATACGGCAACTGAAAAATTGCAAAATGAACTGAAAAAGAGTTTTCCAGAAGTTTTCTCAAAGGGTCTAGGGATATGCATGAAAACAAAAGCTCATTTTGAGTTTAAGACAATGTAACACCGACATTTAAGACAAAAAGGAGTGTACCTTTTGTAGTCTTAGATCCAATTAATAATGAAATGGACAGACGAGACAAAATAAGTGAGATATCAAAAATAGACTATTCTGAATGGGCCTCACCAACAGTCTACGTTAAAAAAGGAGTAATAAAATCCGCGTATGTGGTGATTTGTCAACGGGGTTAAATGAAATTTTATCATAACACGCTACCAAGTCCAAAGGAATTTTTTGTCAAATTAATTGATAATTTTTTTTTCTGAATTGGATAAGTCAGACGCTTGCCTACAAGTACTAGAGAACGAAACGGGATCAAAACTATTAACAGTAAACATTCATAAAGGATTATACAAATTCAACCGACTTCCTTTCAGTATAAAGGTAGCACCAAGCATATTCCAACCGATAATGGATACCATGCTCGGCAGTTTAGATTATGCTCAAGCATATTTGGATGACGTATTTATTAAAAGTAAGACCCGAAAGCAACATGCAGAAGATGGAAAGAAAGTATTTGAGAGAATCAAAAAATATTCTTTTAAGATCAGTGAAGGAAAATGCGAATTATGTCCAGACTTAAATATCTAGGACAAATTATTGATGAAAATCGTAGATCACCGGATTCTTCAATGGCGAACGCAGTATAAAACATAGCCGCTCCTAAAAATGTAACAAAGTTACAAGCATTTTTAAGGGTCGTGTACATATTTCCTGTCTCGTCGCTTTTTTGCGTGTCTATATATCTAAATATGTCTGCGTGTTTGTGAATTATAATCTGATTGTGTATGTATTGTCTTTTGCAAGATTTTATCCCCCATTGCTTATATCTTCACTTCAAATATATCTAAGTTGTAACGGAGTTCAGAGCAGCATTAGATCTTAACGTTTGTTCCAACTTAATTTCAATAAA
Organism: Acanthosepion lycidas; assembly: GCA_963932145.1. Taxonomy (NCBI): domain Eukaryota; kingdom Metazoa; phylum Mollusca; class Cephalopoda; order Sepiida; family Sepiidae; genus Acanthosepion; species Acanthosepion lycidas. Next base: position 47,587,089 of record OZ010578.1, on the reverse strand, counting down.
AACAAAATAGAAAAGCATATGTACATTTTTCCTCGGTTTCTTCTTTAAATAATATTATATTAAACTTAATACAAATTAAATTTAAAATTTAAAATTGGTCATTTTGAATTTTGAATTTCATAGTATAATTTAATATTTATTAGTTAGAATGAATTCTCTTTTAGTCTAACACTAAGATTAAAGCATTAAATAATTATTATAACCAAAGTTCGTTGTCAAGTTTTTTTGAATTCTCATATACTTGTATTTTGATTGGTCATTCCAGCTTATGTAACAGCGTTTCCCCTAGAGAGGGGTGTTTGTTTGATTTGAACTTTTTAAACCCTTTATTGTACATTCAGCAACATCACTTGATAAGAAACCAGATGTGTTGAAACAAAATGGCTATTTTTATAGTGATTTTATAACAAAAATAACATGGAATATGCGTACAATAATAGAATATGCGTACAACTGTGTTCCCCCTCACTGGAATATGATTGGCTGGTGTCCGTCATAAATACCGAGGGACGTGTAGGAGAGTCAAGAGAGCCTTAGTCTGAAAGCTAAGTCTATAACGACGCCCATTGGACTACGTCATTGATCTACACTTCTTACCTGCGACTACGACGCGTACCAGTCGATTACTGCTACCGTATTCTACTTGGTTATAGTAGCCAAAACCACTTATCTACTTCGTTCAAATATATCCCTTTCTGGGACATACCAATAACATATTATTCAAGTGTGTATTCTAGCTGTTACATCTCGCGTTCCCAAGAACGCGTGATATACCGCTTAGAATGCACACCTGAAGACTGCAAAACTGCATGAAGCTCTGAGTTGTCTTATCGACGTTGGATATTAAAGTATATTCAGCAATATATACTTACAGCTCTGTTTCATAACATTGAGTACTCTATTTATAACACCCGAGGAATAAATATAGTTACGTGCGTGCAAATATTTGTGTGTGTATGTACATTCTTTATCTTACCCCTTCCTATATATGTATGGATGTATATACTTACTGTATTTGAACTTCAATCTTCTATGAATCTCGACCTTGCTGACCAAACGCTCCTCTGTGGCCAAATCGGTTAAAGGCACGTCCAGCTAAATGACGGTTCCGTATAGGATACAGGTTCGAATCCTGTCGGAGGAAGAATATTTTCTTTGAAAATTTCTCGGACATTCAGGACGGTAAATGTTGTTTAATACTGTTTATTATAAACAGAGCATTTACTTAAATATTTGTATCTATAAAAAGAATGTATAAACATAAAAATGTCTTAAAATAATGTGTCCATTTCATAATATATATATATATATATATATATATATATATATATATATATTCGATGGATTTATCAGAAAGATCTATTCTGAAAGGTAAAATATTGATTGTTTCCATTTCATAAGTAAAGTTCGTATATAATCGTAGGTTCCGATTTGTTTATTTTATGTACAAGATCAGGTAAAGTAGTTTCGCAGGGATATATTAATAGGCCATCATCGATATATTAATAGGCCATCATCGATATATTAATAGGCCATCATCGATATATCAGAAATATCTCGATTGTTTAAGTTAAATATTTTGGAAAGAACCAGATTCAGAAATTTTGAGAACATATATGCCAAAACTGCGCTTAGATGTGACTCCATTGACAATCCAAATTGTATATATATATATATATATATATATATATATATATATATATATATATATATATATATATATATATATATATGCGTATGTGTGTGGGTGTTAAGATAAAGTAGAAATAGGAAACGTTTATCAATTATGTTTGGGATATTTTCGCTTGTTTATAATTAGAATGTACTTCATTGCGATATAAATTATTAATATGTTTGAGTTTAGTTGAAAAAGGGATTATATTCTATTTGCTTTATACAAAAATTTTTCCAATCGGACGTCTTATTTGTTCATCAACAATATAATTAGGGAAGTTGTTTCATTTTTTTTTTAGAAAATTGAATTGTCCAAATCGTGTAAAAGCAAATATTAGGTTGGTGCAAAAATAATTTCGTTTTCTAACATATGTTACTATGTGAGAAAACGAAATTATTTTTGCACCAACCTAATACTAAGCATTATTCAAGGAGATTTTTTTCTCCTGATGATGGCCATGTTGGCCGAAACTAGTCGAGGAATCTAACAAATGATAAAAACGGAAAACATTAATATACAACTCAGTGTTTCTGTAGATTTTAATTTTTTAATATTTTTATTGTTCAAAACATATATATATATATACACACACACGCATATATATATATATATATATATATATTTATATATATATATATATATATATATATATATATATATATATCATTGCTTTTATGTAACACCAAAAATTGATTGCCCAAATCGTGCAAAAGCAAAATTGTCCATTTCCTAGATTCAGCTTTGAAACATTGTATCTTGGAAATGATTAAAGTTATCTTACGGGAATTCTCCGAGGTTTTTATGACACAAGTGTATTCTATTTTGAGCCATAAGAATGTATAATTACTCTACAAGCTATGAAAGGACAATACTTTTGAAATCGATCATAAACGAAACTGAAATGTTCATCATTAATTAATCATTAAGCTAAATATTGAAAGCTCATAAAGGATTGAAATAGAGTTCATATATATATATATATATATATGAATTTATATATATATATATGAATATATATATGAATATATATATATATATGAATATACATATATATATATATATATATATATGTGTGTGAATTTATATATATATATATATATATATATATATATATATATATATATCTTTAACCTTCTAACTTTCTGTCAGTATTAACAAGGTGTCAGAAAGGTTTCATGTACGATTTCATTTTCAAGTTTTTCTTTTCCTTTTTTTCACTGCTCTTTGGACTGTCATAGTTGAAACTCCTCTCTCATGTGTCAAACGTCTTATGGATTCAGTTGCATCGTTTCTAATTGATCTCTTTTGTTCTGATCCCTCTTCCTATTGTGACCTCCTGATCCAGTTTACCTCTCTGCCGTTCACTCTTTTTTAAACTTATTCACTGTTTTCTTGATGGTTCTTGAATAGATTTTGAAGATGGAAGACAGTGCATGAATGCTGGTACCATTGCTAAAGGCCTGAATGATCTTTTTCCTCTCACCATTGCTCAGTTTGGAAGATGTAGTGGTACTGATACTAAACGATTTTAACCTGTTCTCTTTCTAGCTGAATAACACAATCTATCTATCTATCTATCTATCTAACGTAATTTATTTTATCTATCTAAAGTTTGTTTTATCTAACATAATTTGCTTGTATCAATCTATACGCATTTTCTATCTATCTATCTGTCTAACCTAATTTGTTTTTTATCGATCTAAACTCATATATATATATATATATATATATATATATATATATATATATATATATATAGCTGAATAACATAATCTATCTATCTATCTTTCTATCTATCTAACCTAATTTGTTTTATCTATCTAAAATTTGTTTTTATCTATCTAAAATTTGTTTTATCTAACATAATTTGCTTGTATCTATCTAAACGCATTTTCTATCTATCTATATATCTATCTATCTGTGTGTCTAATCTAATTTGTTTTTTATCGATTTAAACTCATGTATATATATATATATATATATATATATATATATATATATATATATATATATAAATATATATATATACCTATCAATCTATCTATGTATCTAACTAAAGCTGTTAATTATCTATTTATATGACACTTTTCATATATTTCTGTATCTGCATTTCTGTCTTTCAGTGTGCGTCAGTTCATTATCCCCTCTCACTCTTTTTTATTGTCTTTCTTTCTGCCTTTATCCACCTGAGGCTCTTTATCTATCTATCTATCTATCTATCTATCTATCTATCTATCTATCTCTGTTCATTATCTATTTGGCCTGTTCAAGTATTTCTCAGTCTCTATTTCTCAGTCTCTTTCTTTCAATCTGAGTCACTAATGATCTCTCTCACCCTTTCTTTATTATCTTTCTTTCTGTCTCTATCTAGGATATAAATTTAGCGCGGTTGTCATCTTTCTTGGCGTCATCTTGCTATTAGTTATCGTCACCTTTGTGTGTGAAATTCTTAACATCAACCATTCTAAAACGGAATGTTTACAAAAGATGACAACATCATCCACCCGGGAAATACAAAGCTCAACGGATTTATATCTTATCAATTACCGCTTATATTGCGAGTAGATGAATGTTAGGATAATGCAAAGGTTAGCGACTCGGAAAGATAAATGGGTGAGGCGATTTCGAATTCCGGCTGAGTTGAGTGCTTTCACTTTTGCGCAAATATATATGAATTAAATTGGAATCCGTCTGTTGTATTCCCAGTCGCCATCTCCCAGTTCCCAAACCCCAGAACCCATACCCCTGCTCCCAGATCCTAGCTGCCAGGCTTCTAAAGTGTCAAAGAGATGTGCCTTTCTTAAATGGAATGAATTTGCTTTACTTTTTTGTTATGGCTTTTATCAGGTCATCCCATAAATTCTGTCCGAATTTTAACTTTTTGTTAAAATGAACGAAATTTAAAGAGTATTTTATAATGTCTAATGGAACTGAACATTATTTTTATGTTTAGATGCATTTAAACTGATCAAATTTTATTTCAGAGAACAATAAAATTAAATTTTGTTTGATTAAAACCCTGCTAACATGAAAGTACCCAAGAATCATTTGAGGTACATAATGCTTTATGAGTTCAAGAAAGGAAACTCAGCAGCCGAAGTGGCTAGAAACATTCACTCAGTTTATGGAGAGGAATGTGTGAATAAAAGAACTTGCAGAAGATTGTTTGCAAAATTCAGAGGTGGTGATTTCACCCTTGAAGATCAAGATCGAACCGGACGTCCAGTTGAGTTTGATGAAAAGATTCTTGAAGCAGCCCTTAAAGAAAATCCTTCTTTATCGGTTGATGAATTGGCAGTGGTTCTCAATTCAAACCATACAACTGTTCATCATCATCTTCAACAACTTGGAAATGTTCCTAAACTTGGAAAATGGGTGCCTCATGAATTGTCTGAAAACAACCTCAAATCCCGAGTTGACATACGCTCTTCTCTCCATTCTCACCAACTTCTTTCGCTTTTTTTGGATAGACTTGTGACTGGCGATGAAAAATGGATTTTTTATCGAAATGTTAAGCGTCGTAGACAGTGGTTTGGTAAAGGGGAAGGAACCCAGCCACAGCCGAGAAGGGAACTTCATCGGCAAAAGGTTCTTCTTTCAATCTGGTGGGATCGCCAAGGAAAAATCCACTTTGAATTCTTACCACCTAATGAAACAATGATCAAATATACTGTCAGCAATTAGAGCGTTTGAACCAAGCTTTGAGGAAAAAAAGACCTGCTCTAGTGAATCGAAAAGTGGTGATGTTTCATCAGGACAATGCGCGACCCCACACAGCAAGAATCACGTCACAAAAGATCGAAGAACTTGGTTGGGAGAAAATTCCTCATCCACCTAATTCTCCCGATCTTGCTCCTTCAGACTACCATTTGTTTCGTAGCTTACAGAATCATTTGGAAGAAACAGCTTTTGTAACACAGGAAGAGGTTAAAACTCACATTTGTGAGTTCTTCGTATCAAAGCCAAAAGAATTTTACAATAATGGAATTAGTAACCTTGTTAATAGACGGAAGGAAGTCATAGATAATCAGGGAAAATACATGGTTGATTGAATCTGTAATTAAATGTAACATTTGGTCACTTGTTTTCTTTATTCAAAATTCGGACAGAATTTATGGGATGACCTGATAGTAAGCTTGTTAATAGATGGAAAGAAGTCATAGATAATCAGGGAAAATACATTGTTGATTGAATCTGTAATTAAATGTAACATTTGGTCACTTGTTTTCTTTATTCAAAATTCGGACAGAATTTATGGGATGACCTGATAGTAAGCTTGTTAATAGATGGAAGTAAGTCATAGATAATCAGGGAAAATACATTGTTGATTGAATCTGTAATTAAATGTAACATTTAGTCACTTGTTTTCTTTATTCAAAATTCGGACAGAATTTATGGGATGACCTGATAGTATCTTAATGACAAAATCAAGCCTGACCGGAAGTTGTTTTCTGAGATTATAAATAGTAATAAAAGTTCGATTCCTAACGAGGAGCATATTTCCTTTCATCAGAATTTATATCGATTGTTCATTTGAGATTAAAAAACAGACGTCTACTCAAACAAGTGTGCCTACAAAATTTATCTTACATGAAATAAATAGCAGTATTAACTGGGATAACTTGTCTTGATGTTACAGGTCTAGGACAAAAATCTCAATTCGACACAAAACTTAAGTTGGATGGGCTCTACTCACAAAATAGAATGGGCTTTCTTATTGACATGGTAGTCCCTGTAGATTGTAATGTATCTTTGGAGATCTTTAAAAACTATCAAAATACACGGATCTTGAAGTGATAATCTAAAAAATGAGGCACATATGGACACTATTATTTCCAGTTGTATTTTATACTATTTGGAACTCTCCGATTGATTGGAAAAGGTTCCAACAGACTCATTGAAGGTATTCCTGGTAGCCCACATATGTATTAAAAAAAAGTACTCACAAGTAAGGCTCACACATTACGAATGACCTTTATCTATGTAAAATGCGTGTGATCTTAGGTTTTAGGGGGTTTGTTGTTATTTTATAAAATTATCTTATCCAAGACACAGCCTCGCTGCTATAGATGCAGTACATGTGGTACTACAATCATCCCAATGACCTACGGAGCTGGGGTGATGATGAGTTTAATTTTTGTTTTTCTGAAGCTATATGCAAAAGATAACGTTTAATCCTAGACTTGATTAGATCAAGATTATAACGAACGGTGTAGACCTTCTTGGTAATCCGATCCACAGAGTAGAGATCCTTGAAAAGGAGCAGTCCGAATTGAACATTCTTTCCGTTAACGGAAAACTAAGATAATGGCGTTGATTCGTTCCAGTTTACGCATCATGGCGGATATTAACTGTGAAGGTCGGAATTGGTGGAATTCCGTTGGAACTAAGGAATATCGCACGTCAGAAAGAATTGCCATAGAAATGGCGATAGAATAACAAGACTCTTGACATGTTTCGTCTATGGAAATTGGTTTGTAGGGTAGAAAACAATTCATCACCCACAAGGACGCGGAGACGTTTTTGGACTCTATCGAGGCTTGAATTATAGCATAAATACACCATGCTGGCTTTTGTAACGACCGAGCACTGTCAGCTGAGGTAGAATAGTCAGAGGCAAGTAACACTGTTTGTGAGGTTATGTAGGGAACAGGTTAATATTGATCGGGGAAGCATCCGATTGGGAATCGATTCGACAAAGCCTCAGTTCGTGGGAAGAAACTGTTTGGGGTGGGGGTAACTTACAACACAACAATGGAATATGAAAGGAATGAGGGTGCTTCGAAACAATGGTCCTGGCAGGGATATTCTTAGTCTTAAAGGTTAGAACTGGAGCAACGACGTTCGTCCGAACACGTTCCATCAAAATAACGAGGCACCGATTTGTCTTTGGGAAAGGGATCGTCAATTGGTATATAATTAATCGGCCACAAGGAAGCGGAAAAGCTTTTTGACTCTACCACGACTGGATAAGCTGGATCAGGTTCTTATACATGTGGAGGGGAGCAGGAGGAAGCAGATACTTATTAGAGCGGTACAAGAAATCGACCATTTTTCCAGCACCTTTAAAGTTGTATCGTATACATATGAGATCAATTTGAGCTCTGGTCTGAAATTGTGCCCCAATAGGCATTCGAATCAATGATCGGTGAAAATCCATGGTCTAATTGGTGATGAAGGTAGGTTAATAATATGATTTTTAGTGTATGGCATGTTACAAGACAGTCTTTTTCCCTAATCAGCAATTAGGGATCGCTCAGAGGAAAGATCGGCTACTAGCCTCTAGTCATCTTTTGAGATCCCCTTATATACTTTTCTATCATCTGCATCAAAAATCTACTAAAGTATGCCCTTAGGAACATCGAAAATATAAAGTAGAAAGGGTGTAGGGGAAGCTGAAAGGATTAAAGAAGTAAGCATATGGAGCGTCCAAACTATATATATATATATATATATATATATATATATATATATCTGTGTGTGTGTGTGTGTGTGTGTGTGTATTTAGGTAGCAATCCTTCCTTCATGTACATTTCATTGAAAACGACAGACAAGGTACTTTTATTTAGTTTTTATACAATCTCTCACACGATCTAATAATTTTTATCTTTTCGAATGATAAATTATGTAAAAACTGTCTGAATGTTCTTTTTATCCTGGCGCTTTCGGCTATACATTTAGCCTTTTTCACTGCGACATGTTTGACACGCAGACTCACTCTACACCTTTCTGACCATAGCTCAATTAGATCTCATTTAGATATTCATGGAGACCTACCGGACACTATTCGTAACATACTTGTTGACAACACTAATATAATAGCCTTATCTACATGCAAAAAAAAATGGCTAAAAATAATGGAAGCCTTCATTAATAAAAATAAAACAAAAACAACAGTTAATAATATTAACTTTGAACATGGACATAATATCTTGACCGTGTTTTGAAAAATGAAAACATTTTATGAAACATACATACAACAAACTATTTCTTATTTTAACAGTTAAAATTGAAATGGCTAAATGTATAGCCGAAAGCGCTCGGATAAAAAGAACATTCGGAATAAACGTCGTGAATATGACAGTAAAGATGCGGAAAACAGTACTAACAACTTATATAGTGTAATAAATTTTCACATAACACTAAGTAACCCTCTTGTGTCTTAGTGGCTTTATTGCTTTGCTTGAGGAGAAATGATTTTTAAAAAATAATAATAATTCATCGCTACTGAGATATTCAGCCGACATTGTTTCGCTAAAAGGAAATAGTATTAAAACAAAGACTAGACAAGAATTAACAAGACAAACACAGTATCAGGAGACGGCAATGAAATTACGAGTGTCTGTCAAAAAAGTAATTCCTCTCCTTTAACTACAACTGATTTTTATAATAGAGACACAGACAACGTGCTAAAATTAGCACAAACGTATCAGCCAACGATCGTTCACGCTGGAGACGCGATTTACTCCGAGGGTTGGAGCGAGGAGGGGAGAAACGGAAGCTTGCCTCAGGGGTGAAGCGTACTCGACGGAAAAAGAAAACAACAAAGAGGCATCGGGGCAAGAGCGTCTTCACATGTATTCGTTACAATCGAGACTGTCACTCCAGCGCCCCAACAGTTGCTGCACCGCCATCAGCAGCTGAGATATAATTCTTTAGACGCAGATCCATTGTCTCTTGATATCGACAGATGCCACACATCAGCCTTCCAGAACTAGTCCTCAGCCTCGCCTCTTACATTCTTAATTGTTGCACAAGTGTCAGCGGAAAAAAATAGACTTTTTTTTACAGTGAGGTTACGCTGTACAAGGTCCGGGTGACACTCGAGATAGAGGGTTGCACACTAAGAGACAGTTTATGCGGATAGGAGGGGAAGATAACGGTTAGCTCTAAATTTAAACAGAATAAGATTGTTATGTTCGAGTAAATATCCTCTTGGGAGTCAGTTCCACAGAGCAGTTGGAGATTAATTGTGGAAATCATTTGACTCACTTTAAGCAGTTGACTACTTCTACGCGCCACTGGCGAATCTTATAGGTGTTCTTGTCCTAAGTATTATCGTTCATTACCAACCTTCGTGTGATTATTCTATTCAGTAACCTTCTCTAGGTTACAACATACATACATATATATATATATATATATATATATATATATATATATATATATATATACATACATATACATATATATATATATATATATATATATATATATATATATATATATATATATATATATGAGAAAATATAGTCTTAAGATGTGCTATATTTATGGGATAAAGTGCTCAATATCAGAGATAGAGCGTGTGTAAATATAAAAGTGAACATAGAAGTCAACACTTAGAGGCGACAGTCTGTTTCATGCTAGATGCAATCCTCAGGCCACGAGTGTTGTTATTTTTCTCGGCTATTTATATATAAACGGGACACTGGTGCATTGCGGGTAGTTTATTTTGGCGGTTATTTTAGCGGAAGTCGTTTATTTGCTTATTTATTTATTTGGGTTAAATTATTTTTCTTGTTTTTATTTTTTATTTTTTTTTTTTTTCTTATCTTATATATTTATTTATCTATTATTTTTTAATCGGTGTTCTTATTAACGTAGTAAAAATTTGTTTATATCGCTTATTTAATAGTTTTGTTTGGGCTTGGGAAGATAAATAAATTTATTTTTTCCAATTTGTGGTTGATTGTTGTAGTTTATTCTAACTATTATTTTGGCGGGAACAGTTTTTAATTTGTTTATTACTTCATGTATTTATTTGGATTGATTATCTTTCTTTGTTTTTCTAACGGTTAGTTTATCGGGATCAGTTTGTTAGTTTATTTATTTGGATGAATTTTGGTCAATTTATTTTACTTGTTATTATTTATTTGTTATACTGTATATTTTCTCTTTTCCGTTTTCGATTTTTAAGTAACGTAGTATATATATATATATATATATATATATATATAATCATTATATAACAGTTATAGCTATTTATATATATATATATGTGTGTGTGTGTGTGTGTGTGTGTGTGTGTGTGAAAAGTGTGTGTATATAAATATAAGTAAATATATATATGTATGTATAATTATTTATATATTATATGCGCGGTACTTATTAGAAAGCGCTCAATATCAGAGATAGAGCTAACATATATGGTTGGATAGATGTGAGCTTGTGACACTGGGTTTCACGCTTTAGCGATCGTCAGACAAACTGATTAATTTTTTTTAAATCCAACAGGAAATATTCGAACAGCACGACACTTTCTACATACATATGGCAGCAAAAAGACAAAAATATTACACCAACAATAAGTTGGGAAATATTGAAAAAAGCCCCTGCCTACAGCAACATTACAAAAAATGCCTACTTTGCCTACACGAAAAAGTAGCAATAATATCACACAAACCGCAAAAGAACCTACTAAACAAAAAATCAGAGATAATCTCCAAATGTAGGCATGAGAACAAGTACCTATTATCCGAATTCATACCAAACGGATAAAATAGACAAACCACCAACAATCACAATTTAATTTCAAGATACCATCAAAATAATTGCATCTGTCATTATTATCATTGCACCACCATTAGTAATCACTTTTACCACTTTACAATATCTATTATCTAATAATATTATCATTACCACCAACACCCAGCACCATCACTTACACATCACACCTACTATTATAAATCCTTTACAATCTTTAACGCATATTACCCCCCCAGCATATTTAACACCTTAAAACAATAAGATCAGATATAATTTCCATATATAACCATGAGAATAAACACCCATTACCAGGATTCATAATAGATAAAAATAAACAAATAAATATAAAATAAAATAAAACACCAACAACCACCCTTTAGTTCAAGCTAGCACCACAATAATTACATTTATAGGTTTTATTATTCTCCCACCAACATTACTAATCACTACTAACAATTTACAATAAATATTAACCACTTATATTATTATTGCCACCGTCCACCTTACATATTACTATCACACCATATCTAACATTACCATATAATCCTGCCATAATTATTAACGTATACTACCCACTCTCCCAGCATATTTAATACCACCATAAAAATAACCAATAAGGATTACAAACTGAAATTTCTACCAGCCACATATACACAGTCACAAATAAACAAGGAAATAGCGAGCTTTAATATAATAAACAATAATATTTTCGTAAATTAAAAATTAAAAATTAAAATATTATAGCAATCTTCAACTACCATAATTTTACACAGAATACGTATTATCAGGATTTATACCAAAATAAATTAATACATATAACAAAATAAAATAAAATAAAATAAAACACCAATAACCAGTCTTTAGCTACCACCACTATAACTACATTCATGGTTTCATCATTCTCCCACCACCGTTACTAATCATTTCTACCAATTTACAATTTCTACCAATTTACAATAACTATTAGCTAATTATATTATCATTGCCTCCAATCCCTTGCAACATTACTATCACATCATATCATATAGACCCGTTATTAAATCAAACTACCCTCTCACCCAGCATATTAAATATTAAACATCACCATATAAATAACCAATAAGGATTACAAATTTCTACCTGTTACATCTACATAGTCAAAAACAAACAAATAACCAGCTTTAAATATAACAAATAAACCGCCATTTTTTTTCAAAATTTAAAAATAAATATGAATAATAATAATTTTTACCTATCATAATTTCACACAAACCCCACCACACGTATATACATATATGCGAGGAAATATTATTCACCGGAAAAAAAAAAAAAATGACATGTATACATTCACGAGGCATTCACGAGACATTTCCGACACACTTCCAATCT
>OZ010578.1:47437057-47569557 GCA_963932145.1 Acanthosepion lycidas | reverse complement strand
AGGAACCAAAAATGGATATTATGTAAGAGTTCCACTTGGGTTCAGGTGTGCGCTTCACTCCCAAAAGAACGTCCTGGGTATGACGATAAACTACATCCGCGTCCTGATTATGGCAATAAAATACATTCGCGTCCTGGGTATGGCAATAAACTACATCCGCGTCCTGGGTATGACGATAAACTACGTCCAACAGTAAGGCCTCAGATAATGTTTTCAGAAAAATAATGTTGCCAGCTATACGTTTTTGAAACAATAATGTTACCAGCTATACGTTTTTGAAATTATAATGTTGCCAGCTATACGTTTTTGAAACAATAATGTTGCCAGTTATACATTTTTGAAACGATAACGTTGCCAGCTATACGTTTTTGAAACAATAATGTTACCAGCTATACGTTTTTGAAAAAATGTTGCCAGCTATACGTTTTTGAAAAAAATAATGTGCCAGCTATACGTTTGATAGTACTGTATATTTTATATATATATATATATATATATATATATATATATATATATATATATATATATCTTAATTTGGCATTAAATGACCAACCAACCAACCAAATCCGAAAAGACGCATGCATCATCATAGCGGAAAATTATGTTGGTTGATTTCATATCAACCCCTGCATAGCAATCATTCTATTGTCAAATCTAAATTTAATTTAAATCAAAGGGAAAAAAATTCACTGGTGTGTGTGTGTGTGTGTGTGTGTGTGTGTGTGTGTGTGTGTGTGTGTGTGTGTGTGTGTGCAAAAACAGCTTGATCTGACCCCTTTGATATGTATTTTGATGCAATACTTGATTGAATGAATTAATGATCAGGTTTAAACATTGATATGACAGTTGAATTGTCACAACAAATACGTATTGTTAGGTACTTTATATTTTCTCATTCTGATCTTGACGACGTGACCTCCATCTTCTGGCTTTCTCCAAATGTCGAAATCAAATATTTTGAACGCAAATATTGTTTCATCTAAATATACTTTGAATACATTTGCATGCCATCAAACACAGATCGTATGGTTCTTCATTTTTCTTTGTATGGAGGTTCGCTATTTACCCATAGCTGGGATCCTGAGAGAGCTCAGCAATTAAGATGTAGCTCTACGCTCTACAAACCCTCCAATCTCCTGATCATAAGTCTTGTTCTGGGTCTGTTCGGAGTTTAATGTTTTTCTCATACACAATCAAAAATACGAATCTCTGTTCTAACCTGAAAAGGCGTTCAGCCCCAGATGATCAAAGGGGGTCCACGTGGAACACAATACCCCCCCTGATTTTTTTTTGTTTTTGATTTAAATTAAATTTAAATTTGAACAAGAAAATGACTCCTATCCAAAATATAGAAGGAGAAAGCCAGAAGATGGAGGTCACATCTTCAAGATCAGAATAAAATAATATAGAGTTCTTTACAATACATATTTTGGGGGGAAATCAATATTGAAATCTGCTCATCAGTTCATTCACTCAAGTATTCCATCAAATACACATGAAAGGGATCAGATCAAGCTGTTTTTGCACACACAGTTACACACCACTGAATTTTTCCCCTTTGATTTAAATTAAATTTAAATTTGACAATGGAATGATTCCTATTCAAAATGTAGAAGAAAAGCCAGATGACAGATGTTACATCTGCAAGATAATTGAGTAATATTGAAATGCATCATTTTTCTCCATAAATTATAACAATGATTTAAAACCAATCATCATATTCTTACAAAAATGTATGACACACAGCACGGCGCGGGTAATTCGGCTAGTATTAAAATATTTAGATAATTCGGAGTTACCAAAATCAAACATGTACAAAAATTTAAATATCTGGGAAGTGTTTTAACAGAGGGCGGAAATCAGAAGGCGCATTTGGATAGCCAAAGGTGCCTTCCAAAAGCTAAGCAAATTATTAAGAAACAGAAAAAAAGAAAAGATTACTGAACTCTTATGTAATATCAGTCCTCCTGTATGGCATTGAATTCTGGACAATCTCCTCACAAATGAAGAGGAGACTTGAGGCATCAGAAATGTCATTCTAGAAGAAAATGCTAAGGATACCATGGACCGAACATGTGCTGTAACGATGAAGCTTTAGAGACACTGAAAAGAAAAAGGATATTTAACTTCATGAAAAGAAAGTTCTAGGACACATAATGTGGAAAATCTGATAGTCACGTGACAGACCAAAGACAAGAGGAACACAGGAAAACAATGAATAACTAACTTAGCGAGCTTGCGTAAATGGATGGCGGAATAAATTTTAAGAGAAATAATAAAAAGACAATTTATTAAGAGGTAGAAAGGACACAAGAAGAATGAGGAGGAGGAGGAGGGGGAGGTGGAGAAGAAGAAGAAGAAGAAGGAGAAGAAGAAGAAGAAGAAGAAGAAGAAGAAGAAGAAGAAAAATTTTAATGAAATTGATCTATTATTATCTTATTAATGCAATCGAATTAACACCGAATTCGCCTTTAATTTATTAAGAGCTAGAAAGGACACAAGAAGAATGAGGAGGGGGAGGAGGGGGAGGTGGAGAAGAAGAAGAAGAAGAAGAAGAAAAATTTTAATGAAATTAATCTATTATTATCTTATTAATGCAATCGAATTAACACCGAATTCGCCTTTAATTTATTAAGAGCTAGAAAGGACACAAGAAGAATGAGGAGGAGGAGGAGGGGGAGGTGGAGAAGAGGAAGAAGAAGAAGAAGAAGAAGAAGAAGAAGAAGAAGAAGAAGAAGAAATTTTAATGAAATTGATCTATTATTATCTTATTAATGCAATCAAATTAACACCGAATTCGCCTTTAACACACTCGAAAATAAATGAATAGATAATCCGATCCAATAATCAAACGAAATTATATTATTTTTTCGAAACCGCTTTCAATAGGGTTCTATACCCTGAACGTCTATTAACATTCAGTTTCACTCCAGACCTGAAAGGAAACTCATATAAATGATCTATTGCTAACGTCGGCTCTTTCTTAAGGATCCAGGAACTATCTGACTCCTTCTGCCACGCCTTAACTTTACTGAAGGCAAATTAGAACAAAACTGAAATAGTGTTGCGACATCTGGGCTGGAGCTGTTCAATTTTCCAATCGTTCCCGAGTTCAAAATAATTTACGCCGTCTTGTAGGCGAAGACATATTCTTTCACAGACTAAGTATCGCAAATCTATCCTTCGTCTATCACTACTTCCATGGCAAACGTTCAGATGAGAACCGTGGGAACTTTACAGCTAGGGGCCGCCATGCAACTTCCCCAGACTCGAATCAGCTTAATTTCCACCAAATATAAGGTAAAAAATTCGACTAACAGCTTTCTCTCGCGTGCTACTACTTCGCAGAAGAAACTGCTACTTCTCTGAACTCTAACATTCATCGCTTCTAACCCCATCTATGGATTAAATATTCATGAAAACTAGTCTAAGAGAAAAAAAACTATGAATTCGAAAACCGTGGAGAATGCAACACTATACTTCCCAAGAATGTATGGTAAGTAACCGATATTTATTTTAATTTATTTTACCCTCAGCAAGGCAATAAAGCCGCTAAGACGCAAGGAGTTACTAAGTATTAGAGAATATGAGAATAACTAGTATTAACGAGAGAGGACAATAAAAGAACAGAAATTAGGTAGAAAGAAGATAACGATTGACAATGCATTTAAATTTTTGAAGATAAAAGTTGACCTCGAAGCAATAAGCCGGGAGAGTTCCACAAGCAAGAAGTGCAATAGAAGAAACTCTTAACATAGAACTTACTGTTGCATCGAGCTATTTCAACTGTCCTTTCCGACAATCTAGTACAGCGCTCAAATTCATAACGTCTAGGAACTATAGCGGAAAGTTCATCAGAACAATTACCGTGGCCCCTCAAGAACACATGGCCCAGTGAATAAAGACGTTGGTTAGATTCAGTGACTAGACCAAAAGAGTTGTGAATTCAGTACCAGGCCACAGCAGTGGTGAACCAAAAAAATTGAAGAGCTGAGTTAAAGGATAATAACTGAGATATCCGGAAGAGGCATGACACGTGGAACTAGAACAATCTACCCCGGTGGACGTAATGAAGGGTTCGGTTCGAAATTCCAATCACCTGAAGAAGGCCGGAGAGTACAACGGCCGAAACGTTGTGAATATGCCAATGAAGATGAGAATAAAACTCCGAATAATTTAAATAATGTAAGAAATCGTAATACCTCATCTCAGGGATATAGAGAGATATTTTTTTTGTATTTTATCAAGAATCCCGAAATATATAGCAAGCACACCAGGCCAGATTTGCCAGCAATATTCAAAGTATGGGCAAATGGTGGACCTATAAAGATTGTCTAGCTCAACACAGTGAACCAACTTTTCAAGCAATTGTTCTAGTAATTGAGTCAATATAATCTTTGAACTTCATGTCAGTGGAAAAGCTTTAAGAAGGCGCCCCGAGTAACTCTTCTGAGGGCTAGCCACATCCATGCGGAGGGAAGGCGAAAAGAAGTCTCTCGGACCATTTTGGAGGCGTTAAAATTAACAAGCCATGTGTTGCCCCACTTAACAACAGACTGCAGGTCATTTTTTTTTTTTAGATCTACTGCCAAATTACCTTATCGGACCGATCAGAAATACTATTAAAACAACGAGTAAATACTTCCGAAAAAAGTAAAAGATTTTGACTCAAGCATAAATCCCCAATGCTTAATCATTACCTCGGTGGGTAACCGCTTGGGGATACCAAGTGCTGTAAGCCTGGATGTAAAGATGGTGTGATGCGTAACGGCCCGTAATTGGAACTCGAATCTCTGATTTCCAATTATAATCAGGTTCATTATACATTCACTTACGGGCAAATACGCCCGAGAAAAGTATCAATCCACCCCCGCTTCAAGCTCTGGGTTAATTAGTAAAACTTGTATCAGTAAATCACTGATGTACCCTTGCCCTCTAAAATGATGGCAATTGTTTGAAAGTTTTAACTGTGAGATGCAATGAAACAAAGGTCTTGAAACTATCTATTGAAAGGGAATGGATTTATCTTACTTTATCTCTATCTATAAAACGCAGTGTGTGTGTGTGTGTGTGTGTGTGTGTGTGTGTGTGTGTGTGTAACGAATGCACGGCCGCAATTTTCGACGAATTTGCATCAAAATTTCCATGCACATGCTCCAAGCTAGCGGGGAGACCAAGACCAACTTTGCATTTCCCAACTCCCATCGATAGTGGAAATATTTTTCATGCTTCTACGGCAGTTTTCATGTAGTTTGTGGCCATTTTGTACTGGCCAGAGTGAGAGCCAATAGCTGGCTGCCATGAATAGGCAGGAAGATTCTATTGGCCAGCGTGAGAGCGAACAGCTGACTGACACGAATGTTAACTAGCATGCTAGCATGCAAAAAACAATCGATAGCTGCATTCGTCACAAATGGGAAAAATTTGAATCTGCATGGCACTTTACTCCAATTGGCTCATTCGCTTGATTAAACTCAACGTTGATTCTGATTCCGCAGAACTGGGTTTGGTATGAAAAAGTATTTGTTGTTAACATTCTTTTTTCATTCGGTTTTTCCAGTTACGACTCCTTTTTTAAAGCTGATCGTTTTGTGTTCATTTTTTTTAGTTCTTTTTTCGTAACAGATTTAATGTTTAGCATAGAGCTTAGAAAATTTCTATTTCTGTGAGATAGGCAAGAAGTAAGGCATGTAGCAACATCAGCACGGCAAAAGGCACTCCTTTAAAGGCAAGGAAGAGCAAAAATATTATAAGATAGCGATTGCTGTATGAGTCGTACGATTTTTGAATCAAGCACGGGCAACGCCGGGCCATGCTGCTAGTTGAAGATAAATCTGTTGCCTTTATATTTTTAGACATTCAATGATATCTAGGATTCATTGATTACTCCTGGTATTATATATAAATCGCTTTTTGCTCAATATATTTTCATCTTAATAATTTTATGGGTTTAATATAACAGTGAAATGAAAAATATCTCCCGGAAAAAAAGATTAGCAACAGAACGACAAAGACGTCGAAGACGGCGATTACAATATCTAATTCAAGTTGAAGCAAGATCACTTAATACTGTACAGGGATGCATTGTTCATTGTTAAACCTATTTCTAGAGAAAATCACCCAAGAAACCTTGAGCGGCCATGATCCTTCAATCTCTATTGGTGGTAGACCCGTCTGTAACCTACGTTTTTCAGATGATATTGACCTCATAGCAGGTAGTAACAGTGAGCTCCAGGACTTGACCAACAAACTTTTTGAAAGAGCAGGAGCATATGGAATGGAGGTCAGCTCCGAGAAATCCAAAGTAATGGTCAATAGCACAAACAGTAACACCTGTGTCAACATTACCATTAACGGGAAATTCACTGGAAGAAATGTCCAGTTTTAAATACCTAGGAGAAATCTTGTCTAAAGATGTTACCTGCAACTCGGAAATCCGCACACGGATTGCTGCAGCGATGGCAGCGATGGCCATATTAGCAAGAATATGGAGGAGCAAAACCAGCTTTCCAAGTACAAACTGTACAAAATGCTGGTAGTCTCCATTCTCCTCTATTGATGTGAAACTTGAACACTGTTCGTAGATACAGAGAGAAGGATCTAAGCTTTTGCGAACAAATGCATGAGAAAACTCATTGGCATCTTCTATTGGGAACATCAAACCTATGCGTTTGTGCGAAAAGCGGTTGAAAGTTTTGTGGACCACTAGAAACCTCTTCCTGCCACTATCAAACGAAGAAAAATGGCGTGAGTGGACACATTACAAGGCACGACAGCCTGTGCACAACCATCATTCAAGGTACTGTTGAAGGTGGACGTAGGAGAGGGCGCCAAAGCAAAAACTGGTTGGACAATGTCTAAAGATGGACAGGTATGTATATGTCAGAATTGCTGATGGCTGCCGTTGATATACCGTGGTGGAGATTTAGTGTTGCTTTTGCATTCGGATCCCCACCCCCTACGATTACAAAAGTCAAGGGCAAGATAATGATGATGATGACTAAATAAACAAGAGTACCTAAGTTCTTGAAGAATCTGCAATCTCAGAACCGTAGATGTAAAGGAACAGATTAATTAAACGGTTCATTTTACTCGGAAACTAATTTTATCTAAATGCAGATAAATATTTTATTGTCTGTCTATATTTCTGAGATGAGGTATTATGTACAGTATTTACATTATGCGGACAATTGTCCTCATCTTTGTCGCCATATTTGTCACAACGTTTCGGCCGTTGTACGCTCCGGCCTTCTTCAGGTGGTTGGAATTTCGAACTGAACCCTTTATTTCGATCCCTGGGGTAGACTGTTCTAGTTCCACGTGCCATGTTTGATGGATGTCAGTTATCAGTTATCTCCTGCTAATTTTCCCTCTGAAAGTTTATGACACATGGCACAGTGGTTAAAGGCGTTGGTTAGATCCAGTGACAAACCCAAAGAGTGTAAGTTCAATACCCGGTTAAGGCAGTGGAGAACTTTCAGAGGGGAAATTAGGAGGAGATAACGGATAACTGACATCCATCAAACATGGCACGTGGAACTAGAACAGTCTACCCCAGGGATCGAAATAAAGGGTTCAGTTCGAAATTCCAACCACATGAAGAAGGCTGGAGCGTACAACGGCCGAAACGTTGTGACAAATATGGCGACAAAGATGAGGACAATGGTCCGCATAATGTAAATACTGTAAATATTTTATTGTTATAAATTATTAAAAAAAAAAAAAAATAAGGGAAGTAATCAATTATAAATTTTCTAAGTTGATTTACATCCCTTCCCACTACAGATGGGACAGGAAATATATAAATAAATACATATTACTAATTATTATAGGGTTATATACAATCTTCTTTTTTAACCTTTCACGCTAAGCTAGGCGATAATGTTATTAGAACGCAGTAGGGAGATGTTACAGAGACTGAAAGTGAAAGAGAATGAAAAGACTGAGACTGAGACTGGTGGGGGCATTGAGGAAAGGAAGGAAGAGGGTTCAAGAAAACAGAAGATGGTGATTGACGTTGCATTTAAATTTTGGAAGATTTTAGTTACCAGGGAAGCAAGAAATCGGAAGTGAGTTTCACAGGTTGGAAGTGAAAAGAAATAAACTATTAGAGTAGAAATGGAGGTTGCATGTAGAGAGTTCAGCAGTAAAGAAGATAACTGATAACTGACACCCATTAAACATGGTACGTGGAACTAGAACTGTCTACCCCAGCGAGCGAAATAAAGGGTTCAGTTCGACATTCCAACCACCTGAAGAAGGCCGGAGCGTACAACGGCCGAAACGTTGTAATAAACATGGCGACAAAGATGAGTACAATAGTCCGAATAATGTAAATAATATAGTTAACCCTATGCTTGTCAAATGTGTTTTTATTTTTCAAATAAGAAATATGGGCCACGTTATTATCATTTATCTATTGTTCCATTCTTGTTTAGTAACTAGAATTTTTGTTGTTGTTTTTTGCCTTGGTGTTGTCTGAAATATTAAGCTATTAATTATGAAAGGTTATGTTTGTTGTTGTCTGTATGTGTGTATGTATGTATGCATATATTTATATATATATATACGCACACACAGATACACATGTATGTGCGTATATGCATTATATTTATTCGTTTATTTTATACATGTTTATTTTATTTCTTTATATAATTTTCTTTATTTTATATTGCTTCATTTATTTATATTTATTTTTACTATATTTATTTTATGTGGTTTCATTTATTTATTTTTTCTTTTTTTCTTTAATTCTATTTAAGTTATGGTTATTTTATATTTATTTATTTATCTTAATCTATTTTATTTTGTTTAAAAAAATTAGTATTTATTTATATGCCTACACGCACCCATTATTCCAGTTTTCAGGTTTAAGAGTTTATTTTGCTTTAATATATCTATTTATTATTAATTTTTACGCTAAGCATATTTTACAGATTTTACTGTTAATACTATATGGGGTTGCATTTTTTACAATTTCCTATTTGATTTTGGTTGGGATATCGTTTTCCTTTTGGGTCCATATGTATATATGATAGGGTTGGGTTGTTTGTGTATTTTTTCTCTCAAAGGACATTGGTTGTAATATCTTTCTTTTAGCGATTTTCTGTGTAGTAACTACATAATCTGATTCGTCTGTATTAATGTTATTGGTTACTGTAGCTTTGCATGTTACGTTATTGGTTAAACATTTATTGCTACGTGGGAAATTTTCTTTATTTCTACAATTACATTAGACAGTGTTATTTTGCAGAATTTTATTTATATTGTTTTTGTAATTGTTATTGGTTTTATTGGTTATTTTTATTGTACTTAGTTATTATTTTCTCCATGATATCCATGCAGTTGTGACTAATTTTGTTTGTATTTTTATTAATAATTTTTGATAATTTGCTGTTTTTAGCAAATTGCTTTTCAGTTTAAAGGATATTTTTCCTATTTTTGTTATTATATTGTTGTACAGGGGGAGTGAAATTTTAGATTCTGTTCTCTTTATTTGTATTTTTACGTTTTTATATTCTACTTTGATTCAATAACCGCTGTTTCCTATGGCTTATTAGTATGTTTTCCATGAGTATATTTAAGTTGCTATGATTTGTTGAAAGTCTTTTATTTATTTAGGAATCGGATAGTCGAGTTCGAATTCCAGTCGCATCTATTACATTCACTTACGTGCTAATATCTTTGAATGAATCCTCCTCTTTCCCCACCTATAGGTAAATAGCTGGACACACCGGGTTCTGTAGCTTGGGATAGCGACTGGTCTACCGCAGAAAGAAATGGCAACCTACTGCGTGATAAAAATCTGCCTCGCCAGTCATGTATCGAAAGATATATAATCGCGTACGCGTGTATCACGCATGGCAAATAACTGACGTGTATATATAAACATATATATATATATATATATATATATATATATATATATATATATATATATATATATATATATGGGGGTGTCTGTGTGTGTTTGTGTGTGTCTGTGTGTGTGGCACATAACTGACTGACATGTATTTATAGATATGGGTATTTGTCTTAATACGGTAGAGAATGGTTGGAATTTTTCTTAATATATATTGTGTTGTTATTTAAGTTTTTGATTTGCATGTTCCGTTGTTTAAGTTGAAGCTTATATCTAGGGATTTTACTGTTTTTCGTTGGATTTTATATCTATTGTGAATCCGAGGTTCTTTGAGATTTTTATTATTTCTTTTCTTATTTTTCCTGTTGGTGTGCCGTTATTACAATTTCTTAGTCCATCCTCTCTGTATAGACTCATATCTTTTTTTTCTTAATTATATTTGCTATTTTTTTATTATGTATATACCAACGAGCACGCATAATTCTGCACCATCATAGCTATCCATTAATATATATATTAATAAATAATATATATAATAAATATATAACCTATAATATATATATATATGCAAAAAAATATATATAAATCATAAATATAAATATATTAGTAATATAAATGTAATATAAATATTTTAAGATAAATATAATATATCTATAATAATTATATATATATATATATATATATATATATATATATATATATATATATATATATATATATATATAGCTAATATTAGTGGTAAATATACACATACATATGCAAAATATATAAATATATATATACATAGGTGCATACACATACATGTATATTTTTTGAATAAAAAATTCCAAGAGGATAGAATCCAGGTAGAACTCAATGTCCAGGACAGAGTAAGGATATAATAAAAAGGCTTAAACACTAATATTCCATGGTCAAAATTTATTCCATTGGAATCGTAAATACGATCCAATTCATCAGACCTACAAATTCAAAAAGAAAACAGAAAAACCAACTCCGGAAATAAAAAAAATTAAATTTAGAGAGAGTGTAAGTATGAGTGTGTGGGTCGAATGTTAGAGCTATAGAGAGGCCCTTCAGTTTTAGTTTACCCCGCCCCATCTCTCTACCCACACCCCATCTCTCCACCCCACACCTTTTTCTTTTCTCTTCCTCTCCCTCCCTCTTATTCTGATCTTTAACATTAGATCGTCTATGGTGTGTGTATGTCACCACGAAATGTATCTTTAATGTATTAGACATCCGACAACATTCATATTTCTCTCACTTAAACCTCTTCCACTCCCCTCTTTAAAACTTGTCTCTGTTAAATTTTAATCTCCCACACTCTCTCGTCTGTTACCCCTCTCTTTAGCTCTAACATTCGTCCAACATTGTCATACTTACACTCTCTAAATTCTATTTTTATTTCCGGAGTTGTTTTTTCTGTTTTCTTTTTGAATTTGTAGGTCTGATGAATTGGATCGTATTTACGATTCCAATGGAATAAAATAAATTATAACCATGGAATATTAGTGTCTAAGCCTTTTTATTATATATATATATATATATATATATATATATATATATATATTAATGATTATATTTAAATGATGACTTGCAAGTTTCGAGATTGCATAACCTCTTCAATGGGTCTTGAAAATATCTTGTTTTACAATTAGGTTTCCTGAAGATAACATGTAATCTTCATGAAACTTCAAGTAGTTTTAATTGAACGCTGTAGTTTATTGTATTACGTGATATCGAGCACTATTGTATTTTTAGTATTGAAAACACGACTGCTATTGTGTAGTGATATTTAATATGCTTGTCTTAATCTTTTATATTAAATTATATATATATATATATATATATATATATATATATATATATATATATATATATATAATTATTTATTTAAAAATATGATTCCAACTCGCTACATAAGAGGTCTCATGTTTCAAAACAAGAGCCGAAAACTTCAAAATAATATTTGAATTAACTTGAGTTAAAGTAGGCTCTGTTCCATCTTCAAGCGAGATTTTTTTTTGGAATAACTTATTTCTGAAATTTACGAGTTTTAATAGTATATTCAGTATTGAAATCAAAATTTCCATGGTAACATCAAGGGCGGATTGTTTAGAATAGGCGGGGGTGGGGTATTAATAATTTGTATCAGTATAGAGTTACTTTCGTAGATGCCGGGTCAGGGTAAGGTTGGGGTGGCTAAATTAACGACGGAGGAAGTTTTCGCATAGTCTGGCTTGACCGTCTATGGAGATTTATTTATTTTTTTTATTTTATTCTTTTATTATATCTCTTTATGAAAGGGATTTGTGTATATAAAAAAGCCGTGACGTTTGTTTTTTGACGACTTCATAAAGGGTTATCTTTTTTGTAGGGTATTAAAACTATGTATATGGGCTATGGATTTTAAAGTTTATTTTATTATAGGCGTGTTTCTTTCCTATTTTCTATAATATTTTCACACACACACACACACACACACACACACACACACATATATATATATATATATATCATCGGAAAATAAAATTATATTATCCTGAAGGACAATGCCGGTTTTACATCGGTATTCAATGATTTCGTTGTAAATGATTTTGTTTTAAGATCAAGTTTCGCCAACCCGTTATGTTAGCTCTGAAGTTCATTGCCACAGACACACCACAATAGGTTTTGCTCCAGTTGTTAACCTTACTCCCAACAGGTCTTGAATTCAGAGTTGTCCTCCTTTTTGACTGGTTACCAATCCACTCTGTCCTACTATTTAACCCGTAGCTAGAGGGAGAATAGGCAGATTCAAGGGTATTTTTGAAAACGTAAACGTAGCGTCTCTTGTTAGAATTCGATCCCAACAAAATAATCTCAGTCTTCGCGCTAACAGCCTCCATCCTTTCACGAGACTATAATATTCCAAAATTCATTCGCCGGGATAACATTTTGCTAGGAAGTCCTAGTGAAAATCGCAACTTGTGAAATCGCAACTTGTGAAATTGCAACTTGTGAAATCGCAACTTGTGAAATTGCAACTTGTGAAATTGCACTTGTGAAATTGCAACTTGTGAAATCGCAACTTGTGAAATTGCAACTTGTGAAATTGCAACTTGTGAAATCGCAACTTGTGAAATTGCAACTTGTGAAATCGCAACTTGTGAAATTGCAACTTGTGATATCGCATCATCGACTCAAATCGTTTCTCGCATATCAGTCTTTTTTTTATCTTTCAGTCGACATGGAAAATGCCAGCAGACCGTTAACGTTATCTTCCCAAAAATTCCCTTTAGTCTTCCAATTATGAATATTATGGAAGAAGAAAATCCCTTTTACTGACAATCGTTAGAGGCTTCCATATATGACATCGTCTACTGATGATATTGTTTTACAAGACAAAGCCCCCCCCCCATCAAAAAAATGGATAACGTTTCGTGACAACTTCGTGTGATCATTGGCTGTTGGATTATAAAGATAACGCCTATTAACTTGACAATAAAATCTGTTCTTAATTGATATCTCTTGTAATGAGATGAATACAGCGTACATGCCAGGGACACAAATAACCTTCTTTTTTTTTCTTTTTTTTTTTCTTTTTTTTATACAGACCCAATTTGTCAGGACACTTAAATATGAAAAGTCTTTATTGCCTTTCAACAGCGAGCAGTCGGGGGTGGTTGGTAAATGAAACCCCATCGAAAAAGAAACCTCACTGATGATAAAAATAATATCACACAGTGATTACGTGAGATCTCGTCTCGATATTATGATTGTCACGAAACAAGAAGAGTAAAGAATACAAGTCTTAAAATATTCCGCCACAGTTTCTATAACAAATGCTTTACACTTCTGAACGAAATATGTGCCAAAAGAAAAGTCTAAAGAGAGTGCTGTATATTAGTACAGAATGGGATGCAAAAGTAGGTATACACTAATTAAGAAAACAAAACATGCACAGAAAACATATTGATTACACAAAAAATATCAATAATAACATTCCAATAGTAACCTATCAATATTAAACATATCAATATTAAACATATCAATAATAAACATATGTGACACACAGAGAGTCTGGGAAACACACACACACACACACACACATATATATATATATATATATATATATATATATATATATATATTTAGTGAAATTGGAGTAGATTTGAATAGCGAAATTAAATCAGAGCATTTTGTTTACTGAAGGGGAAATCTGATCTAGGGCAGAAGTTGTACCCATTGAATCTGGGTCATCAGAAGACAATGGTAATGTTCGAAATAATTTTTATCGATTAAAAATTGAAATAGAGCTGAGTAAGCTAGAAGGAACTTTGGAATTCACATGATTTTGGTTGAAGCCGCCAGAACCCCGTGATAATCGCGTGCGAAGTTGTAGGGCTGAGGGTCAGTTATAACCAGCCAGGTTTATCTATATAAACGGGTAGTGATCCTGAAAAAGTCAGAATGGAGAAAATTCTTGAAGAGAGAAGAAAAAATTGTCCCAAGTGAGCGTTGGGAGGAGGAACGCCACTATAACTTTAAGCCCCGCACAGAAATCTTTATCCCTCCATCGCAAGAGTCATATATCGTTCTGAGACGATTTAACAAGTTAATCACATATACTCCCTCTCTGTCCAGAATCCAGTATATGCATTTTTACGTCAATTACTTTTCTTTTCTGTAACCCGTTTCTCTTCTCTACTATTCTTTTCTGCTATATAAGAGACATTACCAATTCAACCATTGTATCGATGTTTGTCCGGCTTTCTGCAGATATTAATTTTTTTTGCTGCATTCTAAATTTCTTAGCGCAGACTCCCCAGACGTGTCTACATCTTCAGTCGACCGTGAATGGACGGACATCACTTCTGCTTTCTGGATCAAACAAATCACAACGTGGGCAGAAAGCAGGGCTAAGCCAGCGGACCGATCGAATAATCGACCGGTTCTCAGCGGACCTATGGACATTCCCTTATGTTTGGTTAGAACCTAGTAGACACCTCAACCCAGAGAGTAAGACGCCGGAGGTTGAGGGCGAAAATGTTAGACATATGAATCCCTCAAATGTTCAAGCATGCCCCCGACATTTCAACACACCTCTTTATCTACAAAATACTTATTATTTATTAAAAAATAAAAATTATTATAAATGTATTATAATAAAAATTACTAAAATAAAAATAATTAAAAAGGATTTTAATGAATTAAATGAATTCAGCTATTAAACGAATGCTTGAATTACTATTACAATGCTAGTATTACTGGTTGTTATGAATAATCAAAGGTGGTCCTCCCTTATTTTGTTATTCTCCTCTTTGAGGGAGCTATTTCTGTTTACTGGGACTATAAAAGGACACTGTTGAGGGGCTCTCTCCTTTTTACATAAGATGGACTCGTCCAAAGTATACTTATACTGACAGATAGAATACTTGCTGTTGAGATACGTTTAGATACGTTCAGATACGTGGATATACGTTGAGATACGTTGAGACAAACGGAGACAGACACAGGGTGTTCTCAGAGAGTTATACAAGAGTCCAGAGAGAGACAGAGAGATGATTACAGCTTTACTTACAGAGACTTGTACATATACTTTATACTAACCCGCATTCCTGGACTATTAATCTTCACTTCAAGTCTGTAATCTTACGTTTGATACACTTATTTTTCTATCTCCATTACTGGCGTTGTTTATTTATTTGTGCAGGATTCCATTCACGGAATCCACAACAGACACTATACGCGAAACTTGTATTCTCATTTGAATAAAGCTTTCTTAAATCCTACACATACCTACTTTTTTTATTACAATTTATTCAACTGAGAATACAAGTTTCGCGTATAGTGCCCTTTTATAGTCCCAGTAAACAGAATAACTCTCTGAAAGAGGGGAGTAACAAAACAAGGGAAGACAACTCTTCATTATTCATAACACTGGTATAATACTTACTGTATTAGTTTGGCAGCCCTCTAAATATGATAATTCTATTAGGTTGGTGCAAAAATAATATCGTTTTTTGACGTATTTTTTTAACGTCAAAAACGATATTATTTTTGCACCAACCTAATATTTATTTGAAGTTATATATAAAAATGTTTATTAATATTTCTTTCAAATTTTTACACAGTTACGGGGTTTTCCGTATTAGTATTTATTTGATTTTGATACTCTTTGTTTACTAATTAAT
Organism: Acanthosepion lycidas; assembly: GCA_963932145.1. Classification (NCBI taxonomy): domain Eukaryota; kingdom Metazoa; phylum Mollusca; class Cephalopoda; order Sepiida; family Sepiidae; genus Acanthosepion; species Acanthosepion lycidas. The sequence goes on along the minus strand of OZ010578.1, from coordinate 47,553,519 downwards.
GTGAGTAAATGTTGTTCCTGGCCTGTTCCGAGGTATTTCTTTTGTTTTGCTCCTGCCCTGTTCCGAGGTATTTCTTTTGTTTTGCTCCTGGCCTGTTCCGAGGTATTTCTTTTGTTTTGCTCATGGCCTGTTCCGAGGTATTTCTTTTGTTTTGCTCCTGCCCTGTTCCGAGGTATTTCTTTTGTTTTGCTCCTGGCCTGTTCCGAGATATTTCTTGTGTTTTGCTCCTGCCCTGTTCCGAGGTATTTCTTTTGTTTTGCTCCTGGCCTGTTCCGAGGTATTTCTTTTGTTTTGCTCCTGGCCTGTTCCGAGGTATTTCTTTTGTTTTGCTCATGGCCTGTTCCGAGGTATTTCTTTTGTTTTGCTCATGGCCTGTTCCGAGGTATTTCTTTTGTTTTGCTCATGGCCTGTTCCGAGGTATTTCTTTTGTTTTGCTCCTGCCCTGTTCCGAGGTATTTCTTTTGTTTTGCTCCTGGCCTGTTCCGAGGTATTTCTTTTGTTTTGCTCATGGCCTGTTCCGAGGTATTTCTTTTGTTTTGCTCCTGCCCTGTTCCGAGGTATTTCTTTTGTTTTGCTCCTGGCCTGTTCCGAGGTATTTCTTTTGTTTTGCTCATGGCCTGTTCCGAGGTATTTCTTTTGTTTTGCTCCTGCCCTGTTCCGAGGTATTTCTTTTGTTTTGCTCCTGCCCTGTTCCGAGGTATTTCTTTTGTTTTGCTCCTGGCCTGTTCCGAGGTATTTCTTTTGTTTTGCTCATGGCCTGTTCCGAGGTATTTCTTTTGTTTTGCTCCTGCCCTGTTCCGAGGTATTTCTTTTGTTTTGCTCATGGCCTGTTCCGAGGTATTTCTTCTGTTTTGCTCCTGCCCTGTTCCGAGGTATTTCTTTTGTTTTGCTCATGGCCTGTTCCGAGGTATTTCTTTTGTTTTGCTCCTGCCCTGTTCCGAGGTATTTCTTTTGTTTTGCTCATGGCCTGTTCCGAGGTATTTCTTTTGTTTTGCTCCTGCCCTGTTCCGAGGTATTTCTTTTGTTTTGCTCATGGCCTGTTCCGAGGTATTTCTTTTGTTTTGCTCCTGGCCTGTTCCGAGGTATTTCTTTTGTTTTGCTCCTGCCCTGTTCCGAGGTATTTCTTTTGTTTTGTTCCTGGCCTGTTCCGAGGTATTTCTTTTGTTTTGCTCATGGCCTGTTCCGAGGTATTTCTTTTGTTTTGTTCCTGGCCTGTTCCGAGGTATTTCTTTTGTTTTGTTCCTGGCCTGTTCCGAGGTATTTCTTTTGTTTTGCTCCTGGCCTGTTCCGAGGTATTTCTTTTGTTTTGCTCCTGCCCTGTTCCGAGGTATTTCTTTTGTTTTGCTCATGGCCTGTTCCGAGGTATTTCTTTTGTTTTGCTCATGGCCTGTTCCGAGGTATTTCTTTTGTTTTGCTCCTGGCCTGTTCCGAGGTATTTCTTTTGTTTTGCTCCTGCCCTGTTCCGAGGTATTTCTTTTGTTTTGCTCATGGCCTGTTCCGAGGTATTTCTTTTGTTTTGCTCCTGCCCTGTTCCGAGGTATTTCTTTTGTTTTGCTCCTGGCCTGTTCCGAGGTATTTCTTTTGTTTTGTTCCTGGCCTGTTCCGAGGTATTTCTTTTGTTTTGCTCCTGCCCTGTTCCGAGGTATTTCTTTTGTTTTGCTCCTGCCCTGTTCCGAGGTATTTCTTTTGTTTTGCTCATGGCCTGTTCCGAGGTATTTCTTTTGTTTTGTTCCTGGCCTGTTCCGAGGTATTTCTTTTGTTTTGTTCCTGGCCTGTTCCGAGGTATTTCTTTTGTTTTGCTCCTGCCCTGTTCCGAGGTATTTCTTTTGTTTTGCTCCTGCCCTGTTCCGAGGTATTTCTTTTGTTTTGCTCATGGCCTGTTCCGAGGTATTTCTTTTGTTTTGAACCTTTTTATATCTCAACTGGGTCAACCTTTGTTTTTTAGCCGGCTACGTCTATCTTTTTATTATCCTTCCCTCTCCGTTAAGGAGTACGTAGTGCTTGATTCTGTCTAAAATCAGAATTCAGCGCCTACTCTTATTATTTTTGTGGAGTCGTTGGGTCATACTAACATTTGTGATGTTCAGTGTTAAAGTTTCGTTATCCTTGCGTTTCTTTTTCTGGGTTTATCCACTCACCTCATATTTCATGACCCTATATATATATATATATATATATATATATATATATATATATATATATATATATATGAAGAAATATACTCTTAAGGTGTGCTATATTTATGGAATAAAGTGCTCAATGTCAGAGATATAGCGTGTGTAAATATAAAAGTGAACATTGAAATCAACACTTAGAAGCGACGGACTGTTTCATGCTAGATACAATCGTCAGAACACGTTTCATGCGAGACGCAATCGTTGTGGCCTGACGATTGCGTCTAGCATAAAATAGACTGTCGCCTCTAAGTGTTGACTTCAATGTTCACTTATATATATATATATATATATATATATATATATATATATATATATATATATATATATATGTATGTATATATATATATATACATACATACATATATATATATATATATATATATATATATATATATATATATATATATATATATACATATACATATATATATATATATATATATATAATTGGAAAAGAGAGACATTTTGACTATTTGTAGATATTGAAATTTTACGTCATGTTTGCTTTAAACTATAAAAAATGTAATAAAATTTTAAATTATAATAAAAATTATGAAAATAAAAATATTAACAACGATTTTTAATGAATTAAATGAATGCCAGTATTAAATAATTCCTACAACTATTATTATAATACTCGTATAATACCTACTGTATACCTACTTTTGTAGCCCCATGTACTTTAACAGAATGCTCATTTTTCATATTGTACTCACAATGTTTCCACCCTCCGGATATTAAAATAAAAACTATAATAAATCTATTATATTAGGTTGGGGAAATAATAATGACGTAATAATGTCGTTTTTTGACGTTAAAAATACGTCTAAAAACGACATTATTACGGCATTATTTTTGCACCAACCTAATAATACCTAAAAAATATTCAAAATTATTTTAATGAATTAAATGTATTCTAGAACTATTAATATAATACTGGTATAATACTAACTGTATACCTACTTTTTTGTATATGGAAAAATTACGGTAAAACCAAGTTGAATCTGTCGTATCTCGTTTAGCCGTGGACATCAGGCATGTCGAATGTGATTAGTATTTAGAGAAAACCTGTTCTCGTCGCCGTCCATCTTGCACATTTACAAATCTACCATGCATTGACTACTGTGGCCATATCTCGTCTGGTGCTCCTTCTATCCACCTTTAGATTCTTATCAGAATCCAAGGATGTGTAATGTAATCGATCCTGACTTGACATCTCGACTTCAGTCACTTTGTCACCGACGTGGCGTGGTTTTACTTTGTCTTTTCTACAAATATTTTCATGGCAACTACTCTGACAATATTTTGTTTTTTTTCCTAATGCCCCGACTACATATGTTTAAGCGTGCTACTAGATTTGCAATCTAGGACCTACCAATTTACTGTTGAAATAGTTAAATATAACCGCCACTTCTACTCCAACAGTTTCTCGCTCTTCCCACCTTTGGAACTCCCTTCCGTTTACTTGCTTCCCTGATAACTACAATCTTCAAAAATTTAAATGCAAAATCAATCGCCATCTTCTATCTTCTTTAATCCCGTTCATCTTTTGTCTTTTCGTCAATTCTCCCTATTTTCAGTCTGAAAATTTCTAGCGCATATAATGAGAAAAGAGGGTTTGAAAAATCTGATATTCACAGGACAGTTTGAACACATGAAAACAACACATGGACGAATGGTAAACTTATAGTTACAACACAGAAAAATTGTCTACGACGGCATAGTGATCCAACTTTCTTAGCAATTTACCCAGCAATGGATCAGTATAGTCTTTTCCCTTCATGCCAGCTGATAAATGTATCCCAAGAAAGCGCAATGAGTTACTCTCATGGAGTTTATCATCAGTCATTCTAATGGAAGAGACGGATCTCTCAGATGAATAATAGAGAGCAGTTTAGTTTTGGAATTTAAAATTAAAAAGCCATCTTTTGCCCCAGTTAACAATTGACTGAAGGCCCTTTAGGACATTAGCTGCCAGTTTGACTTTACCGAATTGTAATTACTTCTAATCATGTTAATGCTATCTTCAGGTGAACTCTTCTGATTAACTTTTACGTTCAGTTTAGCACGTGTACTTCTAAAATCTTAAACATCAAAGAATATATATTTTTTCTGCGTTCAGAATCTTGTCTTTGTAAAATCCCTGCGCGTTCCTAGTGTATTTATTGTCGGCTTACAGATAACGTCGTGATGCATGTGATTATTTGACGTCATCAGGTTACCATCATTGTCTGTTGAATCTTCATTTTGAGAAAAGGCTCCATAGCCACTCGTCAGAGTTGGTAGATAAGGAATTAGAGCGGGAACGGAGAGATTGGCGCGAATGATTAAATCTCCGAGGGAAGCCCAGAGGATAAGCTGACTTTTGTTCAGCATCTTCATCTCACCATTCGCTATGAGAGTCAGTAATTGTAAACTTTTGAAAAGAGAAGCCATTTAATGAAGTGGAAACTGAAGAAGAAGAAGAAGAAGAAGAAGAAGAAGAAGAAGAAGAAGAAGAAGTAGTAGTAGTAGAAAAGAAGATGTCAAAAAGGAGAGGGCTAAAAGAAACTAAAGTAAACAACAAAATAAAAAAAATAATACAATATGAAGCAAAATATTCAACTCGTAATAATAATAATAATAATAATAATAATAATAATAATATAAATAATAATAACTAGTTTTAAACCGTGAAATTTTCACAGTTTTCCTGCTTTAATATTCTGATGAATCTTAATTCTTCAGTTAATGATTAAGCTCGTGGAGAATTCTACGACAATAAAGATACATAGAAATTCCCCTATCACATCGTTAAATATTTGAGCTTAACAACTTCAATAAAATATTGCAATAACAAAGGTAAGTATGAATGCTGGTAGTTATTTTAAGAAGTGGGTACAAATAAAATGTTTTGAAATTGTCATTTTTTTTTCATTGCACTGAAACAGCCATTAACACTTTTGTCTTCGCTTCTTTCTATCAAACATTTTCTCATTGAAAGCAAATAGTGATTTCTCGCTCTTTCCATGCTATCAAAACGGAATAGTTCATTATTTATGGGGTATTTGCAGGAGACGTTAAACGGTTCTTTCTTTCTTTCTTTCTTTCTTTCATTCATTTTCTCAATAAAAACAAGTACTATATTTTTCGCTTTTTCCAAGCGATCAAAACCCGTGTCATTTCTATTAATAATAATTTTAAAATATTTCAGTAGACGATGTTATATTTATTTATGATAAACAGCGATTTATGGCGACTGCTTTACTCGGTTTCCATCGTTCGATACGGTGTGTCTGAAAAATGACGTTGCTATCGCCGTCGTCATCGATTCTCAGTCTTTTCGCTGGGATCAAAGTGTAGTATCTGTACTTGGGCTGATAAACTACATTTCATCTCGCAGTCCTGACTCTGTCAACAGACAGAGCGCAACTAAAAATATTACCGAGAGCTGCTCATTATACTAAATAACAGAGATCTATGCCAGAACAACCGATGAGAGCTGAGCTATTTCTGAACAGGATGAATTTTTCGGAAATCTGTAAAAGCGAATAATAATAATAAAAATAAAAAAACAATGATAACAATAATAATAATGATAATAAAATGTGTCACTTAAAAACGAAAACTGTCACAGTTGTGGTTGGAGCTTTAGGTCTGATAAGGCGTTATAACGAAAATTAACTCTTTGAACATATCTGGAGTCATTTTATTTATTCTAAGGATTTCACATTTTTGTTGACGATACCGGCATACGTGCCAAAATTTTCATGCTATTTTTTTTATGACATCCATGCACCTCCAACGAGCGTTAAACAGAGAATTCTTGCCACTAAAACTTTTCGTCAGAATGTGTACCATGCCTTCAAACCCGATTTTACCTGTTTTTTTTTCGGTAATATGTAGTTAATGTATTTTTTTATACTCTACCGGAGCTATTTTTTTCAACAACAATCTCGTTTTTCTCTCATCTTCCCAGCCGTTGCATTCCTGATTGAATCTACGAAAATAAGCAGAAAAAGTCAGTTCCTTACCAGGATTGTATACACATTCTGATATGGTGTTTTGGGCAGCGTCTGGCGTAAGAGATGTTGAAGATTTTTTTGCTTTCTTCAAAATTATATCCAACAACTCCTGTTGCTGTTTTTGCAGTTCTAACAACTGTTGATCATGTCGTTGTTGCTGTTTCTTTCTTCTGTTGTTCTTGAATTTGAAAGCTAGAATTTACAATATGTTCCTTTCTTACATCCAAGAGAATTTTTTTTTCTTCTAGACAACATGATTTTTTTTTAAACCAACATGGTTAAAAATTCTTGTCATCACCCTTATCCTTGTTCCCGTAGCAACAAGCATATTTTCCCGCACTTGTTCATTCAGTATGAGTTTCCAAAACCTTTGTAACTCCAGTTACAACTCGTATGTGTTCATGTATCCTCGTTACCGTTATAAGCCGTAAGAGTTCCGAATATGCGTCACAACCGTTATGAATCGCCTAAATTTCGAATCCCTCATCGCCAATGATATAACGTGCTTCGTTAACTTGCCGTGACGCCTGCATCAATTAGTCTGAAGATTGACTCCAAACGGTTTCATCTGGTATTTACCAGGCAGGATGTTGCACAAGGCTGGGTTTAAACGAGGCTCGGCCAAAAATTCCCTGTAGACCCCGCATAGACCAGGTTGGGTTAGTCTACCTCCCCAGGTAAGACTCTGTCCTGTAGGTTCAGCTTCGTCTGAGTTCGACAAATCAGCCGCGAGCCAGGCAGCGAACTACTTGACTTGAAACGGCTTCTTCTTCTTACCTCTGACCTGGAGATCTTTATTTATAGTAATGGACTAGTTCATATCGTTACCGGGCGTGTACTATTTACGTCGAAACATAAAGAAAGAAACTCAATAACAAACAAACAAAATCCCTGGTGCACCATTTCCCAGGAAAACCCCAGTTCTGTAAAAGCATCGAAGGACATTGTTCATTTATTTATTTATTTGGTGGGGTGTTAATAGCTATCTTTTATTTACAGAGCTATTAAGAAGATGTGATTAAATATAATTTAATGTGTAGAAAAATTTATTCAGTATTAATATTGTTTAGGTAATAAGCATTGTAACAGCACAAACAGTTATATTGTAAAAAGAAATTTTCGTAAATATACGCATTTTTTTACTTATTTATAGTTATTTTTTAACTTTTATCAAAAACGACATTCTTATACATCTAGTTATGGATAATATTATACATTAATTAATATTTTTTAAGTAATAACTATTTGTGGTCAGTTGTTGACATTAATTGCTATCTGCTGATGTGTTAATAAAAATTTAAATTTCATTTCTCTGGTAGATGTCACGGTCTGTTAATTAAGTGTAAGCTGCAGGAAATCATATTATTCACTTGCCCTAGGTTATGTCCAAACATTACACCATAAAACAAATGCATGTCAAAAAGAATTTTTTATATTAATAATAAAATAATATTAGTAATATTTCGATATTAAATAAGCAGACAAGAGTTAATATTTCGTAAAATCCATCAACTCAACCTATATTCTTTTATATAAGTGGGAGCGATTGATGAATATCATTACCATTCTAGTTAGAAACATATATTTTGGAATATACTCGGGTCGACCAAAAAGGGATGAAAAAAAAATTCCCATGTTTGGACATTTTGTTGGATTTTGTGCTTCAACCCGAAAACGTTTCAGAAGTTCAATAGAGGTTTCATGATGTAACTGAGAAAAAAATCTTTAGTTGACTATAAAAGTGTTGTACCATACCTACAGACGATAATGGGTATGTCCCCATTCACATATATTAAATAATAAATACTGTATGGTGGTCTGCAGATGAAGATTCGTCTCCAGCTATGCTGGTCAAACTCTCTGCCTCCGGGTAGAGAAGATCCCCATGTCGAAGGGCAGAGTCTCGTCTCGAGAAACAGCTACCCGATCCCGTTTCATACTGTGTCTACGGGGAATTTTTGGCCGAGCCTACGGGCTCCGATACCCCGGATTAAATCGGATGGAAAAAATTGAATTTATTTGATTTTTCATCGGCTTTATCGATTATGGATTTTTTTTTTTTTTTTGTAAATTAACAATTTTTTAAGCTAAGAACCTATCTCTTTCATTGTACAATGTATGTGCCAAGTTTGGTCAAAATTGGTGGGATGGATCTCGAGTGAAATGGTATCACGCAGAGAGACATATAAACAGACACATAGAAATCCTCTGTATATCCGTTATGGCCTGGAGTTTGCGTTTAACCAGGAAAGTTTTGTGAGTTTTGACTTCAATGTCCACTTCTATATCTACACATCTCTATCTATAAAAGGCAAGATGTGTGTGTGTAACGAATGCACGGCCGCAATTTTCGACGGATTTGCACCAAAATTTACATGCACATGCTCCAAGTTAGTGGGAAGGCAAAGACTGACTTTGCATTTCCCAACTCCCATCGATAGTAGAAATAATCGATTTTTTCATGCTTCTACTGCAGTTTTCATGTAGTTTGCGGCCATTTTCTACTGGCCAGAGTGAGAGCCTATAGCTGGCTGCCACGAATGGGCAGGAAGACTCTATTGGCCAGCGTGAGAGCCAACAGCTGACTGACATGACTGTTAACTAGCATGCTAGCATGTAAAAAAAATTGATAGCTGCATTCATTACAAGTGGGAAAAATTTAAATCTGCATGGCACTTTACTCCAATTGGCTCATTCGCTTGCTAAAACTCAACGTTGATTCTGATTCCACAGATCTTGGTTGGGTGTGAAAATGTATTTGTTGTTAACATTCTTTTTTCATTCGGTTTTTCCAGTTACGAGTCCTTTTTTAAAGCTGATCGTTTTGTGTTCATTTTGTTTAGTTTTTTTTTCGTAACAGATTTAATGTTTAGTATAGAGCTTAGAAAAAATTCGATTTTTCATCTTAATTGAGTATGTGCGTTCTGTGTATGTCTTAGTGTGTGGTAGGGATGTTTTTAATTTCCGAATACGGTTAGCATATTGTGACTTTGTTCGTAGTTAATATTGTTAAGAGTTGGTTTTTTTTTTTATTTTTTTTTTTTATTTTTTTTTCATCGCAGAAATATAGACAGATACTGAAGAAGGCCGGAGCGTACAACGGCCGAAACGTTGTAATAAATATGGCGACAAAGATGAGGACAATAGTCCGAATAATGTAAATAATGTACATAATACCTCATCTCAAAAATATAGACAGACTCTGAAAATTTGTTGTAATTTCATAAATCGCATTTCATACCGATTTGTTTCAAAATAAATGTTGCTGTTTTTACAATCGCTTAGTTTGCATTATAATGGTTTTAAAACTTGCGCTTATTTTCACACTTGTGAGCTTATATATATATATATATATATATATATATATATATATATATATATACACACACACACAGACATATATATACACACACACAGACACACACACATACGCACACACACACACACACACACACATATATATATATATATATATATATATATATATACGTGCTTAGGTAACAACGCTCATTAATTCTACATCTTTAGATCCCAAAATGAGCGCCACACGCTTCCATCTTATTTTCAAATTTGACTAAACTCAGCAATTGTTTCTACCTACCCTGATGATGACTTAAGAAAGTCGAAAGCTTGGACCTGCAGTTTTCTTTCGAAACCTCGAACAATATCTGAAGGGAATTGATCTTTGTCTGCGAAGGATTATACGGAATATGCAAAAGTCGATCGTTAACATTAATCGATGCAAAATATCTGTCGTTTTTAAAAGTATGTACCTTAAAGAACATTGCTGTCTAAATATATAGTATACATACATACATATATATATATATATATATATATATATATATATATATATATATATATATATATATATGTATGTATATGTATTACTTAAACATTATTTTTATTGGATTCTCATATTTCAGTAGACGCTCCGCTTATTTATTAAGCAATATATATTTTCGTTTGCCGGTCTGAATATTCGAGAGGTTAATGCGTTTGGATTCTAAAAAATGACAGATAGATAGATAGATAGATAGATAGATAGATAGATAGATAGATAGATAGATAGATAGATACGGAATGACAGAGATCGATTGATAGAAAGCAAGGACCGGAATGAGATAGATGCTTTTAAGTATAAAGACAGGGTTAGAATGAGATAGATAGATAGATAGATAGATAGATAGATAGATAGATAGATAGATAGATAGATAGATAGGAACAGACTGAGATAGATAGATAGATAGATAGATAGATAGGAACAGACTGAGATAGATAGATAGATAGATAGGAACAGACTGAGATAGATAGATAGATAGATAGATAGATAGATAGATAGATAGATAGATAGATAGCAAGCAAGCAAGGATGGGAATGAGATAGATAGATAGATAGATAGATAGATAGATAGATAGATAGATAGAATCAGAATGAAGTTGATAAATTTGAAGCCTCTAGCATAGATGGTAGCTAAGTACAGTACAATATATCTTATTCATATTCCATTAAATTTCCAAGTTACTGGTTGGTATTTGATGCTTTATCGATTGTCGATTTCTCTCTTCAGAGGAACAACGTAAGCCTCAATTTTATATTTCGATTATAATATTGATCTTTGTCCACCTTCTGGACATCGGAATTTGATTTGATTTTTGTTGGATGCTGGTATTCGTTTCGAATGTCGCGTGAAAGGAACGTGATTTTCGCGTCGAAATTCAGTCTCACTTCTTTCAGAAACACTTCGCTCTAAATATTTTGCGTTAATCCCCTTGATTCGACCTAAAGTAATGCGTTTTTCTTACTTGACAGCAATCTCGCTTCAAACAGCGGAACTCTTCCTTTCATATCCCGACAAAAAAATGTTCTCTCTTTCTCACACACACACACAACGACACAAGCGAGTGCGCAATTTAATGACTCACACGCATGCGCAGAGCCACAGGCAAATAACATGCCGACAGATATATCATTTCGCTGTTTCAACTACTTAAAAGCATTAATTTTATAAGCAAACTTTGAAATACATGCAAATCATCATTGGTTCTTGATGAAAGACACTTGACAAGGTTTCAAACCAACTGCCATACGAAGTTTTCTCGTTTATATTTGCTTTTATTTTTTGTATATAATAATAATAATAATAATAATATAGCCCAAGCCTTAAAGAAATGCAAAAAATTGTAGTCACAAGTAAAGCGTCCGCATTACAAAGAGCTTTATCTATGTAAAATGTGTTTGATCTTAGGGATTTGTTTTTTAGGGGGTTGGTTATCCTCAAAAAGGCTCAGTGGAATATGTCATGATACCATTTCTGAGCTTAGGTTTCTGGTTAGGACCCGGAAAGAAATGAGTATAGACCAGAACCGGGTTTCCCCAACCCCCGCCTCGAATACTTCTGGAAGGTTTGACAGAGGATGAGAAGGTTTTTTTTTTTTTTTTCTCGTCGAAGTAGATGTTGCAGATGTAGTATCTGTTCTGTACCAGAGGCCTTCTCTCCTCCCTTGCTTTCCCGACACCGTTGCGTGACATCTGTTACGTACCGGTGGTATGACCGGCTATGACTAGCTTATACAAGATTTGACCAGCTTAGACAAGCTAACACCAGCTTAGACCAGCGGCCCGAGCGGAAACACTTTGTTCCCACATTAAAAACCGACCTTGTGTCACAACCTTACCCAGTTTAGAGTAAATCTCGAGTATACACCAGGAATAATAATAATAATAATAATAATAATAATAATAATAACAATAATAATAATAATAATAATAATAATAATAATACAACTGGAATTGGAATACCAGTTGTTGCTGTTGAATCGATCCCAGGATTCCTTAAAGAAATACATGAGATTGTACTCACAGAACAGATGACACATTACGGAGAGCTTTATCTATGTAAAATGTGTGTGATCTCAGTTTTTTTGGTATTTTTTTTTGTGTGTGTTTTTTGTTTGTTTATTTGTTTTTTTACAAAAATGGTAAGTGAAAAATGTCATCAAGCGATTTCTGACCTTAAGTGTCTTGTTGGAACCCGGAAGGAAATATTATATAGCAGAAAAAATATATTATTATTATTATTATTATTATTATTATTATTATTATTATTATTATTATTATAAGAATAAGATTAAATAGAAGAAGAATAATTTCCAGGAATTCTTTTCGAAGAGATAATAATGACATAATCAAGATATTGACGTTCCGCATTAAACCAAACAAAAGATAAGGAAGAAATCCCCGAACAATACTGGAGATAGCATTAATGGATAAATTGTTTTAAGAGAAAGTTATTATAAATTTTAAGTCACATCAGTAGTGACTGCTCGATCAAAGAACGCTAAACGTTTCCTTATAAGGAAACGGTTAATATTATCATTACCATTCTGCCCCGCAAGACGGAATGGGAATGCGTAGGAGGGAGTTTTTCTCGGAACACTTCCGAGTAAAGTTTTTTTGTCTCTCGGCCGCTGGTAGGAGCTGTGATGTGACCATCATCTGCTAGTCGAAACATCTAAGAGCGGAGAGGATAAGCAAAACAAATACTAATATTGATGATAATTACTAGATTATCCACATGTTCTGTTTCTTTATTGGTTACTAAATGCCATAGCTTTCCTGGGAATTATAGTGAATATTACATAACTTCCTGATGGTAAAAATTTCATTATAGCAATTAAAACAATGATCGAACTGGCTTTTGTTCCATATAAAATGAACTCGTCTATCATGGCTTTGCATCAGCCACGAAAACTTCGAATTAGACTGGACACTAATCTGCGTTCATATTACCAACACATTGGTTGAAATTTTGAAACTTCTACTTTTTTTACCAATAAATTCTGACATGAAGCATAATAATAATAATAATACAACTGGAATTGGAATACCAGTTGTTGTTGTTGTTGAATCGATCCCGGGAGGAGAGGAGGGCTTACCTTAACGAAATACATAAGATTGTACTCACAAGAAGAGATGACACATTACGGAGAGCTTTATCTATGTAAAATTAAGAGAGAAAAAGATACAAAATATTATTCTGGGTTTAGGTACATACAGATTTCTTTTATATAATAAATGCCTAGCCACCTCTAACATTCCTGCTTGTTAGAAATCCCTCTCTGTTGTTCCAGTCTTTAAGAACTCAGGTGTTTTGGGGTTTGTTTGTTTTTTCATAAAAATGTTGGTTGGTTGATTTTGTTTAATGACATATCAGCACGGCTAGACGAATATTTAATGCCGAAATCTACATATTTTGAACACAATTTCATGGCTTCAATTAAATATGTTATATGGCTTCAATTAAATATATTATATGGCTTCAATTAAATATATTATATGGCTTCAATTAAATATATTTTGAACGTAACTGTATGCCTTCAATATAGGCACATGGAGGAGTGGTTAGAATGTTCGAATTCTGACCATGAGATGTTCGAATCTCACCATTGTCGATTTGATGTTATCTGATAGGTGGGATCGGTCCCAGCGTGCGGCACCTTTGGAATACGCAAGCCTTGTGAGTGAAATTTGGTAGACGCAACTTTTGGGGGCCGTCAATAGCTGTGCTAGCACGAAGGCACGTGACCGATGACTTGAGCGTGCTGGCCTTATTCAAATTGTTGATCACGCTAGATAACGCGCTGTGTCCTAGAAACTAAGGTGAGCTCATCATAGTTGCAGTATAAACCACAGGTGGGCTCTGTGGATGTTGAATAAACACAAATGCGCCTGAGTATGCGTCTGCAATAGGGATTAGCTAGCTGTCCTACTGGATGGTTATCCTTGAATACGATTGGCTAGCTATACATGCCTCCAACTACTAAAAATGTACTGTTGGTCATTCTATAAATTTCTATAAAATCGTATCTTTATGCTTTTGTTTTCAGTATTTGCCTATTGCTGGGAGCCTAACAGTCGCTACCACCCGGATGGTATAAAATATGAACTGTTGGTCATTTTACTATAAATTTATACTGTTGGTATTTTTTTTTTTTAAATATTAGGATGGTGCAAAAATAATGTCGTTTTCTCACATATGTTACTATGTGAGAAAACGACATTATTTTTGCACCAACCTAATATATATAGAAATGTATTGCTGGTACTTTTACTATAAAAATGTATTTTTATACTTTCATTGTTTATTTTATTTTTAATTTTAAATTTTTTTATTTTTATTTTTTTTTTTTTGGCGGGGGTTATTATTTGTAGATAGCTTAGACCATAACAGCTGCTACCATCACGGGTCAAGGTGGCCCTGGTAACTGCAATTAAGAGGTAGTTCAACACTCTTCAAAACCTCCAATCTCCCGATGAGAGGCCTTGCTGTCGGATGTAGTTTATCATCATACCCAGGACTGCATAAAAAGGAAAGAACATTTTAAAACGATGTAGAGAAAGGGCTCTTTCCATAGGGATGGCACACAGAAAGGATGAACAATGGATTGTACGAATGATTGTCCTAACAATAAGTGTAACACAAAGAAAGAGTCCCGCACAAATTTTGAAAGGATCACGATTCTTCTAAAATTAAAATTATGAAGGCTGAAGAATAGATCGGCAGAAAAATTACAGATATTAGGTTGGTGCAAAAATAATGTCGTTTTCTCACCAACCTAATACTTTTTTAAAAAGCAACACAAAGAATCTGTTCAGTGTACTGAAAAAAATATAGGATGTTGAAAACTTTTCTCACATTATAAAGGCATCATTTTAATCCTAAAGAAGACTGAAGAATCCATCGGTCGTAATGTTGCAGTAACAACAAAACTACCCAGAGAATGTTTGTTCATACAAAAGTTACTTTAAATGATACTGATTCTTCTAAAATTATGAAGAATACATGAGAGATCGTTTGAAAGGTTTCAGCAAGAATAAAAGGCACTAATAGAATCAGGTTGGTAGTACAATCAACTCATGAAATGAGGACTGAAAATCATAAAAGACATCTTTGTACGTTATGAGTTTTGTAGTCTAAACAGTTTGACATTATAATGGCTCTTTTCCAAGACACAGATTCTAATTGCAAGGCATCTACTGAGTTGAAAAAGAAAATTCTTTAAACGAGCATGAAGCGTAACGCAAGTAAAAAAAAAAAAAAAAAGAAGAAAACATCAAAAGCGATACAATATTTCATATTTCTAACACGCGCACTTTTGTTTAATTTTCCTA
Organism: Acanthosepion lycidas; assembly: GCA_963932145.1. Classification (NCBI taxonomy): domain Eukaryota; kingdom Metazoa; phylum Mollusca; class Cephalopoda; order Sepiida; family Sepiidae; genus Acanthosepion; species Acanthosepion lycidas. Next base: position 47,538,164 of record OZ010578.1, on the reverse strand, counting down.
CAAGCAACAAATCCAGGCAGTTGAAGTCGAGTACATTTAGACATTCAGCTCTGATAATAAAAATGGGTTACATTATCTACATTTTATTTCCAGATATTATTTTTAGTTGTATCACGTAGAACCTCTTACGGCTTGCGAGGAACTCCTAGCGCCTTCGCGGATAACTACAGTTCCGGTGAAAAGCTGCTCCAGACACTCATGCAGAGATATACGTCAATCAGAAAACTTTTTCATATCTCCATTTAACATTGTGTGTTCCATTTATGGGACATTGGATGTGTTGGTCCTAACCTGCAACCAAAATGCTTTGCTTATTCATTTGTTACTCTTTATTGCAAGAGAAATTACATAAATTTAAAAAGGATTCATCTGAATTGTGCAAAATAATTTTTTTCATGATAGAATTTTGATTTAAAGATCCACTCATAAATTGGAGATCAATTTCTGAAGTATTCTTTATTTTCCGTCCTGGATATGACGATAAACTACATCCGCGTCCTGAGTAAGACGATAAACTACATCCGCGTCCTGGGTAAGACGATAAACTACATCCGCGTCCTGGGTATGACGATAAACTATATCCAACAGAAAGACCTCTGATCACGAGGTTTTGAGGAGCGTGGAACACCTCTTAATTGCTGGTGTTCCCTGGTCCACCCTGACTCGGGGTGGTAGCACCTATTAGGGTCCCAACTATGGGTAAATAGTTAGCCCCCAAACTGGAGTTAAAACACTATGTAAGTGTAAAAATATTTTTAACCAGAAATACTTTAAAAAAAAAAAATATTACCAGCAATACATTTTTGAAAAAAGATATTACCAGCTATACATTTTTGAAGGAAAAATATTACCAGAAATAAAAAATTTGTCGGCATTAAATAACGCATTGTGGTTGATATGCCGTAAAACAAACCAAACAGAATTCTTTATTTTAGGGGAATATTAGCTGCCAGGGAGCCGTAAGCATGATACCGCTTTTCTTCTTTCATATGCTGTGTCCCTTTAGGACGTATGCGATCATGGCCCTCCACATCTTCCTGTCTTCTGTAGCTCTTAATAAGTCTTTTTGTTATTTCTCCTCTGTTTTACCATACATCTATTCAACCTCATCAAGTATGTTACGCGCTGATTTCCTATGTGCCACTTTTCGTCCCGTGAGTATCAGATTTTCACAGCCTTCCTTCCTCATTACTGTATAATGTTTGGAGTGAGACCCAAAAACCACCTTCCTGAATGAGTGCCATTTATATTTGCCCGCTGGTCCATGTGGCAAAGGCAGACTACTTATCTTTCTCCGTTGCCGGTGTGCTCTCTAAGACAATTCCTCCTGTCCTTCTCCACAATTATTCTTGATGTTAGGTATAAGTTTCCTTTTTTTGTCATGTCAACTAATACTCGTTGTCACTTTCGTAATGCTCGCTGTAGTAGAGACTTTGTAATCGCAGATACAACTATAGTAATGTAGCTCATGTTACGGGGTTTATGTAGAGTGCTTGATAGTTTTTCTGTAAAATTGAAAAAAAAAAAAACTGTGAAAAGATCGGGTTTTTCATACTACTTAAAATAAAAACTTGAATAATTTCCTCACTTTTTATTCGATTTTCTTCAAACATATCCCAAAAAAAAATTGCCAATATGCAAAAAATAAGATAGTGTGGTTTTACTTCTCCCTTCCCTGCGTAAAAACGAAAAACCACGAAAAACCTTTCAGAAAACCGTTTTCGGCCATAACTTCTGTTATGGTCCGGTTCCTTGTACCACAGTGATAGTCCAAGGTAGAACTAATAAAGAAGAACTCGAACATGTATATGGAATAACACAGATATATTACAAACAGGAATATATACAGAGAAGTAGAAAGTGTTAGTATGAACAATCAGGTTTAGTAGTAATTGTCTGAACGCGACTCTGTTTCGGTCTGCCTCTGACTCGACTGACTGACTCGCTCGCTCTGACTGACTGACAGACTCCTGACATACTTCACTCCAGACTTCAGACTGAACAGTAGTTAGTCCCCCGCACACGAGGGCATCATGTGGCACAAGGCCGGTTTAACATGGGATCTCCGAACCCGTGGGCTCGGCAAAAAATATGCCCTTTGAACCCGTATGAACTGGTTCAGGGTCGGTTTACCTCCCCGAAAAAGACTCCGCCCTTCGGCCTAGCCTCGTTCGGGTTCCTCTCCTCCCGAAGGCAGAGAGTTCAACCGATCAGCCGGTCAGCCAGTCGCCCGACTTCAGACTGAACACCCTGCTTCCTCTTGAGGCGCAGTATTTATTACGTATGGAATAGTCCATTATGTTATTATGGGTAACTGCTTTCCGAATTTACTATATACATTACATATGACACACGAATTGTCTTGCATGAATGTCTGATTTAGATTATTTCTGTTAAATAGACGAAATCTGCGACAAACTAGTCAATAGTTTCTCCATACGATTCCATCCTAAATTGGCAGTCGAATAACCTTTGATGCAAAAATTGTCTGAGAAAGATTATTTAAGCGTTAAAAGGGGAACTTCCTGAAGAATCTCTTATTAATCCCATCTTTACACTTGTACTTGCAGTTGAATCAAGCTTTGACGCTTCAGCCTTGTTTTTGTTTGATAATTAGATTTTGATGCCATATTATTTGAAAGTTATTACGGCCATAGGAAATTTACTGAATATCTAAAACATTGAAACAAATTAACCTCGAGCAACTATCACACGAGAAGTTTTTATCGATAGCATTCCATTGTTGAGAACAATCAAACACTTGCGAAGGACTTACCGTAAAAAGATGAGCGAGGGATAGCTTAGTAGACCAACGGACGATGCATGCAAGCGGTGCCGCAGGCAGACATTTCTTGACAGGGGTACGGGTATATAATTGTAGCCATGTACACCTTGACAACGTCGGGTACCTTGGCTAGTATAAATTTATAAATGATTAATCTAAACTGTGCAAAATATTTTTCCTAATAGAATTCTTTATAAGGACGCAAATTTGTATTTAAAGATCCTCTTGTAAATTGGAGATAAATTTCTGAAGTGTTTTTGTTTTTTTAGTATACGGGGATATCAGCCGCCAGGAAGCTGTAAACATGATACCGTCTATCTTACCGGATATAAAACGACATTATAATTTATGTTAATATTTACAGCTACTTCCTCGTTGTTTGTTAGTTATTATTATTTAATTTTCTCTTGGTTTTGTGACGTACGGTGGCCGTTAATAATTAAGTATAATTCAAGACTTCAGTGTTAAGATAAAACAGTATCTAATTACAACTTCAAATAAATACTTAACAAGAACAACGAAGTAAAAGTCAACCAAAGATAATTCCCCGTTTCAGTGAATACCTTGTTAGTAGCGCGGATCGGCTTAACGTCTGGTAAATTCTAAATCAAAACTCAAATGGTTGACGCACAATAATTCACACGAATTCGACTGGATAGTTCAACTTAATAGTCACTCAATAATCACTGCAGTCAGTAGACTGACATCGCTGTTTATACACCTGGCAGAAAACATATATTCATAATCCCAGAGTGTCATGCTCGAACCTCGGTGTCGGTAGTTACTCATTTTCTTCCTATATGACACTTGGCAATGGCAATCATTTTTTCCCAAGAATAAAATTAATGTCATTTCTTATATACACTTGCTGGATTTATGTCCTTTTCCTGTTTCGAAGACTGCACGATTTATTGAATAACTACGTGTAGATGAGGATAAACCGATTCCAAGTAACTGTCATTTTAACAATGTTCTTGTGTTCTTGCGTTTACCATCAGAATATCTGTTTATTTTTTTGGGGGGGGGAATTTTGACTGTAGCACCCCATTTCAAATTAGACGAAGAAGAAATTATTGTTAGTTTTCTAGGTTGGTGCTGTTCAAACTAACATTGAAAGAGTTCAAAATCGTTTACACTCTTTTATCCTCAGCTATGCAGTACCTTTTTAAGGTTCAACATCGCAAGTCTGTCGCTAATATGTCACCAATGTTTAGTTCCACTAGTTCATACCATTAGAGCTAGGATACCACCATGCTACATTCACAGGGTCGAATCAATTTCATTTCTGGGTACGGTCCAAACAATCTATTGTCTATTCATGTCTGCAACTCTCATTCATATTCTTCTCAGACTTGTTTGTACACGGATATTCAGGCACTGTATTTTTTACTTGCTCTCATATGTGACCATTTGTCCATTTCCAGGTAGCGGTCACCCACACCACCATTTTTACCATGGCAATCACCGTTAGAAAGAACAAGCGTTTCACCCCAGACAACAGAGGAGAGGCACTCTCGCACAAGTACCCGGGATCAATGGACACAAGATGTTCCGGATCGCCCAGGACCAGACAGCTCAATTCATCCGCCGACAAATCACTCTGGGTTTGTCGGCGGATGTTTGTCACTACGCTTTCAGCTACTATCTGATGCAATGACTGCCGTGAAAGGTAACGGAACCGAGGAGTAACACTCAAGATCTGTGAACACACTTTGAGAAAAGACTTCTGGTACTGGAGCCTACGATGGCACTCAACCCCGAGCTGGAATGATAGTAAAGCTAGGGAAGGCAACCCTAACACTCCTTACCGACAAAAGAATCCTTCGTTAGCGTGCTGCGTAGGAAAATAGGCGTGCAGGTGAACCGCCAAGTACGTCATTAACAGAGCCCGTGATACAAGGCTGGATACAGACCTCTCTGAGGACAATCGAGCTTTAAAGACAACAGCCTTTGGGGCTAAGCCCGGACCGAAGCTTCTACCTTTGCCTATAGCTAAGACCAATCCTTTTTCAGATGAAGATCGATCCCGAATTACACTCCTAGAATGCGGACGGAAGCGTCAGTTAAATCGAAGGTCCCTGGAAGATCGAGGCCTTTCTAGGAGCCTAACCTCAAGTTGCAAGACCTGTCGCGATTAATCTTGGCCCCCATAAGCTTTTCGTACCGTGCAAGCGCCTTCTGTAGTGCCTCAATGTCACTGCGGCACGACATGAAAAAGGATACGTCACCAACGTATACGGAAAGCAGGGAGACCCTTTCCAATAGGGCGGATCCGCATGCCCTGTCTTTCAGTCTACACAGGAAGGGCTCCAACGCCAGAGTATAAACGACGGGGATAATGCAAAGGCGCCTGAGAGCTTTCAATTCACCTAGGAGAGCGATACAGAAGGTAAATCCACTTGCAGAAGTTGGATGTGTATCTTGCGCCAGCAAGAGAGCTGCCAAATATTGATGGTCGACATTGTCGAATGCTTTGAATTAATCTAAATTTGTCGTCGTCTACACCGTCTATAATCGTGCGGATCAGATATAGATTACTCTGAATTTTTCGACACTTCACAACACAAATCTTACTCCCACCCCCAACAGTATCTCGGCAACTGACTGTAAGGATCTCGATCAAAATCTTTAACTCTGTTTTAGCAGATTTATAGCCCGTCAATGAGAGCAGGGAACCTGCAATCATTCAAATTCCCGCTGCATGCCCGCCACACTGCTTAGCTTTCGGTCCAGATGGCAATCCAGTTCACCATTCAGAATAGACTCGCTGGTCAACCAGGAACAGTTACGACTTACTGACTCCCAAAGAGTATCTCTTTGTTGGGTGTAAAGTGGCTTCTGCCGCGCCTCCGCTATCGTGGCAGAGCGCACCACACCGCACAAAAATAAGATCAATAGATGAAAAGGAAAATGAAAAAAAGAAGAGCAGACAAGAAACAGTGGCAAACTTGCCAAAAACTTGTCCAAAAATAAAACAATTTTGGCAAATGAAAAATGGTGACGGTCCCTGTACAAGAAGGATTGAATCAGTAACAAGATTGGGTCTGGGTTTTTAAAAAAAAATGCATAAAAAAATGACACATCGCGCGACAAAAAATCACCTTCTAAAAATACTCTTGGAAGAAAAAATCACTTTCTAAAAATTCTCCTGGCAGAAAAAATCACCTTATAAAAATCCTACTGGTAGAAAAAAATCACATTCTAAAAATCCTCGTGGTAGAAAAAATTAACGTCTAAAAATTCTCCTGGTAGAAAAATGATCTTCTAAAAATCTTCCTGGTAGAAAAAAAAAAATCATCATCTTGGTAGAAAAAATCACCCTATAAATATCCTACTGGTAGAAAAAAATCACATTCTAACAATCCTCCAGGTAGAAAAAATTACCTTCTAAAAATCTTCCTGGTAAAAAAATCACCTTCTAAAAATCCTCCTTGTAGAAAAATCACCATCTAAAATTCCTCTTCGTAGAAAAAAAACACGCTATAAATAGCCTAATGGTAGAAAAAAATCACATTCTAAAAATTCTCCTGGTAGAAAAACATCACCATCTAAAAATCCTCTTGGTTGAAAAAATCGCCCTATAAATATCCTACTGGTAGAAAAAATTACCTTCTAAAAACCCTCCTGGTAGAAAAATCACCTTCTAAATATACTCCTGGTAGAAAAAATCACCATCTAAAAATCCTCCTGGTGGAAAAAATCACACAATAAATATCCTACTGGTAGAAAAAAAAACACCTTCTAAAAATCCCCCTGGTAGAAAAAATTACCATCTAAAATCCTCTTGGCAGAAAAAATAACCCTATAAATATCCTACTGGTAGAAAAAAATCGCATTCTAAAAACCTCCTGGCAGAAAAATCACCATCTAAAAATCCTATTGGTAGAAAAATCACCCTATCAATATCCTACTGGTAGAAAAAAATCACATTCTAAAAATTTTGTTAGAAGCAGAGAAAAAAACAACTGAGGTGTTGTGTAATATCGGTATCCTATATGGCAGTGAATACTGGAGAATCTCCTCACAGATGAAGAAGAGAGATGAAGCAATAGAAAGGTGGTTCTACAGAAGGATGCTGAGAATGTCATGCGCTGATCATGTGAGCGAGAACAATGTTTTAGAGAAAATGGAAACAGTAAGGATGAATACTTAACAGCAGAAAGAAATAGTCGAATTTTCTAGGGTACATCATGCGGAAAGAGTACTTGGAAGATTTGATAATCTCAGGACATATTGAAGGGCAAAGTAAAAGAACACATCACCTACCTAACGAGCTTTTGTGTAAACGGATAGCAGGAGAGATTGTAAAACAAAAAGATAAAAATTTACTAAGGACAGGAAATTGTGGAGAGCCATGACTGTCAACGTTCTAAAGGTATACGACAAGAAGAAGAAGAATGATATTAATTTAATTACGGTGGACAAAGATTAAAAAGCAAAATGGAAGATTCCAGTTATTATTGCTTCGAAATTTCCTTCATAAACACCTGGAACGCTATTATGACTTTGAGTTTTGCCTTATCTTCTTTTCTTTGTAAACTTCTATGTGATCTCAAACATTTGCTTCTTTAAATTTAATGTTATCTTAATTTCTTTCAATCCCCATGGCTTTTAATTATTTTCATGTGTTTTTTCTCGGTGTTTTTCAGATATTCTTTCCCCCTTTCCAGTTATTGAATTACTAAACATGTAATTCAATTTCAGCAGTGAAGCCACTTGAACAGGGGCTATAGAAGTAAAGCTCAGCTGTTTCGTTAAAATAATGATTCAAGCATTGCTTATCATATTCTTAGCGCGAAAAATAACAAAACTAAGCTTGTGCCAAAACTGATTAATAAATACAAAAACTATTATGTGTCCAGTAAATTTAACAGCCCAAAGAAACAGATGAAATTTTCCAGTACATATAATGAGAAAACCAAGCTTAGAGAATTTAAAACTCAAAGGGGATATGAAACATGAGAAAGAGAGAAAAAACTGTGACAAGCATATAATTTATTATCAAATCGTCAGGATATTTTGTTTATTTTGTTTATTTTTTTCATCCTTAACATAATTTTTCCAACTAGGCCTTTTATTAAATACTAGCTTAGAAGCTGCCATTCGGGGTGGGATGGTTTCGGATAGCTCCTGGGGAGCGTTTTTTCATCCTTAACATCATTTTTCCAACCAGGCCTTTTATTAAATACTAGCTTAGAAGCTGTCATTCGGGGTGGGATGGTTTCGGATAGCTCCTGGGGAGCGTTTTTTCATCCTTAACATCATTTTTCCAACCAGGCCTTTTATTAAATACTAGCTTAGAAGCCGCCATTCGGGGTGGGATGGTTTCGGATAGCTCCTGGGGAGCGTTTTTTCATCCTTAACATCATTTTTCCAACCAGGCCTTTTATTAAATACTAGCTTAGAAGCCGCCATTCGGGGTGGGATGGTTTCGGATAGCTCCTGGGGAGCGTTTTTTCATCCTTAACATCATTTTTCCAACTAGGCCTTTTATTAAATACTAGCTTAGAAGCTGCCATTCGGGGTGGGATGGTTTCGGATAGCTCCTGGGGAGCGTTTTTTCATCCTTAACATCATTTTTCCAACCAGGCCTTTTATTAAATACTAGCTTAGAAGCTGTCATTCGGGGTGGGATGGTTTCGGATAGCTCCTGGGGAGCGTTTTTTCATCATTAACATCATTTTTCCAACCAGGCCTTTTATTAAATACTAGCTTAGAAGCTGTCATTCGGGGTGGGATGGTTTCGGATAGCTCCTGGGGAGCGTTTTTTCATCCTTAACATCATTTTTCCAACCAGGCCTTTTATTAAATACTGGCTTAGAAGCCGCCATTCGGGGTGGGATGGTTTCGGATAGCTCCTGGGGAGCGTTTTTTCATCCTTAACATCATTTTTCCAACTAGGCCTTTTATTAAATACTAGCTTAGAAGCTGCCATTCGGGGTGGGATGGTTTCGGATAGCTCCTGGGGAGCGTTTTTTTATCCTTAACATCATTTTTCCAACCAGGCCTTTTATTAAATACTAGCTTAGAAGCTGCCATTCGGGGTGGGATGGTTTCGGATAGCTCCTGGGGAGCGTTTTTCATCCTTAACATCATTTTTCCAACTAGGCCTTTTATTAAATACTAGCTTAGATGCTGCCATTCGGGGTGGGATGGTTTCGGATAGCTCCTGGGGAGCGTTTTTTCATCCTTAACATCATTTTTCCAACCAGGCCTTTTATTAAATACTAGCTTAGAAGCTTCCATTCGGGGTGGGATGGTTTCGGATAGCTCCTGGGGAGCGTTGTTTCATCCTTAACATCATTTTTCCAACCAGGCCTTTTATTAAATACTAGCTTAGTAGCTGCCATTCGGGGTGGGATGTTTTCGGATAGCTCCTGGGGAGCGTTTTTTCATCCTTAACATCATTTTTCCAACTAGGCCTTTTATTAAATACTAGCTTAGAAGCCGCCATTCGGGGTGGGATGGTTTCGGATAGCTCCTGGAGAGCGTTTTTTCATCCTTAACATCATTTTTCCAACCAGGCCTTTCATTAAATACTAGCTTAGAAGCTGCCATTCGGGGTGGGATGGTTTCGGATTGCTCCTGGGGAGCGTTTTTTCATCCTTAACATCATTTTTCCAACCAGGCCTTTTATTAAATACTAGCTTAGAAGCTGCCATTCGGGGTGGGATGGTTTCGGATAGCTCCTGGGGAGCGTTTTTTCATCCTTAACATCATTTTTCCAACTAGGCCTTTTATTAAATACTAGCTTAGAAGCTGTCATTCGGGGTGGGATGGTTTCGGATAGCTCCTGGGGAGCGTTTTTTCATCCTTAACATCATTTTTCCAACCAGGCCTTTTATTAAATACTAGCTTAGAAGCTGCCATTCGGGGTGGGATGGTTTCGGATAGCTCCTGGGGAGCGTTTTTTCATCCTTAACATCATTTTTCCAACCAGGCCTTTTATTAAATACTAGCTTAGAAGCTGCCATTCGGTGTGGGATGGTTTCGGATAGCTCCTGGGGAGCGTTTTTACATCATTTATTTCATTTTTCCAACCAGGCCTTTTATTAAATACTAGCTTAGAAGCCCCCATTCCGAGTGGGATGGTTTAGGATAGCTCCTGGGGAGCGTTTTTTCATCATTAACATCATTTTTCCAACCAGGCCTTTTATTAAATACTAGCTTAGAAGCCACCATTCGGGGTGGGATGCTTTAGGATAGCTCCTGGGGAGCGTTTTTGGGCCTTCGGTTTTTTACCCTCAGCGTTCTATGTACGTAAAGTTATAAAAATTTAGAAGTAATAAAATTATTTTATCTTTATTCGACACCTTAATTCGGCATAATCTTTCTTCGTATACGCAACCGATCTTCGTAATTTGTTTACATTTATTCTGCACGTTTTTTTTTTGGTTTATTTTACATTATTTTCTTTTAAAATCACCATTCTTTATGGTATCTACACATAAAATCACTCTTAAAGAAACTGAATTGTGTAATATTTCGAATGCGTCACAGTACGCGTGCTAGAAAAAGAAAAAAAATCATATGACATCGTAATGTGCCCCGCTTAAATTTTAAGTACTATTTATTTAGACGATACCAATTGCAACTGCGACAAGCGAAAATAAAATTCAAACCTTTAATAAAGAATTATTTTTTGAACCTTTCGCTCCATTCGATATTTAAATTTAACTGTAAATCAGTTACTTATTTAATATTTATTTTTAATCGCGTGTTACTACAGTAGTTACTACTACTTACTTCATATCGAAAAACGGGCGAACGGATACACGTTTTTTTTTATTGAGATTCAAATCAAACACTGTTCTAGAATACTAAAAGCTTAAAGCAGGGAGTTGAAGGACATTTCTTGAATATTTGATAACATATTGTTGGAATAAATTATATTTGTGTGGGCCAAATAATAATAATAATTATGATAGTCCCGATTTATCTATCTGAGAGCCAAGATATGCTTGAACGAATGAAAAAAAATATTCTTCTATGTGCCGAATTTCGTCAGAATGTTGGCGATCATGACTCTCCACAATTTCTTGTCCTTTGTAGCTCTTAATAAATTTTGTCATTTGTTATCTATCATAAAACATGCTTCAACATCTGTTTACTAAAGATCGAGAGATAAGTTAAGCGTTCTCTCAATCTGCCATGTGAGTATAAGGTTTTCCAAGCCTTCTTTCCTCAATATATGCCATAGAAAATTCAACTGTCATTTTCTGATGTTAATTATGTTTCCTTTTTTTTTTCTTCATTTTTTTTAAAAACTTCATTGTTGCTCATATGTTCGGTTCGTGGTATTCTCAGCATCCTTCTGTAGAATAATGTCTCTGTTGGTTCAAAAATCAGTCAAGATAATTAGAGATCGCCTGTGCCAAATACAAGTACTGAGTCCAAGGGGAAAAAAGAAGAAAATGAAACAAAAGAAAAAGACGAAGAGGACACATAACCGCGGCATTCTACACACGAGCAGACAATTTGCACCAATGAAAAGTGCATAGAAAAAAAGAAAAATAAACCGTTATTGCTGATACCCCTGACGAGTGGATGGAATGATTATGGGAGCATCCGTTTTCGAAACGCTGGAGTCAGGTTGCTGAATCGTAACATCTATCAGCTAAGTACCAAATATTTTACTTAATTTTATAATATATATATATATATATATATATATATATATATATATTATACTTAATTTTAACATATATATATATTTATATTTTAATATATATATATATTTATATATATTTATATATATTTTACTTAATTTTAATATATATATATTATACTTAATTTTAATCTATATTTATATTTTAATATATATATATATATATATTTATTTATATTTTACATAATTTTAATATATATATATATATATATATTAAAATTAAGTAAAATATGTGGTACTTATATATATATGCATATATATATATATATATATATATATATATATATATATATATATATATATATATATATTGTTTGAATAAAAACAGAACAAAATTATTTCACCATAACCCCTTTTATATACATATATTTTTCATTTCAATTTTTGGAAGTAAAGTCTGATGATCCAGAGCCCTGTTAAAGGGGTTATGGTGAAATAATTTATTACATGGAACCTTAACGTGGTCTGTTTTTATTCAAACATATCTGCTCTGAATTTGACATTGAGCTCTCCGGATATCATCCTCCTCGGGTCTACCCATGCGGATTACATAAGTTTGCATAAACTAACGATATATATATATATATATATATATATATATATATATATATATATATATATATATATATATATATATATATTAGTGAATATACATAATATCCAGCGTCGATAACATATTCTTCAGGTGCGTATTCTAACCTGTATATCTCGCGTTCTCGAGAACGCGAAATATGCCTGATAGATTAAACAACTGAAAATTGCATAAACTACATATATATATATATATATATATATATATATATATATATATATATATATATAAGTGAATATTGAAGTCTATACTCAGAAGCAACAGGCTATATATACTTACATGTACGATTGCCTCTAGCATGACACAGCCTCTCGCCTCTGAGTGTTGACTTCAATTGTCACTTTTATATATATATATATATATATATATATATATTTGTACGAGATGGTGCTGAAATATTCTCGGCCATATACCCTTTTCAAAATCTGATCAAATATTATATATATATATATACATATATATATATATATATATATATATATATATATATATATATATATTTGTGTGTGTGTGTGTGTATTCTCGGCTGTATCCCCTTCTCAATATCTGAGTAAATATGATTTATTTCAGAATTCCTTGGTGAGCTCGAGAACTTTTAGAAATATTATTTCTCTGAGTTCACTTACATCTGTACTACATCTGTATTACATTTGCATTACACCTGAATTACATCTGTATTACATTTACATAGTACATTTAGCAAAAGAGATTGCATCTGTGCCGTCAAGTGATCCAGTAGGAGCAGAAGAATGCCTCGCAGGTAAGGATTCACCATATCAGTAATTATAGGCATGCGAGGTGGGGTGACAAGGACCAAGATGGATATATAGAATATCAATAAGGGGCCTGAGTAGAGGTAATACGGCCCTTGCTGTGGAACATATGTACATATTGGCCTGCATTAATTTATGTCACCCACTTATAAAACCTGCGCATTTATTCTTGAGTAAATTGAATTAAAAGGTTAATGTTGCGATTAATATATATATATATATATATATATATATATATATATATATATATATATATATATATATATATATATATATATATGTATGTATGTATGTATATTGTGTATCTTTAGGCAGTAATTTTTCATTGAATAATGAAATAATATTTCATTAAATAATATAGCCAATTTGTGTCTATTTATTTTAAGTAAGTTCCTTTCATATTGTCTGATAAGCTTAAAAACATTACCATTGAAATATGAAAGGAAATCACCATATTGATACATGTTTAAATCCAATCTAAGCTTTCGGCTTACATAAGCCATTATCAAAGATGACAATTACATTTCAAACAATACACGGACAAAACAATAATGATAATCTGTTTTTGTCGCATGAAAAATTCCAAAGCTACGAGAAACTCGTGTATGCGAAACGCGGAAGCGAAAATCGCATCGCAGCTCATGTTATCACATATGACCACGCGAGACTGAAACGGCAAGTATTAAGTATGGGAAGCGATTGACCAACAGCTTATTTAATGAAACATGCATCAATATATATATATATATATATATATATATATATATATATATATATATATATATATGTAAATTGAAATATATTGAAGTTCAATTTATAAATTAAACCTATATACATTTCTGCATAGAAGCGGTTCTCCTCGGATACGGATTAGATTCCTGTCGGCATCACAATTTTTCTTTCGCAGGATTTCTTAATCTTGAACCGTTGTTATTAATTTCATTGTTTAATAAATTTAAAAAAATGACAAGCATAGCCACTCAAATCTGAGCATATATATATATATATATATATATATATATATATATATATATGGGAGGGAAAGTGGATATGGAAATCAATAGCTCACCTCAATGTGATCTTCCCATCATGTGTTCGTGTTTTTCTTTCTCCATCTGTTTTATCTATCTCAGTTTGTTCATTATCTATTATCTATTTATCTATGTACACACATATTACATTTATATCTATATATACACCTATCTACGTATTTGTCCATGTATTTGTGTGTGTGTGAGAGAGAGAGAGAGAGTGTGTGTGTGTGTGTGTGCGTGTGTGTCTGTAAAATCAGCGGCGGACATAGAGCTCAATATTGTTAGTTTCGCAACTCAGTGCGATTTCAGATCATATCTCTCCATCTTTCTTTCTATCTATCTATCTATCTATCTATCTATCTATCTATCTATCTCTCTCTATATATATATATGTGTGTATGTGTGTGTATGTGTGTGTGTCTGCGTGCGTGTGCCTGTATATATAGATTCATTATCATTCATTATCATTTATATCTATCTTCAGCTGTTCCTGTCTAGCCCCGTCTGTTCATATCTATCTATCGCAAGAAGAATTTTTCCAGTTAGTCATATTTCTCTAAATTTATCTGAAAACGCTCAATATCAGAGATAGAGCTAACATACTGACATCTATCCAACCATATATATATATATATATATATATATATATAAACTCACGTCTATCCAACCAAATATATATATATATATATATATATATATATATATATATATATATACCGAGTCTGATGATAGCATTGCAAGATAAAACTGATAGTCGCCATGCAGTGTTAATTTGTATGACCGCTACTCTACATCTATAAATAATTTATGCCTGATGCCTCTTCGTTTACAAATATATTATATATATGTGTGTGTGTTTGTGTGTGTGTGTATCCTTTGTGTGAAATATGTACCTCCTCTTAGATACGTAGGTAGATGTGTGTGTTGTGTATGTTCTAGTCCTTCCTCTTCTAATTCATCATACTTATACATCTATATGTGTGCGTGTGCTTTAGAATGTGTATGATATTTGTGCTTTAATTTGTAACTGAGACGCATCAGCAAAAAGCTATACAGGCAAATGTACCTGACGTTAAAAGAGGCTGCCAATTGAGAGAGAGAGATGGAAAATTAAGAAACGCTAGATTCAATCGATTCAATTGGATTTGTCTCTTTTTATCTTCAGATTGAAATTAAGTAAAAGACCTTTTCCGCGACAAATTCACACATTTTTATTTTAATTCTTGTTTTGTCCATGTTTTTTTTTTTTATGGAGGCTGATGGCTTATTTTACTTCTTGCCTATTTTCAATAATATCCTTTTCAATTGGTTTCATTTATCTCACAGCCCGTATCAAACTAACAAATGAATACTCTCTCCCTAGATCTCTGGACAGTATTGCTATTTCTCAAACGTATTTTCACCCGAATCTCCAGCATTCGGTCTAAAATAAACCCCTTTAAATTTGATTCGTTTCCATTGTTCCATCACTTTCAAAGATACCCTCTCAGTCGATTTCGTTTATTCTCTATCTATATCTAGGACACGTTCTCTCTCTCTCTCTCTCTCTCTCTCTCTCTCTCTCTCTCTCTCTATCTATCTATCTATCTATATATATATTTTTTTTTTAACAATAAAAAATATTAAAAAATTAATATACATATATATATATATATATATATATATATATACATCTGAAGCTGTTCATATCTATCTATCTGAAGTTGTTCATTGAATTCAACTCTCAGCGGCAATGACGGTCTATTTCATGCTTATACGCAATAATCAGGTCATAGATA
Organism: Acanthosepion lycidas; assembly: GCA_963932145.1. NCBI lineage: Eukaryota > Metazoa > Mollusca > Cephalopoda > Sepiida > Sepiidae > Acanthosepion > Acanthosepion lycidas. The sequence goes on along the minus strand of OZ010578.1, from coordinate 47,522,534 downwards.
GATAGATAGATAGATAGATAGATAGATAGATAGATAGATAGATAGATATGAACAGATTAAGGTAGATAGATACTCTGATCAGGCGGTAGTGTCTGTAAACACGTCTTTCTGCTCTGTAGCTGGCCAAGAATTTCCTACTTACAGAATATCTTTCAGTTATCAACGTGCGGATTGGGACTCGTTCTGTAAATTCCCTTCGTGACGTCTTCTGGAATGAAGTTTTTAATTATCCTGTTCATAAATGCACGCTTGAGGTCTCCTCCTGTATGAAAGGAAATACCAAGTTAAGCCGTATTCATCTCCTTAGTTCTCTTCTACATGGACGACCGCTATAACCCACAAGAACCATTTCTTCCATCTGTACCAGAGCGACACGTCTGATTGCATTAGATGATTCTTTGTCTCTGCGTGTAAAAACTGCAAGCATGTCCTAAAAGAATCAAAATTACCGTTTGCTGATAAAATGAAACAACTTATAGCATCTCGAAAGTTCGCTTCTACCGGTTATTGCCGATACTGCAAGAGTGTGATCCTCTATTCAATCAATTCAAAGTTCTGGCATCTACAGCAGATAAGATTGAATGCTTTGTTCTGAAATTCTCTTCCAATGGAATATTGCTGCCATATATGGTCTGGTGTCCCTTCTGTTTGCGTCGGGGTTCTTGATAGGCTCCAGAGGCGGATATGCAATATAATTGGCCCTGCTCTGGCATCTCGTCTACAGTCACTTTCTAACAGACGCGCCGTCGCCTCTCTCTGTCTGTTCTACAAATACTTTCATGGCAATTGCTCCGAGGAGCTGCATTCGCTTTTTCCCAGACTTCATGAGTTCAAGCGCCCTACGAGGCTGGCATCCCGCTCTCACCCCTTCACTGTCGAAACTCCTAGATGTAGCCGTCTCTTCTACTCTAATAGCTTCATGTCTCGCACCTCTCGCCTGTGGGACTCCCTTCCCTATTCTAGTTTCCCTGAGAGCTCCAGCTATTCAAGTGTACTGTCAATCGACATCTCCAGTTGCCTTGATCTATTCACTACCCTTCTCCTCATCCTTTCTTCTATCACTCCTATCTGATCTTGCTCTAAATTTTCTGTAACCCCTTGCGTCCTAGTAGCTTCCCACCTTGCTTGGTGTGAAACGCTTAAAAAAAAAACAAAAAAAAACTCAACACTCGACTCAATTAGAATACCCAGACTAGATTTCCCTCTAAGAACAGATGCTCTACTTGGTGATATATGCATAATCCTGTCATAGGTCTCAAATATTATTTTCAAATTATACTCCTATAAGGCAAGCGGAGATGAGAGGAACCCAGTCGTCACCCTAAAGAAATGGTCTCCCTAGCTGGCTTCAATTGACTCCAAACTCTTCTACTATTGTTTCGCTGCGTTTCTGCTTATTTCTTAGCCTTCTATCGCCCTATTAGTGTCTTAACACTTTTCTGCAAAGTATTTAAGCTTTTAATCAATGCGGACGTGGTTAAGAATCTTACCTCTCATGGTCTACTGTCTCACAAAAAATATGGCTTCCGTTTCGCCAGATCTACCGCTGATAATCTAACGGACATCACTGAATATGTATATTAAGTTCTTGAATACTGTTGCCATATCTAGTCTGGTACTCCTGCTACTCATCTCAAGGTTCTTGACAAAATCCACAGAAGAATCTATAATGCAACTGATCCTGAATTGGCATCTCGACTTCAGTCACATTCTCAGCGATGTGGCGTGGCTTTCCTCTGTCATTCCTACAAATATTTTCTGACAAGATTTTCCCCTGGTTCCCGGACTACGTGCGTTTAATCGTGCTACTTGATTAGCACCTAGGTACCACGCTTTTACTGTTAGGTTTACATAAGTTAAATATAGCCGCCACTTCTACTCCAACAGTTTCTTTTCTCGCACTTGCCGCCTGTGGAACTCTTGTCCGTTCCCTTGCTTCCCTGGTTACTTCAAAAACTTAAATGCAAGTTCAATCGGCATCTTCTATCTTGAACCCCGTTCAGCTTTTATCCTTTCCTCAGTTGCCCTATACCCAGTCATTTCTCACAGTTTCCCTCTCTGTAATCCCCTACGTATGAGTGGCATTCCTGATTTTCTTAAGGTGAAATGATTTAAAAAATAGATAGATAGATAGATAGATAGATAGATGGATAGATGGATAGATAGATAGATATCAACAGATTTAGATAAATTTCATATATTTATATTCTTTATTTAAATCGTTCTATATGTGATATTGAGCACTTGAAACCATGAGTATAGCATACCTTGAAACTATGATTTATCTATATGTCTACGGTTTCTGTATCTGTAAACGCTGTGTTAGATATTCAGCATTCTTCTATAAATACAGCAAATGTTAAACAAAATAGATAGATAGATAGATAGATAGATTTGTTTGCTTGATTTTGTTTAGCGGAATATTAATCTCTATGGTTTATTTAATACCGAAAATTAAATATTTTAAGCACAATTTTATGTCTTTTATATCTTTTATGCCTAACTGAGACCCTATCAGGTGCTACCATCACAGGTCAGGGTGAACATAGGAACAAAAGCAATTAAGAGATGGTCCCGCGCTCCTCAAAACCTCCGATCTCCCGATCGGAGCTGGATGTAATTTATCGTCATACCAAGGACTACATAGATAGATAGAATATTTATGGAAAATAACATTTTCAAGACAAACAGTTTTTTTTTAAATTAACGTGCTCAGTAACTTGAACATTATATATTTAGTTACCAAACCTTTATTTAAAAAAGTCATTTTAAATAAAAGTAACCGTAAATGCCTTTTGAGCTTTTTGCAGACTTTCTCTTAGCGTCAAATAATTTGTTTGTTTCTGGTTTCAAGATTTCAAATGACCATGCGTAGTCACGTGTCATGACTATGAAACAGAGCTTTGTATCATTTGGCAACAGGATTTCACACAGTTTAAATGAATTTTGACACATGAGCGCCTACAGTGAATTAGATTTTATTGATAGCGGGTTTGCTTTGGTGAGACCTTTAGGAAAAAGGCTCCTTGACAGCACAAACCCTATACTCTACTCGACTTGAAAATGACCATCAATAGTAGAAAGTACTCGGAATATAAGACAGCATTTCGGTGTGTTCTTTTACAAATTTCTATCTGACATTAAAACGTTTTAGTCGACGCCAGGTGAAACTAACCAAAAATATTTGATACATTCTTTGTTTCTTCTATTTAGTATTTACGAATTTTAATTAATTCTCATCAAATGGAAAAAAAACACAGAAAGGCTTATTTTAACAGATAATTAAATTTCCTATTGATTGAATATCCAATTCCTGCCCGACCAATAATTACCACCCCCCGCTTCCAATTTAAGGTTCCTTTTCTCACGAGGTCCAGAGCTCCGATTACAACTGGTTCAATCTCAGCCTTCATTCCCCACATCCTGTTAATCTCGATCTCCAAGTCCTTGTATTTAGACAATTTCTCGATAATTTTTATGGGGGTGTTTCTCTCGGATGGTACTTTTATATCTATAAGCATACACCGGTCTTGTCTACATAAGTTTGTTTAATATGGGCAGAGTATTGAACATGAAGAAGCTTATCTTGCCATCTTTTCTGCATTTGGTACATTGCATTTATTATTATTATTATTATTATTATTATTATTATTCGTGTATGTTAAGTTTCCTTCTTTGTATCCTGCATAGCCGGCTGCAAGCTATGACCCTTAGTCCCTATGGGAGAATTTCATTTAATTGATAGCACTTTTCTTAATACAGTGTAACCCGGATATAAGAGACCCTGATATAAGAGAAACCCTGATATAAGAGAGATTTTATATGGTCCCAAATTAGAGCCATACTTACCTAAACAATATAGACCAAACCCGGATATAAGAGAAACCCGGATATCAGAGACTTCGTCTCCTGTCCCGACAACTCTCTTATATCCGGGTTACACTGTATATGTGATGTTCCTAGTTGGGCGATCTTCTGAGCAGCCTGTATCTTGCTGTTACCTGAGAAACTGTTAGTAAAATTGTCCACGAGTATCAGAGCTCCAATTACTATTGGTACAGAGTCATTCCTCACATCCTGTTAATTGCTATCTCCAAGTTCTTGTATTGGAACAGTTTCTCGATAATTTTCATGTAAGTGTTTCTCTCAGATGGTACTGATATGTCAATAAACATACACTTCTTGAATTGTCTTTTATGATATTATCGGGTCTGTTGGCTTTTATTTCCTTGTCAGTTTGAATTGGCACATCCCAGAGGATAGTTACATTGTTATTTTGGTTAACTGTGTCTGGTTACAATCTCCCAGTGGTTTTGTTGTTGTTCATCCTGCATATCTTCCAGTGGACATATGTTGCTACCTTGTTATGTCTGAAGGTATATTCATTTTTGCTAGTTTTGGACATCCTGAGATAATAGGGTCGACAGTTTCATCCTATTTTCTGCAGTTCCTGCAAATGCAGGCGGTTTAGTTCCATCCTTGATTATATGATCTGGTTGCGAATCTTTGGTCCTGAGCTGCAATAATTAGGCCTTCTCTCTCAGGTGCTACTCAGCAACTGATGTGTTCTCTGTTGGTCAACATCAGCTTCTTTCGTTCTTTTTAGGTATTTGCTATGCAACGCGTTGTCCACCCCCCTTTTTTTGTGTGTGTGTAATTTCATTTGGCCAAGTTGTTTTGCTTTGTGTTTTACTCGGTTGGCGTAGAAAGTATTCGCTTGGTTTTTTTGTTGATAGGATTTCAGATATGTTAATCTGTTTCCTGGAGAGTGCAGCTTGTTTGTTGATGGAGTGATTTCGGTGTTTTATTATTTGGACGAGATGTTCATTGGTTTTTGTGAGGTATGCTTCCAATCCGATTGTTGTAGATTTGGGATTTACTTCAAGTTGGATTAGACCTCGCCCTCATAAAACTCTTGGTACATGTAACTTATTGACATCTGATTTAATGTGGTGCATCCTCATTCGGTAAGAATTATTTTGGTCTTGGAGTCAAATCTTTTAATATCATTTAACTTCCATGTTATAATGTTGAAGCCTTCTAATATCAAATGCACTCTCCTATATTCTTTTTGGATCTTTTTCTTCGTAAATGAATTTTGCATTCCGTCTCTTTCATTAAGCCATAAAAATTTGTATGCGCCATCTTGTTTTAATTCCTTAATTTTGTTGTTGATGTCATTGTCTAAATCTGTAGTTTTCGTTAGTTTACCGCCTTTGAAAGTGTCTTGGGGATATTTTCGATTCCGAACTTTGTCGAAATGTCTTCGCTGAAGCTTTTGACAATGGTGACTATTTTTTGTTTTTTTTTGTTTTTTTCTGTTGGTTTTCATCCTTGGCAAACGTTTTAAGATCATCAATGTTGAATAGGTAATTCAGTTTTCCATTCTGTGATTTATATCTCTAGCTACTGTTGTTCAGTAGAGATCTGACTGGCGCTAATGTAAGGCAGAAGAAGAGAAGTGGTGACAATGAATCTTATTGATAGATCCTGCTTTTGATGTTAATCGATCTCGATATTAATGACCCGTTTGTATGGTTTACGTATTGTAAAATCTTTCAGTTTTTCATGCTCACCGTTATGAATTTGACCGTTGTGAGACATACTGTGTATATTTTTAGACTCTCCTCTATCCATATGTGTGATCCACTGTCGAAGGCCTTTCTGTAGTAGATCCATACTATCGATAATTTTCCTTGTTTCCATCTCTTCCGATATTGTTTTATTGATAATTATTTGGTTCTTGCACACGTAACTCTCTCTTTTACATCCCTTCTGTTCTTCTGGATGTAAATTGTTTTTTCTCAAGAAAGCTGTATGTCCTCTCAGTTATGATAGACGTGAGGGCTGTTTGCATTGTTGGTAGGCAGGTGATGGGCCTATAGTTCTTCGATTTCTGCATCTCTTCTGCTTGTGAGACATTTGGGGCATTTTTCTGGGTTTATGATTATATCATTGTATGCACGGGTGAGATCTTGGCGGGTGCTAGATATTTTTTTTCTCACCAAAAATTGGCTAATCAGTCTATTCTTGGTGCTTTCCAGTTTTTGGTTTTGGCGATGGCAGTGGTTGTTACAATAATAATGTTGTCCGTTCATTTTTGGTATTCTATATATGTGTATTGTTTCTGTTGTTGCTTGATCCATGTAGCTTTTTCATTTTGCAGTTTTTCCCACATCTTACATCAGGACACCTCGACTTCTTGGATATTAGGTGGGTTATTTTTCTCTGTTTTATTTGTTCTCAGTTCTCAATATGGTTTCTTGGCATCTTCTTTGAAAATCTTGTTTTGCAGAAGAATCTGTTTCTTTTTTCATAACGCCTGATTCTCTGTGCCTTCGCTTGAATTTGTTGTTTCAGCTTCTCTTTAACTTTTGGCACGTCAGCATATTCCTTTACGTCAAGACTTCGTTTCAGTTGTCTCCTTTTCTTTCTTTCATTTTGAATCCCTTGTCTACTTCACTTAGAAATGATAATTGTCCTCGTAGTTTATTTATTTCAGTTTCTATTTTTTCTTTCCGGACTGGCATTTTTCTTTTTCGTTTACATTGTGTTTTTACTTTTCACCTATTTTTGCTGGAATCGTTGCCGATACCTCGTATATAAGATGATTCATTTTTGTACGGTTTATCGATCTTTCCATTTCGTCTCTTATTTTTCTAATTGCTTGGTTAGCAAGATTGATGGTCTCCTTCACTTGACGGTTCTTTCTTACTTTTGGAATTGTCGGCTTTCCTAGAAAGACATTTCATTTACATTCTCCCATTTATAGCGGGTTTTTTTTTCTTTTTGTCATCTCTGTTTCTCTCTCATATTTGTCATTATTTTCCTCTATTTGCTGGTGTATCTCAGAGGGATTATTAAAGCTAGTTTCTATTTGTTCCTCTGCATGTGTCTCCTCTGGGTTGTTGACATTTAGCCCCTCGATGTTAACGTTTAATCTATTTTTAATGTTTTCTCGGATGCTTTCGAGTTCTATGTCAGATATTTTCTTCTTGATGATGTGACACTTAAAATTGGCTAGTTTGTTGGCATCGATGTTTAGTCTGTTGGAGGGATGTTTTTCTCGCCAGATATTATAGGCTGCTTTGTTCGTTGTTGTCGGATTTATTGTAGCGGTGTAAAAGGCTAATATGACTTCAGTATTCTCTTCTCTAGACCATTTATTTATTGTTCTTGTGGTGGGATTTTTTTTAATGAATATAGAGGACCACTTTTCTGGCTGTCCTCGGCGTAGTTTTCCCCAGTTCTCGTTGGGAAGAGTTTGTTCCAGTTGCAGACTTCTCAATCTGAGTCTGGTTCCTCAATGGGAATCGTGGCCCTTGTTGATCCGCGTGACGACGGATGCGGATTAGCAATATTTTTCTTTGTGTCAGCATTATGTTTAGTTTCTATTTACCTATAGATGGGGGCTGGTACGTAGGCACCAGAGTAAATCGATACCATCCTAGGACAAAACGTTTATTTATCCTATTATTTATTATTATTATTTCCTTTGATTTCTGGCGTTTACACATTTCTTTCCGGGTCCCGCCTAGGGACCTAAGGTTAGAAATGGCATCATGACACTTTCCACTGACAAAAAAAAAAATACATAGATAAAGCCCTTCGTAAAGTGTAGGCTGTACTTGTCAGAACATTTTTTTTGTATCTCCTTGAGGCATGGACTTCCAGGGATCCCTTCAATAAGTCTACTGCAATCTATTCCAACCAGTTCTAGGGCTCCAACTACAACAGGGATTGTTGATGTTCCCATATGCCACATTTTCGAGATTTCTATTTCAAGGTCCTTGTATTTTGACAGCTTTTTGAATATCTTCAAAGATACAATGCAGTCAGCAGGGACTGCCATATCAATGAGAAGGCACTTTTTTTTGTTGTTTGTGGTCTTTAATAACAATATCTGGGCGGTTGGCTTTGATTGTTCTGTTAGTGTGTATTGTGTAGTCCCATAGAATTGTAACAGGTCCTATCTCCGTTATTATTATTATTATCATTATTATTGTTATTATTATTATTTCTGCCAATTGGGTATTTAAAAGAGCAGTAACTGATGAGAACATTCAAGAAAATAAATGGTTTGGGACACTAATCTAAATGGTATCATCATCGAATCAACATTTAAATTCCACCTGTCATGATAAACGGTTGCACGTACAATGAGTTCTCTGAACATCTATTGGTACATAAGTTCATCCCAGACATCAAGTAGAATCCATATATACGATCCATCGTTAAACAGCCTGAAATATCTGAAAGTATCTTACTCTCCCTGCCAAGCTTTATCTTTACAAGAGCCACATCTTACCCAAATAGACCATTGTGGCTATCTCAGGGCTGGAGCTGTCCAATTCTCCCTCCCTAGCCTTGAGCCCAAAACCGACTACGCGGTCTTATGGGTGATGACAATTTCCATCAGTCGATCCTTTTCCCAGAGATGAAACGTCGCTTGCATATCGCTAATCTATTGCTCTTTCCATAGAAAATGTTCTGAAAGGCTACATTGCTCAGTTCCGACATTTCCAGGTAAAACCTGGTATGTAATGAACACCGGGTTGAATCACGCCAATTCCCTTCGTTCTCCACTGGCTAGAAAGAAGCTCTATTCTGACAATTTATTCCGAAAAACCGACGCTTTGCGGATCAGATTGCCGAAATGCTGCTTTCCTGATGACTAATGTAGTCAACGGAATATCATATTGAAACAGCATTTCTCGTAGGATCGACGAAGTTAAGCAACATCGAGCCTGGTCAGTACCTAGATGGGGTTACCGCTTGGCAATCTCAGGTGCTGTAAGCTTGGATGCTCGAGTCTGACGTAAAGGATAATGGCTCGGAATTGTTAATGAGAGAGTCGAGTTCTAATTCCAGTCCAATTCTTTATATTCACTTACGCGTAAATACCATTGGGAAAGGTAAATGAACTTCTTCTCCCTGTAGCTATTGGTTAATTAGTTGGACGAGTCTCTGTTGTGAGTTGTATATTGGCTCGCAAACACTTTGAATGACGGAAGACAATAGAAAACAGAAGGAAGACTTGAGTAAAAAGATATATTTCCAGCTTTATTTTTGCTAGAGAAAATACATCGAAAAATAAGGTTCACCGCGATGTGATCGTCGAAAATTGTTTTCCTGAAAAGGGTAGTTTTATTTTGAGGCCGACGAGAATTCTTGTTCCGAAAAGGACAGTTATGTAGTCGTTGAAAAATGTTGTCCTGAAAAAGACAGCTTATCGCATATCGTTGCTGGCGAGGATGGCTTGCTGGATTTTGATGACTGTTAGAGATGACTGGAAGGTTGGCTGGCCGACGTCGACCTGGAGCTGTAGCAGATGATGCAGTTGGCTGTCTGGCTGGAACTACTGACGCTGATGGTTGGAGCCGTGAGCCGGTTGTCTGCTGCTGGAACAAATACTACGCGTTGATACTAGTCATCATGGCAGTGGAATCCTCTTTTCAAGATTTGAGGTCTTTTTTGTATCCTGAATTAGTTTTACAACAATCGTTGGTCCTGCAAGGTTAAGCTTTTTCTGGTTGTTGTTGGTTTTTCTTTCTTTTTTTTTATAAGAGTGAAAACCGCCATATACATAAATCATTATTATCTCCAAAGTATTCTTAAAAAATATTTTCTGGTTTAAAATGACCGGCAAAGGGTTGATAAGAAGAAACAAATCAAATAATCAATCACTCCTATGACTACAGTCTTAACCTCTTCAAGTTTCGTGTCAGCTGTTGTCTACTTTCTGCAACTTCATTAGAGTAACACTCAAATTTGAGTCGCTCTTGAGGCTTGTGAACACCAGTTAAAAAAATTATTGCTGTATTTTAGGACAACAAACCTCCTACCTAAGACTTCTTCTTTGTCCCGTGTCCATTAAGAACTTTCACGATCATTGCTTTTCACATTTTTATGTCTTTTGTAGTTCTTAATAAATTTTTTTGTATTTGTTATTTCTTCTAGGCTCAGTGCCGCCATCCATTTACTTAAGCTTCTTATGTACAGTATATTTTTTTCCTTTGTCCTTCTTGCCTTCACTTTGTCCTGTGGGCATAAAATTTTCATTATGTGCCCTAAAAATTCTGCTAATATTTATGTTTCCTTTTTGTTGCCTACTTCGTTGTTGTACATATATTCAATTCATTGTATCCTCAGCATCCTTCTGTAGAGCTATATTTCTCTTCCTTCTCCTTTTCATCTTTGAAGAGATTTCCAGCATTCACTGCCATATATGAGGACAAAAGTCACATAACAGTTCAGTACTCTTTTTCTTTCTTTTTTTGTTTTTTTTTGTTTCAAACGAAATTTTCCTGTTACGTAATGCTTTGCTTAGCTTTTGAAAGGCACCTTTTCCAGGTTTAGATTCTGTTCTCGCCTTGAAATGCAATGCAGAAATAAATTTACATGACAAATCATGTGAGTGTTTTTATGTGCGTGAGTTTTGGTTACGTTTCCATCTTTAGATTTTGTCAAGATTTTTAGAATGGATAGAGTTTGATTGATACCGGTGCTGCATCAAGATCTCTAAAAGCCATTGCTTAATTATCCTGTCAACTTTCCAATTCTTGACGTCATTCCATTTTTTTCTGCCAACGCTAAAATTTCCCAGAACCCGTAATGCATTTCTTCTATCGAACTTCCACTTGGGCAATGCACTTCCGCTTTGCAAGGTTATCGCGTATCACATGCAACTGATGTCTCTTTCTATTAAACGATACTTATGCTTAATTAAAAAGGTCGCCACGAATCTCATAACCCATTAAAGCTTTTCATGTACTGCAATCATTACAGCAATGGTATGTCTTGGGCTGGATAACCTGATAAGCACATTCTCTTTCTTTAGGTAGATTTTGAATTCAGTGTTTTAATTCCAGTTTATTTGCCACGTCAAGAGAACCCAGTCACCGCTGATATTTTTATTACGAAATGCTCGTCTAATAAAATGCCCAAAGCCACCCAAGAGAGTTATTAAAGTATGGTTTTGTATGGACGCAGTACGAAGAAGTAAGTGCAAATTATTAAGATATGCAGGATAAGTAATGTTTGACCCTACATTTGAAGAGGTTAAGATTGGAATCTTCGGGAAAGCAGCCTCTCGGGAGTCTGTTTCATAAGGCAGCGAATGTTAGGAAGAAGCTGTCCAGAATAGAATTTCTTTCTTACTAAATGAATACGAAGGGAATGTGGTTGTTTCGCGTCTGTGTATATGGCCTGGCGGGTCTTAGCTGTAAAAAGCCCAGCTGTTGGAACTATGGAATGTAGCTCATTAGAACATATGCCATGGATATAACGGTTGTGTCACGGCGTTTCGTCTGTGGGGAAAGGGTTTTAAGAAATAATTAATCAAAAGCAAAGGTCGCCTAAATACTTTTACACTCTATCAAGACTGGATTAAGTGTATTGGGTAGCTCTGGCCCAGAGATGGCCTCGAAACTTTATGTTCGGTCTGGTCTGATTCTTATACAGAGTACGCCGAAGGAGTCAGGTACTTTCCCGAGAAGTATGAGCCAATCAATTTTCCGGTGTCTTTAGCAATGGGTCGTATATATGCGTTTAACCATCACCGCTGCTATTCACACCACATACACACACACACATATTCACACATACACTCCGTCTCTCTCTCTCTCTTTCTCTCTCTTTCTCTCTTCCTCACGGTCGCTAGCTCCGCTAATTTGGTGAATAATATCGACTTATCTTTTCCCACCACGGTTTCAAAATCAGGCTGAAATAGGAGTTCCTCCAATAAAATACACAACACTTTTGATAACTCTAGCAACAGGTTTATTGGATATAATCAAAAACTGGTTGAATAAAATGTCCCTATTTGCTCCTGCAATATCAGGATCTCTACTGCAGGATGGTGCCTTGAGAAATATTGTCGTACAAATTGAAGTAAAACCAGCCAGTAAAGTAGCAAATCTCCTTCAATTCTTCAAAGTAATAAACATCTCGTCAACTTTCATTCAATTCTTTGGAATAATAACCAGCCAGTCGAATCACTCAATTCTTCTGTTAAACATGCCTCTATGTTTTCTTTCTGGTTAAGGGGATTGCGGGTGTGCTCTTAGCGACAATTATCTGACGAGCAATCTAGGACTGTTCCGAGCCGACTTCTGGGCCCGTCTGTGTGTGTGTGTGTGTGTGTGTGTGTGTGTGTGTGTGTGTGTGTGTGTTTCACTCCGGCCACGGGAAATGCGGCCGGAGCCAATCATTCCTTGCTGGGCCCGATTCTACGTCTTTTTCTTTGCCTCAGGAGCACACTTTTATATTGACGGTCCTCCCTACATACAATTTGACATTTATATATTTAATTCCTCCGCCGCGATGGTTTTAACGTTATCAGAACTTGTTAATTAATCATACTCTCTTTGTATAGAATCTCATTAGATGTATTTCTGTAAAGATAATTGTGTTCTTGTGTGATCAACACAAGCAAATCCCAATCTTAGGGATTAACAAAAAATATATTTTTTCTTTGCCTAGAATAATTTGAGTCTGTCCCCTCCGTAAGAACACACATGTTTTGGAAAATATATATAATGTAAACAAAACTCAAGTCCGGGACTTAAACAAAAACAGATGCCCCTTTCTTTGTTGAAAAAAAAATTGAGCATTGATTTCTGTCATATAACACGTTTTGGATAGCGTAATATAAACAAACTTCCGAATTTAAATTCTCAGGGCCGGAGAAATTCATACAACACATTAATCATCTCTTCTTCTTATCGGCTGGAAGTAAATAGGTTTGGGGATCTTAGTTTTGCACAGTTTTACTAGTTAATACTTATAACTGTTTTTAAATTCATTTTATTATTTTTAATGATAAATTTTAACGCGTTTCCTTTCTTTCATTTTTTTTCAGACATTCAACCCACTCTCCTGATAATTTGAATAATTATTATCCATTTAGTGCTCGCTCCAAATTAGTATCCTGTAATTAAATGTAATTAAACTTTTAAACAGGGTCAGTGCCCTGTTGCCTTAGTTCCGCGTTAACTTAAGCTCCGACTGACGCTCAAAGCATGGAGCCTGTTTGAGGGTGCAACTGTGATTGGCAAGAATTTTATATCAGCTTGATGAAGATATCGGGCAAGTGACATATCCACTAGGCCAATATCCTTCTCCTATAGCAGCAGCTGGATAAAGTTTACTCGCGAATAGGAGTGCAAAGCGCACTGATCATACATTGACCTCTTTGTCAAGAGACGAGGAAAGACATTTTGATACCAACTTGTGTCCACCGATACTAACTACACGGATGTTGGGCAAAAAGATCTGATCAAAACACAAATGGTTATGATGAGAACAACTGTCTCCACGCAGGAAACATGCAGCATTTATTGATCGAACGATTAGCGTTAGAATCGGTCGAAATTCATAAAATATTAATCTTTTTCAGGAAAATATATTCCTCAGCTCGGCTGACTTTTATCGCTCATTATAGTATTAACGAGTCTCTTTTCTTTAGTGTCGAATGTCAACATCTTCATATTATTAGTTTCCTTTCTAATCACATAATTTTTAAGCATGTCACTCCAAGAAAGGCGGAAGTGCCACTACCACGCAAGGGGTTACAGAGGGTGAGAACAAGAATAAAAGGGGATGTTTGAGGAAAGGATAAAGAGAAGGACGGGATCGAGATCAGTGCATCAGAAATTGGTGATTGACATTGCATTTGGATATTCGAAGATTATCGTTGTCAGGAAAGCAAGTAACAGGAAGGGAATACCACTGTTGGGAAGTTCCAGCGAAGAAATTGTTGGAGTAGAAGAGACGGTTATATTTAACTTTCACGACAGTGAAAGGGTGGGGCCGAGATGCCAGACTAGTACCACGCTTACATTCATGAAGTCGGGGTGTCAGTGAAATTAGCTCGTCAGAGGAGTTGCCATGAAAATATTTGTAGAAAAGAGAGGTGGGAAGCTACAATACGTCTGTGAGAAAGTGACTGTAGACGAGATGCCAGATCAGGACCTATCACATTGCATATCCGTCTCTAGATTTTGCCGATGACCCCGAGATGGACATCGACGGCACCAGAACATATATGGCAACAGTATTCAATGCGTGGACGATGCTATTCTTTTTAGTTGTTGCTACTGTTAGAAGTTCGAAATGATGTGATTTTTTGTTATTTAATCAAGTTCCTTGTTTGTGATACGATAGCGCAAATCTGTTTGATTTGGTGATGGTTAGTGTGCTTTTTTTAAGACTTAAGGTTTAATTAGCTTGTAGTTATTTTTATTCATCGATATGAGAAAAATGGTCCGAATAGCTTAAATTTTAGACATTTCTGAACGATTTAGATTTCATGGATGGCAACTATATAATATTAGGTTGGTGCAAAAATAATGACGTAATAATGTCGTTTTTTAACGTTAAAAAATACGTCAAAAAACGACATTATTACGTCATTATTTTTGCACCAACCTAATAGTTTAAATAACAACGTCAATTTTACAGGTAATATATATATATATATATATATATATATATATATATATATATATATATGTTTCAAAACTTACATATTTAAACATTCTAATAAGAGGCGTCATTTCTCATAACAAGGGTAAACTAATTAGTTAATTGTGGATTGTATATAAAGTTAGAGGTGTGAAAATATTCTTAAAATATTGAAATTATCCCCCCCCCCACGAAGTTACGGAATTTTTAATATAATAATTGGAATAATACATTAAAAGATCTATGTGAAAAGAATTTTATTTGATTTGATTTGGTTTCGTTTCTTTTACGGCATATCAACCTCAATGGGTTATTTAATTCCGACAAAATTTTTATTGCTGGTAATTTTTTTTTTCTAAAATGTATTGCTATTAACATTTTTCTTTTTAAATATGTATTTATATTTATTCCCGGTAATATTTTTCTTTTTCAAAAAAGTATATATATATATATATATATATATATATATATATGTAATGAAAAACAAACCACTTTAAGGTATCATTACGATAATTTATTTCACCTAAATCCTTTTTTAAGGATTCAGGATCATCAGGTAAAACTTCCAACAACGAATTGAGAGGAAAAATTATATATATATATATATATATATATATATATATATATATATATATATATATTGATGCATATTTCATTAAATTACATAGACAAGTTTTGTCTATTTATTTTAAGTTCCTTTCATATTGTCTGATAAGCTTAATAGTTTTATAATTGACAGAGATTTAAAGCAACATGCCTGGCCGCGTACACAATTCCAGAAAATATTTGTTAAAAACACAACTATACTTAAACATGAAAACAATAAACAAAAACTAAAAATTCTTGAAGCTATATACATAAAACAATTGAAACCTAACCTGAATAAAATAAACTATGAAATCTCCACAAATATTCTTAAATATCATGATAACAGAAGCCATTGGTTTATACCAACATCTTCCCATACTTAATACTTTTTCACTCTCGCGTGGTCATGTGTGACGTCACCAGCTGCTTCCGCGTCTCATATACACGAATTAGTCATTGCTTAAAATGTTTCATGCAACAAAAACATTATTGTTTCGTCCGTGTATTGGTTGATATATTGAAATATAATTGTCATCTTTGATAATGGCTTATGTAAGCCGAAAGCTTAGATTGGATTTAAACATGTATCAATATGGTAATTTCCTTGCGTCTTTGAATAATAATTTTATTAAGCTTATCAGACAATATAAAAGGAAATTACTTAAAATAAACAGACAAAACTTGTCTATATTATTTAATGAAACAGGCATCAATGAAAAATTGCTGCCTAAGTATCCACAATTCATATATATATATATATATATATATATATATATATATATATTCCCCGGAGTCGATCCTCCAGATCTACAAATCAACAATTCGCCCTTGCATGGAGTATTGCTGCCATATATGGTCTGGTGCCCCTTCTGTTTGCCTCGGGGTTATTGATAGGCTCCAGAGGCGGATATGCAATGTAGTTGGCCCTGCTCTATCGTCTCGTCTACAGTCACTTTCTTACAGACGCGCCGTCGCCTCCCTCTGTCTGTTCTACAAATACTTCCATGGAAATTGCTTCGAGGAGCTGCACTCGCTGGTTCCCAGACGTCATGAGTTCAAGCGCCATACTAGGCTGGCATCCCGCTCTCATCCCTTCACTGTTGAAACTCCTAGATGTAGCCGTCTCTTCTACTCCAATAGCTTCATGTCTCGCACCTCTCGCCTATGGAACTCCCTTCCCTATTCCTGTTTCCCTGTGCGCTATAATCTCCAGCTATTCAAGTGTAATGTCAATCGACACCTCCAGTTGCCTTGATCTATCCACTATCCTCATCCTTTCTTCTATCACTCCTGTCTGATCTTGCTCTAAATTTTCTGTAACCCCTTGCGTCCTAGTATCTTCCCGCCTTGCTTGGGGTGAAATGCTTCAATATATATATATATATATATATATATATATATATATATATATATATATATATATATATATATGCTGACAGTATATATATTTGCTGACAATATATACATATGCTGACAAAAAGCTTCGTCTAGGAAAGTTTGGAATCGAGGTGCGGAATATATCATCGGTGACAAATTTTATATTCGTATATATATGTATGTATATATATATATATATATATATATGTGTGTGTGTGTGTGTGTATGCGCTTGTGTGTGTGTACCTCTTTTTTTCCAGTACCGTTATCAGATCGGAAAAGAATAGAATCATTTTTAAACGCATTACTTTAATCCTTGAATCAATTTAGGCAACAAAGAACTTATCCCCCTGCACACAAATGTCTTTTCTTGTGCATCCATATGAAGTATTAGAAACAAAATGAAATAAAGAGACTATAGGAAAATGGAAGCTTTATTTCAAAAAAGTCCATTTGAACATTTCCAGTGAGCCTTGTGTCTTCATTATTCATCCAACAGTTAACACGAATAGACGTTCCCCATTTAATGGCTACCAACATCTTGCTTTTACTCTCTCACTCTCACATTTTTTTTTGTATTCTTTATTAACGATGATACAATTACGATGGCTGGGACGATAAATCTCTAAAGAAGCATGAAAATTTAATTTACTTCTAAAAAGATCCTTAAGTAGGGCAAAAATAGCTATGGTTAACGAGAATAGTAAAAATGACGGAAAGACAAAAAGGGAAATGAGAAAAAATTACAGAGGGGGAGAGACATAATAGAGCGGCTAGAATAAAATGTCGGTAAAGCAAGCAGAGAGAGAAGAGAAAATGAAGGAATTTGAAGAAAAAAATGAAAGAAACGGCAAAAATAAAAGAGAAGAAAGACAACCTAAGTAAAAATAGGGATAAAAGAAAATGAAATTGAAGGAATGTGAAAGAAATTATGACAGTGAGGCAAGAATAACATGGAAGAAGGACAAAAGAAAAAAATAGAGAGGAAAAAAAAGAGAAAAGGAAGTAAAAGCAGAAAGGAAGAAAGGCAAAAGTCAGAAAAGCAGAGAGGGAAAGGCGGAAACAAGAAGGAAAATAGACAGAAAGAAGAAAAAAAGGAAAATTGAAAGAAAATAAGAATATGAGACGAAAGCTAAAATAAGATGGCGAAGGAGAGAATAAAAAGTTGGAGCTGGATAACAAGAAATGAAGAACGCTAAATGAGTCTAGATCAAGATAATAAAACGATATGAAAAAGCAGCGATACGAATAAAAAGGACCAAATATCTATCAAGAAGGATAACTTAGGTTGCTACAAGATGGCGCAAAGACAAAAAGGTAAAAGCAGGAACGGAGAAAAAAAAATAAAGCAAAGGAAGTGAAAAGGAATAGAATAGCAAGGGTAAACTAAGATGGCGGAAAGACAAAAATGAGTAAAAAATAATGGAGGCTTGCAAAAAAGTGAAGATTATGACAAGTAAGAACATGGATTAAAAAATAAAATGATGTAAAGGGAAGCAAAAAGGTAGAGATTCAAAAACGGAAATACGTAAAGGTCAAGAAGAATATGAAAGCGAGGCGGAAAGACAAAGATGGCGGAAAGACAAAACGAAAGAACACAAGAGGATGACAAAATGAAGAGCAGATTTTAAAAAATGAAGGAGAATGTGAAAATAAAGTTAAAATAAAATGGTAGACATTCAGTAAAAAAATTTTTTTAAAGTGTAAAAGATAAAAAGAAAAGGTACTGAAAAATATGAAAAAAAGTACAATAAAAAATACTTGAAGGACGAAATAACAAAGTGGATGTTTTGAGCGGGAATAAAACTAGTAAAGGGGCAGAATTATCAAAATGAAAAGCAAGGTGTCAGCACAATGACCGGGGATAGATGCGGAAAGTACAAGTGACAGCTAGTGAAATACATTGAAATTAAATCAAAATGTATATCCTCATCATCTAATATTTATATATATATATAAATATATATATATATATAATATATATATATATATATATATATATATATATAGTCTTAAGGTGTGCTATATTTATGGAATAAAGTGCTCAATATCAGAGATAGAGCGTGTGTAAATATAAAAGTGAACATAGAAGTCAACACTTGGAGGCGACAGTCTGTTTCATGCTATATGCAATCGTCAGGCCACGATTGCATATAGCATGAAACAGACTGTCGCCTCTAAGTGCTGACTTCTATGTTCACTTTTATATATATATATATATATATATATATATATATATATATATATATATATATATATTGAAGAACACACCATCATTACAAATTATATTGATTTCATTTGGGGTTGGGTTGTCGTCCTGGGTATGACGATAAACTAAATCCTGCAGCAAGGCCTCTGATCGGGATCTTTTGAGAAGCGTGGAAACACCTTAATTTCTGTTATTCCGAGGTGCACACTGTCACAAGGTGGTAGCAGTTTTGGGCAAGTACTCAACCTCCAAACTGGGGTCAAGCCTGAAAATATAAAAAATAAATTGGAAGAAAATTACTAGCAGGTGCATTTTCATAGTAAAATAAAAATAAAAAGACTTCCAATAACACATCATTGAGATAAACTGAATAAAAATACATTTTTGGGAAAAAATTACCAAAGCTCACAAGAAAATAGAATTTCGACATTAAATGACCCATAAGATCTATAAATATCATTAAAAAAACCAAATCAATAAAAACATAATGACAAATTTTCAGCAACTCTCGTGGCGAAATTTTTTGCGTATATATATATATATATATATATATATATATATATTAAAGTGAACATAGAAGTCAACACTTAGAGGCGACAGGTCCTGACGATTGCATATAGCATGAAACAGACTGTCGCCTCTAAGTGTTGACTTCTATGTTCACTTTTATATTTACACACGCTCTATCTATTGAGCACTTTATTCCATAAATATAGCGCACCTTAAGACTATATTTCTTTATATATATATATATATATATATATATATATATATATATATATATATACATGTGTGTGTGTGTGTGTGTGAAAAATAGAAAAATGACATGTATACATTCACGAGACATTCACGGGAAATTTTCGCTACACTTCCAATCTTTGAATTTCAACATACAAATGCGTATGTATAGACACCACACCACCCGTATACATACATATGTCATATCCGAAACTGCCCACATATGTTTATATATGTATGAGTCCCGACGGACGACCAAATGTGTATGTGTGTCTGCGTACTTCATTAGGCGTATGAACATACATCGATGTTTGCGTTAGTACGATGACACCACGACGACGTTCCCCCCGCACTTCCATAATAACACAATACACGCAATCTACATAAACCCAAAATTTAAAAAAAAATTAATCAGTTTGTCTGACGATCGCAAAAGCGTGAAACCCAGGGTCACAAACTCACATCAATCCAACCAAATATATATATATATATATATATATATATAAAGAAATGGACAAAGTCCGACAATTTATTTATTAAAGACATTTTTTATGTTTAACGTTCTTTTTATCGATACAAGTATTTAAGCAAATGCCCTGTTTATAATAAACAGTATTAAATAACATTTACCGGCCTGAATGTCCGAGAAATTTTCATAGAAAATCCGTATAGGATGCAGGTTCGAATCCTGTCAAAGGACGAATATTTTCTATGAAAATTTCTCGGACATTCAGGCCGGTAAATGTTATTTAATACTGTTTATTAAAAACAGAGCATTTACTTAAATACGTGTATCTATAAAAAGAACGTTAAACATAAAAATTACTTTAATAAATATTTATATATATATATATATATATATATATATATATATATATATATATATATATCCGCTTTGGTAGGTTTGTCTGGCTCACTAGGTTTATATATATATATATATATATATGATAAATATTTATCCCTTGTTTCCTGCTTAGGATTAGGGTTCCGGTTCCTTCTAAAATCTACTTCAGCTCTATACTCTTAACACTTGTTCTTTCCTACGTTAGTATAAGTCCACACAGTAACCATCTACCTTGAGTGGCTCTTGGGGCTTGTAAATTAGTTAAAAAATGATATAGCAATCTCCAATCGTTTGCTAATACGCCAGACCAAAATGTGCTATGGCAAGACCAACTGTTCGGTTATTGCAAGGTTAACGAATGAGACCGCCTTTCTAATTAGCGTAAAACAATTTGGCGTCAACGACTCTAAAAAGGAAGTGCTGAAAAGTTATCGGTCCATCGCGCGCCCAAAAGTCTAACTCAACGTCAGAAATCTTTGTCTTGAATGTGAACGGAAAATCTTTCAACAGCCACACGTGATATTAAGGAGAACTGTTGGAAAAGATGTCAAAAAGATGATATAAAGATGCAATCATTGTTCAGAAGTTGTGCCACAAACATGTGATAAAGACGTCATTAATGCTATAAAGATTTTACTAATGTCACAAAGTTGCTATAAACATATGAAAATGTAAGAAATCTTGTAAGAAATCTTTGTACAACATGATGCAAAAAAAACGACATTCCGGGGCATATAAAGCGTTAAAAATAAAGAAAGAAAGATGGAAAAAGAAACAAAAAACAAAGAAATTAGGACAAGTTGAAGAATGGAGAAAAAATAAGCAAAAATAAAGAAAGAAAGAAAGAAAGAAAGAAAGAAAGAAAGAAAGAAATATTCTAAAATATAATCCAAAAGTGATCAGAAGTATTCAGAGGATATAAAACTTTAAAAGAATGTAGGGGATAAGAAAGAAAGAAAGAAAGAAAGAAAGAAAGAAAGAAAGAATACGTAATCGGGATACGTTAAGATACGCTTCGAGCAGATATGTGCGTTCTAGAGAAATCATAAGAAATTTGTAGTTTAGAAGCAGTATTTCAACCTTGCTAACCAGACGCTTCTTCTGTAGCTAAATGTATAGCACGTCATGTGATATGACAGGTTCGATTTCTGTCGAAGGACACATATTCTATGAAATTTCTCGGGCATTCAGGCTGGTAAATGTTAATACTGTTTATTATAAACAGGGTATTTAAATATTTGTATCTATAAAAATAACGTATTTTTTTCTAAAGGGCTGTTTCGTATTCAGTGCGACGCGTTTAAGTACGAAACAGCCCCTTAGAAAAAGAATAAAAGCATAAATAAATAAAATAAGACAAAATTCTTTAGACGCTTAACGACATAACATGGTGCCAAAAGCTATCCTTCGCTGTGACTGACCAGACGATGTGCGCACATGAATGCTATCATTCGCTTTGAAATGGATATCCGCACCCTACCTGAGCTTGACCTCTTTCCGAAGGTGACTGATATGTGGATAAAAATTATCTCTTAGGCCCCTTACCAAAATGGTCGCCCCAGCCGTTTCCATAGTAATTAATTTTGCGAATGAACACGCTTATTAAGATGCGTAAATTTCAAGATTGCTTATTTCTAAATTTTCGCTTGAGGATGAAACAGGGCTTGATACTTTAGCTGAATTTAAATTTAATAATTATGTTGAGGTTTTCGGCTCTCGTTTTTGAAACATGAGAACTCTTATGTAGCGAAGGAATCATATTTTTAAAAAAATAATGATATATATATATATATATATATATATATATATATATATATATATATATATATATATATATGCACAGGGTGTCCCACATAAAGAAAGAAAATTTGAAAGTTACTATGTGATTAAAAAAATAAATAACATACTAAAAAATAACTATATATTTTATTGTACGATTGAACTAAAAAATTGGCATATAAATGTTTTAGCCATTTGTTGTTCTTGTTCTAAACTACTAAATGCCGTGATTCAGATAAAATCAAGAAAAAAATAGCAGACGTCTTACATTCACTCACGCTTTCTTGCTCCTCTCTCTCCTTCTTCCTCCGTTTTCGCACTCTACCCCGTTTCTCTCCCTTCTCTATATCTTTCTCTTCGACCACACACACCTCTCTTCTTTCTCCTCTCCTATACAAACTTCTCTTTATCTGCTTCGCATTCCTTCTCCATTCTCTCACTCACCTATGTCTCCCTTCCTTTTCACATTCTTCCTCACACCTGTCCCTTTCTCTTTTTTTATCACCTCATTCACCTCTCTTCTCTATCTCTTTTTTCTCCCCCCCCCACCGCCAAATTCACATGTGTTTTCTCCCTATTCGCCTTCTTTCCCGTCACGTCTCTCTTTCTTTTCCTTCTCTCTTTTTCTCCGTATCATAAAATTTTTTATCTCTCTCTCCTTGACTCACTCTATGTCCCACTCTATCTCCTCCTCCTTCTCGTTCACCCTCCTTCGCTCTCTCTGTGTTGCACTAATCTCTCTAATTCAATTTAATCTGAATAATCAGGCAACCAACAAATGAGATGCGAGGTGTTCATGTTTAAATACGCAACATGGCGTCCGCTCTTCGTTACGGTGAGTCGCACGAATGAAGTCAGCGCAAATAAGTGAAATGTAATTTTTTTTTTTTCCACAAATTATTGCGAAAACGTCAAAAACTACGGGCGTCGTTCAAACATCTAAAGCAATTAAGACCTAGTAATCCGTGAGTGGAGTAATTCCGCTTTCTTTCGAGATGAATGCGCGCAAATAAATAGAACGCGGCTAAGTAAGGGTTTCCTCTTTTTTTTCTCTCGTTTCTTTCTTTTTTTTTCTTTCTGTCATTTTCTTTTTTCTTTTATTTATTTTCTTTTCTTTCGTTCTTTTTCTTTTCTTTTCGTTTTTGTTTTCTTTTCTTCTTTCTTTTCTTTCTGTTTTATTACTTTCATTTTCTTTTCTTTTTCTTTTCTTTTTCCTTTACTTTTGTTTTTATTTTTATTTTATTTCTTTTCATTTTTGTCTTTTCTTTTTTGCTTACTTTTTCTTTTCTTTTCTTTTCTTTCTTTTCTTTTCGTTTTTTTTTTCTTTTCGTCTTTCTTTTCATTATATTTTCTTTCTTTCATTTTTTCTTTTTCTTTTCTTTACCCTTTTCTTTTTTCTTTTTCTTTTCTTTTTTTCATTTTTGTTTTTTCTTTTTGTTTACTTCTTCTTTTCTTTTCTTTTTCTTTTCTTTTCGTTTTCTATTTTATTTCTTTCATTTTGTTTTTCTTTTCTTTTTCCTTTCCTTTTCTTTTTTCTTTTTCTTTTATTTCTTTTCATCTTTGCTTTCTTTTCTTTTTGTTTCCTTTTTCTTTTTTTCTTTCTTTTCTGTTTTATTTGTCCTTTCTTTTTTTTCTTTCTTTTCTTTCTTTTCTTTTTCTTTTCTTTTCGTTTTTCTTTTCTTTTCTTCTTTCTTTTCTTTGTATTTTCTTCCTTTCATTTTCTTTTTTCTTTTCTTTTCTTATTCCTTTTTCTTTTCTTTCTTTTCTTTTTCTTTTCTTTTTCTTTTCTTTCCTTCTTTTTCTTTTCCTTTTTCTTTCCTTTCTTCGCTTTTATTTTCTTTTTCTCTTGCTTTGCGTCAAAAAACATTTGCATTTCTTTGATGTTTGCGATTACGCATTTGCCTCTTTATAAAAGTTTAGTGACTATAATAGAAAGAGATAGAGAAAGAAAAAGTGAACGAAGAAATTTAGTGTAAGAAAGAGGTTAGAAGGAGTGAGATGGAGAAACAGTTCGGAAGTTTCTCTTTCCTTAATTGTATTCAATTTCCATTCACTGAAAATCCTGTAAAGTGCGCGTGCGCAGAAATACCCCCGCCCCGTAATTCCACCCTAGTGTTTAACGTTGATTCCCTATAGCGCTCTTTTTCAAATAATTTATCTATTAAATTTACTGCTAAACGTTAAAATGGAGGGAAATACTGGATGCGTATGTGTGCAGTGGAAAAGACATACCGAGTTCAAATTCTGATTGAATCTGTTTCGTTTACTTACGTCAATCAGTTACGTGCCATGTGTGATACACGCATAAGCGATCATGTATCTTTCGATACATGTCTGACGAGGCAGATTTTTTTTTCGCGCGGTAGGTTGCCATTTCTTCTGCGGTAGACCAGTTGCCATGCAAGGCTACAGAACCCGGTCTGTCCTGTTATTTACCCTAACTGGCTGGGGATAAGAAGAGGATTCATACATTTTCCAAGGACAGTGAATATAATGAATTCGACTGGAATTCGAACTCGATTTTCCGATTCCTCAATCCGAGCCACTATCCATTAATCCACCATTACTCCTCACTTACATTCATACCCTTCGAAAGGGCATGGCTACCTCTTTCGCCTACTTCAGGTTAAATAGCAGGTTGCATTAGGACTGTTGCCTTGGCTGGCACCTAGTTTAGGAGAAAGAAAATTAAAGGAAAGTACGAATTGAACAACACCATTGCATGTATAGCAGCAATACTGTTTTTTGTCTGGTGTGTCTCTTAAGATAGATCTCTTGTAAAGCAAGAGTTAGGTACTTTCTGAAACGGTACAAGAAAGTTACTATTTTCTTTTACTGATATTGTTAGCAATGGATTTGCATATACAGTGCTGTTCGATAAAAGTGACTCACCGGGTTTTTTTTTTACTTAAAAACTTTTCACCTATTGTTTTGGGGGACAAACTAATCTTAGTAATATAAACACCCCTTCTCGACCACCTAGTAAAAAAGTTTACTCACCCTAAGGTATTCTATTGATAATTATAATTTTGGATATAAATGAGATTTAGGGAATAATAGAGGTATAATTTATTTATAATAGGTAATATAGTTCGAAATAATTAATAATCTATGGGTCCTCCTTTATTTTGAATAACCTTTTCAACCCTTTTTGGAATTGACTTGATTAGGTTCTGGCAAATCTCATCTCTAAGCCTTGAATTCCATTGGGATATGGAATTCCCAATTAAATCCTCTTTGTTGCTCAACTGCTTTCTCGAAAGCCTGTACTTTATAATGCTCCATAAGTTTTCTATGGGGTTGAGATCAAGAGATAGGGGCGGCCATGTCATAACACTCGCCTGCTTCTCATCAAAGTATTCCTTCATTAATTTTGATTTGTGACAAGGAGCATTCTCCGGCATAAAAATGAGCTTGGTGGGGTCAATTTGCACCCTTTCAGCAGAAGGGAGCAGACAAGACTCTAAAATTCTCTTGTACTGCTCGCTCCTTCGGGTCTTTTCAATAGATTTTAAGAAACCAGTTCCATGAAAAGAAAAGCATCTTCAGAACATTATATTGAACGGATGCTTGACAGTACTTACTGCTAAATTCAAAGAGCTTTCAAAGATTCTTCTTCGGATTTTAGATCGCTTATCCTTTGAATTTAGCTCAACTTTCGTTTCATCGGAGAAGAGAACATTTAGTAAAAAGAAATCAGGTGAGTCACTTTTATCGAACAGCACTGTAAGTTCCACTTGAGGTGCGGAGAGGACTTTAGTCTCAACAGACGTTCAAAGCAAGAAGCAGCATTACAACCCTTCATCATGACGGAAGAAAAACGAGCTTGGCTTTCAAGTCATTCGATATTACAAGACATTTCCCCGATATTGAGCTGTTAGAGCTAGGTCAGAACAGACTTCAAATTCCAGGTCGAGTTATCTAGATTTTTGAAAGTGACACCATAACTGTGGTATCACCTGCATAGATTTCATAGGCATATTACAATTCTGTAATAACATTTGGCAGAAGAAAGTATCATATAAAGATTTCATAATAACTGTATATTGTAAATGGATGCCACTCTAGGGCGGCTAGCTAATCACACATTGCAGACGCCTGCTCAGGCACATTTGTGTTTTTTCAACACCCACAAAGCACACATGTGGATTTATATTGCAACTATACTGAGGGGACCTTAGTTACAGTTTGTGGGAGAGAGCGCGTCATCCAGCGTGATCTACATGTCTAGCACACTCAAACCCTCGGTCACGATGACTCCACAAGGGTTCCGTCTATAAGGTTTGGATCAAACCGTGGTATTGTTTTCAGACAAAGGGAATGATAACATCAAGAAGTCAGTTTCCTTAAAAATCGAAAATGGTAACATTCGAACGCGGGTCTCATGGTCAGAAAGCGAACGTTCTAACCACGCTTGTCAATTTATTGTATATTGTACGCTTTGTTTAATATGCCTTATGTATGAGAATGAACCCATATGGATGCACAATAGAAAAGTAGCGATACTTAGATATTTGACCAACTCCGGAAAGTGGCAACGAGATAGACATCATTTCTATATTCCATCTTCCTTATGTACAACATTTTATAATTTTAATGATTACTGATACAATATGTTCAGTGGCATAACATTAACCCTAACATGTAAATCATTGTTGGTTACCTCTACCGCTCCAGTAAGTACCTGGCGCCTCCTGCTGTTCTCTACCTTTACAAGAACCAGATCAGAGTACTGCTGCTATATGAGGCCATGAAGCTACCAGTCTCGATAGAGTCCAAAAGCGTCTCCGCGTCCTTGTGAGTGATGAATTATTTTACATCATACAACCCTTTTCCCACAGACGAAGCGGTGCAAGGTTCTGGCTATCCTATCGCTATTTCCATGGAACGTATTCAGATGAACTACATTACAGTGTTCAACCAGTTCCAACCGGCACGGCCAAAAAAAAATCCTTGTACGGACATCGTAGCGAACCACCCTCATTACAATTATATTCCATTGGTGTAAGTTCCACTCGAACAGTTTCTTCCCACGAACCGATACTTTGTGGAACCGACTCCCAAGAGGATGTTTCCCCGATGACTACAATCTTAAACATTCAATCTAGGGTTAACCGTTATCTTCCCCCACATATCCTCATAAACTCTGCCTCTTACTTCTTACTTTTTAATCCTCTTCCTAAAGTGGCTCTTGTACAGGGTTAACATTACAATATTTAAAAAAAAACGGCGGCTTTCACAAGCACTTGACTCTTCGAATATGGCTGACTGCCTCGGTTTGATTAATATGATAAATAGGTGTGTTGAAAGATGCTCACTTTGATACACTTCCCAAATATGAATATTTTAATGAATGAGAAGACTTTATATAATACAAAAGAACACCTGCTATGTGAGAAGTAGGCCAAGCGCATAACTTTTCAGCACCCTCTCTTTCGTGTTTCTCTTAACATTAAATTTAACTGAGAACTGCGATAGGTCATTCAGTGGAGAAAAAATGGTGGCCACTGTTTAAAACGAAGAGAGTTTCCCTGGGAGAACAATAAAAAAAAAATGAGTTGGTTTGCTAACTGAATTAATTTTGAACGCTAAGGATTCCATTCAAGAAGACAAAATCATTACTTTTTATGCTAAGATTCGAATATCAATAGTTAACATCATTTACAAAATTTGCGCTTCTCTGATGCTAAAAGGGTACGAGGAACTATTTGTTGAGAAGCACATGGGAAACGTGGAATTATTTGTCTAGAAGCTCGTGGGGAAGTGGGACTTTTTGTCCAGAATCACGTGGGGAAGTGGGACTATTTATCCAGAATCACGTGAGAAAGTGGGACTATTTATCCAGAAGCACGTTGGGAAGTGGAACTACTTGTGGGTATGTGGGCTTGTTTGTCTAGAAGCACGTGTGGAAGTGGTAGTATTTGAGGAGAAGCACGTGGGTAGATTGAATTTGTTGATCAACGTCATCACTTGATAAGACACCGAGAGTGTTGAAACAAAATGGCTATTTTTGTAGTGATTTTATAACATATTTATGTTATAATTTTTTTTTTTTAAATAAATAATTATATCTGCTCTACTTTGTATTGAGCACGCTTTTAAGAATAGTAATTGTTGGTTATTGGAATTCATTCCATATACACCAATCGTATACTTGTATATATATATATATATATAGTCAAGCAATTCATCAAATCTAGAAGAAACCTCAACAGAATGCAGAAAGCATATTTGGGACTCATCAGCAGTGCGATTTCCCTACTGAGAATTGAGACCCGGACAGTTACGACATGAGGCAAACGTCATACCAACTGTACCAACTGGCCTGGGTGACGAAGAGTTAACGATTTAAACTCGATATAGCGCCCCTCGTTCACATATTCCGTGATGGAACTCATCCAAGTTTCCCTTACCCATAGGACTGTGCCTCGAGAGCCACGACTATATATATATTGGATGTTGTGGTCCATTTTTCCTTAAAACTTCCACGTTTCTTACATGTTATGCCCAGGGTATTCTCAGCAATCTTCTGGGGAACACATCTCCGTTGTTCCAACTCTTCTCTACATCTTTGAAAAAATTATTGACCGTAGCCTTGTGAGTGAAATTGGGTAGACGGAACGCTTGGGACCGTCAATAGCTGACCTAGCATGATCACAAGTGATCGTGACTGAGGGTTTGGGTGTGCTGGTATTGTTCAGATTGTTGATCATTCTCGATAACACACTCTCTCCCAGAAACACTAACTAAGGTCTGCTCTGCATAGTTGCAGTAGAAACCAGTTGGCTCTGTGGGTGTTGAACAAGCACAAATGTGCCTGAGCGCATCTCTGCAATAGGGATTTTCTAGCTGCCCTAGTAGACGGGTTAACTCGAATACGAGTGGCCGACTATTATATATATATATATATATATATATATTATTACTATATATATATATATATATATATATATGTATATATATATATATATGGATGTAAATGCAGAACTAGACGGACAACGAGATTTCATCAATTTACAGTTGAAATGGCCAGATGCAACCGTAAGTTCTATGCTAATAGTTTCTTCACTCGCACTTCTCGCTTGTGGAACTCTTTTTTGACCTCTTGCCTCCAAGTCAATTTTGATTTTCAGACATTTAAATGCAATGTCAAACATTATCTTCTGTCTTTTGTGGTTTTCTCTCCTTAATTGTTTTGTTTTCTCATATTCTCTCGTGCTCAGTACTGACCTGAGTCTTAGTGGCTTTATTGCCTTGACTGGAGGGAATAGGACAATTCAGCGGTGTAAAGCTGGAACCTTAAAAATTGTCAACCTGTTAAAATCTTTAACACAAACTGTGTAATGAATTAGCGAAAGTTTTGAGTTTAACTCTTAATCATTTTTTTTAAATTATAGTTTCTTGTATAGCGGACATTTCTAGGCTAGGCCTAATGATAAGGTAATACTACATACTTCTTTTATGTATTATACGCATTTCGAATATGTGTGGCCATAGCTCTCCACAACTTCCTATCCTTGAACCTCTAAAAAATATTTGTTCCCCATACTATCTTTCCCATTCCTTGTTCAGCCGTCTATTTACACAAATTCACTTGGGAGCTGAATTGATGCTTTCCTCTCCTTATCTAACGTTCAATATATCCTGTGAGTGTCAAATTTACCAAGACCTCTTTTTTTCCTTATGTGTTACATAAATTTCAACTGTTTCTGTCTACTTTTTTTTTGGCGGGGGGGGGGTCTATTTTCCTTAAAACTTTCTCCACGTTAGGTCCATGTTATTCTCAGCATTCTTCAGTGGAACTATATCTCCGTCGTTCCAACTCTTCTCTAAATCTTTCCTACACTGACTGTCGTATAAATGAATTGCTATAATATGATTGTTCAACACTTGATTTTTAGAGAATTGACTTAATATTTCGA
This sequence comes from Acanthosepion lycidas, assembly GCA_963932145.1. Lineage (NCBI taxonomy): Eukaryota > Metazoa > Mollusca > Cephalopoda > Sepiida > Sepiidae > Acanthosepion > Acanthosepion lycidas. Next base: position 47,492,612 of record OZ010578.1, on the reverse strand, counting down.
GTTATCAAAATATTTAGCAGCCGAACTGTATATGGAGAGCTATAAATCAAATTTATCGGAGGCATAAACACATGATCTTTCTTCCTCTCCGTTTCGAAATCTGCGAATGGCTTCAACGAGTTTCAAAGCCATTTGAAAATATTGGTATAAAATTTACATAATTCCCATAGTTCTACCTGACATTATGACATTTGAAACTGAGCGTACAGATTTGATTATGATATATGTAATAGCAATATTAATAGTGCCAGTATTAATAATATACTGTAATCATAGACCTGTATTGTTTACTGGGAATCAGCACTGGAGTAACTGAACTCTCCTGTAATACCCAGAAATAAAACAGACCATAAATTTGATTAAAAAACACACCTTAATAAAAAGAAGACATGCTTTACTACGAAAAAAAATTAAATGGATTATTAATTAATATCTTTTCAGCAATAAGCACACGCCAGGCACAATTTTTCACATTGGCAAATTTCATTCAACTTAAAGAATATGAGATGCTGATACCTGCGTATGATGTAGCTTAAGTCTTTCACTGCAACACACCAAACGACTCCCGATGCACTCAAAAGTCATATATATTAGGTTGGTGCAAAATAATGACGTAATAATGACGTAATAATGTCGTTTTTTTGACGTTAACAAATACGTCAAAAACGACATTATTACGTCATTATTTTTGCACCAACCTAATAATAACACTAGTAACAATAGGATAGAATTAAACTGACTCGAAATTTACTGATGCTCACGATTATACCGCAATCATAGAACTTACCCCAACATTAAAAATGTACATTTAACCAGTAGTCAATACACCGACCGAAAACACCAAAACCAACGAGAATTCTGATATGCAAACATCCCAATAAACCCTCTCCATTTTTCTTCTACAGCTATCTTCACGAACGCTACCAGAAAGATACTAAAATGCTCACTAGAATCCAGAGGACATAAGACACTAACGCCACAAGACATATACACATGAAATCTACCTGGCCAATGAAAAAACATGAGATCTACCTGACCAATGAAAACATATGAAAATTACCTTACCAATGAAAACACATGAAATCTACCTGGCCAATGAAAACACATGTTATCTCTGGCCAATCAAAACAAATGAAATCTACATGGCAAATGAAAACACATGAGATGTACCTGACCAATGAAAACACATGAAATCTACCTTACCAATGAAAACACATGAAATCTATCTGGCCAATGAAAATACATGGGATCTACCTGACCAATGAAAACACATGAATTCTACCTGGCCAATGAAAAAACATGAAATCCAACTGGCCAATGAAAACACATGAAATCTATCTGGCCAATGAAAAACAAAGAAAATACTGTACACAAATATGTCGGAACATTCCCTTCCACAACTCATTTCCAACTGACGAAGCTTAAAAAGTGATACATTTTAAACTAATAAGCGTTTCCGATTTGTTCTTTATTCTAACATTCATTATCATCCGTAGTTGATTTCAATTCCGGAAAAAAACTGTAAAATTTTAAAATTCTTACGGTGAATTAATAATAATAATAACAATAATAATAATAATAACAACAATATTATGTGATCCACCCCTTTTTGATATAAGTGGACTCGACCTGCTGTCGTTAAATACCCTCAGTCAGTCAGAATATAGAGAAGAGGAACGGAGTGGACAGTAGATAGACATTGTGATTGAGTTGGAGGTAGAAGTCACAGTTACAAGCACGCCCGACTCTAAGGAAGTTTACTTCGAGATTATATATAGTGATCTTTGATTAATACTAACCGGCGTTCCTGGATTTTACTAACAGCATTACCTTTTGTATTTTGTGTAAATACATTTAATTTCTTATCTTAAATACTTGCGTTTGTTATTCATTGGAGACCGATTTTTCATCTCGGAATCCACAACAAATAATAATAATAATAATTTTATGGGAACTTCACCCAAATAGAACCATCAAAGCTAATCGTGATCAAAGACCACAAGATCAAAATGTGCCTTTTTAATGACAAGCTAAGTTCTTAAAAAAAACAAAAAACTATCAAAATAAAAGAATCATGAAGTGGAAATCTAAAAATGTGGCACACAATGGCATCAATAATTTCAGTTGTATTTCAAGGCTTTGGTTTGACTGGAAAAATGTCCAATAGACTCATTTTTCAGTCTGTAGTGATAGCAATAAACAAATTATTAGATAACTGCCAATCCGTATTACTAAACGATGCAGTAGTCAGAAATAAAAAATAATTAATAATAAAAGAAAAATTAAAAAATACAGATAAGAATAGTAATTAACAATATAGAAAGATAAATTTTGATTATTAAAAACAAATAACTAAAATATAGAATACTCCCACGATGCATCAGAACAATCGTTTAACTTTCACTCTGTTTCGTTTTTCGGCCGCCGCAGAAGACAAATGTTTTGGACAGTCTGAAATAAAAAAAAAATGTTGCCACCAACAGATAAGCAAATTTATTTATTTCTCTATACACATATTTTCTTTAAAATATACAATCATTTCTCTGAAATGTATACTAAAACAATTTATCGTTTTTCTTCTATGCTTATTTAGTTGAATCTCATGTGATTTTGTTTGTAATACGTTGTAGTCTCCTGATGCCGTTTTTAACCCTAGAATATACATATATAAAAATTCATATAACATTCCGATGAGGCCAACACATTACTAGAACAGCAAGACAAGTCCATGGTATCCTCAGCATCACATTTATGTAATCTAACGTTCTTCTTTATCTGTTGGCCCTTAAGTCTCTTCTTCATATGGATTGATGTTACATTACAGTTCAGAACATAGTTCTATGTTTCTAATGAAATTTCTTTTTATTTGGCGGGAAACAGTTGCTAACCAAATGCGTATTCGGATTAAAGCACTCCCGAACTTGATTGATCCTCCTGGACATAATGATAAACTAAATCCGGCAGCAAGGCCCATGACCCAGAGATTGGCAGATTTTGAGGAGCGTGGAACCACCTCTTAATTACTGTTGTTCCCAGCTCCACCCTGAACCAGGGTGGTAACACTAGTTAGGGTCCCAGCAAATAGTGAACACCCAAATAAAAATCAACAGCAAATTTTTATTATAAAATGACTAACAACACATGTTTATAGCAAAATGACAATCAATGAAAAATGAAAAATTATAAAAAGACATATTATATTAAAATTACCAACAAAACATTTTGTGATCCATAAACTATATATCTAAAAAACATACCTTTATCTGAATGTATAACAGTATGTGCAAAATACATGTAGTAGATTCCATAAAAATGTGTACGAAATATTTAGTTTATTTACATTTTTCAGATTGTCGTCCTCATTTTCATTGCCATATTTACGACGTTTCACGCCTCATTCGGGTGTCTCAGTTATCTCCCTTTAACTCAAATCGCCACACGTGTAACTAGAACAATCTCTTCCGGTTGACGAAATAAACGGTTCAGTTCGAAATTCCAATCACCTGAAGAAGTCTAGAGCGTACAACGGCCGAAACGTCGTGAACATGGCAATAAAGATGAGGACAACAGTCAGAACAATGAAAATAGTGTAAAATACCTCATCTCAGAGATATAGACAGATTAAATATTTAGATTTCGGCATTAAATAACCTATAGAGGTTAATATGAGATTGAACAAAAACAAGCAATCAGACAACCAACATGAAAGAACTCTTTGATGGCATTAATCCATATAATATTTTAGAGATATCAAACTGTATTGCAACACATAATTTCAACAAAACTACAATATAAAACAAACACATACCACCGCCTCTAGTAATTATGTCCACGCAAACATGTATTTGCCCAAAAGCTGAGTATCATCTACCATGTACTCAATTGTGAAAGCAGAATAACATATATCATATTTTTATTTCTTCAAGTCTCACAAAACATTAAGTTTCTGCATTAAATGACTCATAAGGTGCTGATATACCCTTAAACAAACAAACAAAAAACTTGATTGATTTTGGCACCTCCAAATTTCGACTGTATCTTTTTGATTTTAAGTCTGTGATCTTTTTCTTACTATTTTCTTTAAAATTTTCTCGTTATTCAAATGTTCAGTCTGTGGTACTATCAGTATCGTTCTGTAGAACAGAAGTGGACAAACTCGGGTCCAAAAGATAACAAAGCCGTAAACTAAATGCATGTAATAACGAACCCCTGTTCTCATGAAACTCATTTCCTTAGTTACAGCTATTAAGTCATATACTACCAGCCAGAGGAGGTATCAGAGATCGCTGTGCTCTGCACTATACCGATGCCAGTGCTCACACATCAGCACAGTGTAAAATGACTTAGGGATCTAAGCGTGTGTCTATTCCAACTAGAGATAAACATACTACGTTATTTCTGCGCGTACCTATAAAAGTCTCACGAGATTTATAGAGAATTTCTCATTATAAAAGAATTTTTTTCTCGACTGCACAAGTCACATTAATACTGATAAACGTGCTAAATACTAAACTAATTGCTCATAAATTTGCGCAGGCTGTTCGCAAATTTTGTCTTATAAACAAATACATGTACAAATAATGTATGACAAGAAAAACGCCAGAAAATTCACGGTTTTTCTATTTTAATATTCTGAGGAATTTTAATTCTTAAGTTAATGATTGAATAAGCTCTTGGCGAGTTCTACGGCAATAAAATATCCGTAGAAATTTCCCTATTGCATCGTTAAATATTAGAGCTTAACAATTTCAGCAAAATATTGCAATGACAATCATAAATGCGAATGCTGGTCATTATTCTAAGAAGTGGCTAAATAATGAAAAGATTTGAAATTGAAAAATTTTTTTCCGTTTCGCTGAAACAGACGTTAAACATTTCTATATTCAGTCCTTTCTTTCTTTCTTTCTTTCTTTCTTTCTACATTTAATTGCATCTGATTCTTTCACCGTGCCATTGAACACCCTTTCTTTCCTTCTTTCTTTCTTTCTTTCTTTCTTTCTTTCTTTCTTTCTTTCTTTCTTTCTTTCTACATTTAATTGCATCTGATTCTTTCACCGTGCCATTGAACACCCTTTCTTTCCTTCTTTCTTACTTTCTTTCTTTCTTTCTTTCTTTCTTTCTTTCTTTCTTTCTTTCTACATTTAATTGCATCTGATTCTTTCACCGTGCCATTGAACACGCTTTCTTTCCTTCTTTCTTTCTTTCTTTCTTTCTTTCTACATTTAATTGTATCTGATTCTTTCACCGTGCCATTGAACACGCTTTCTTTCTTTCTTTCTTTCTTTCTTTCTTTCTTTCGTTCTTTCTTTCTTTCTTTCTTTCTTTCTTTCTTTCTTTCTTTCTTTCTACATTTAATTGCATCTGATTCTTTCACCGTGCCATTGAACACGCTTTCTTTCCTTCTTTCTTTCTTTCTTTCTTTCTTTCTTTCTACATTTAATTGTATCTGATTCTTTCACCGTGCCATTGAACACGCTTTCTTTCTTTCTTTCTTTCTTTCGTTCTTTCTTTCTTTTTGTTTCTTTCTTTCTTTCTTTCTTTCTTTCTTTCTTTCTTTCTTTCTACATTTAATTGCATCTGATTCTTTCACCGTGCCATTGAACACGCTTTCTTTCCTTCTTTCTTTCTTTCTTTCTTTCTTTCTTTCTTTCTACATTTAATTGCATCTGATTCTTTCACCGTGTCATTGAACACCCTTTCTTTCCTTCTTTCTTTCTTTCTTTCTTTCTTTCTTTCTTTCTTTCTTTCTACATTTAATTGTATCTGATTCTTTCACCGTGCCATTGAACACGCTTTCTTTCCTTCTTTCTTTCTTTCTTTCTTTCTTTCTTTCTTTCTACATTTAATTGCATCTGATTCTTTCACCGTGCCATTGAACACGCTTTCTTTCCTTCTTTCTTTCTTTCTTTCGTTCTTTCTTTCTTTCTTTCTTTCTTTCTTTCTTTCTTTCTTTCTACATTTAATTGTATCTGATTCTTTCACCGTGCCATTGAACACGCTTTCTTTCTTTCTTTCTTTCTTTCTTTCTTTCTTTCTTTCTTTCTTTCTACATTTAATTGCATCTGATTCTTTCACCGTGCCATTGAACACGCTTTCTTTCTTTCCTTCTTTCTTTCTTTCTCTCTACATTTAATTGTATCTGATTCTTTCACCGCGCCATTGAACACGCTTTCTTTCTTTCTTTCTTTCTTTCTTTCTTTCTTTCTTTCTTTCTTTCTTTCTTTCTTTCTACATTTAATTGTATCTGATTCTTTCACCGTGCCATTGAACACGCTTTCTTTCTTTCTTTCTTTCTTTCTTTCTTTCTTTCTTTCTTTCTTTCTACATTTAATTGTATCTGATTCGTTCACCGTGCCATTGAACACGCTTTCTTTCTTTCTGTCTTTCTTTCTTTCTTTCTTTCTTTCTACATTTAATTGTATCTGATTCTTTCACCGTGCCATTGAACACCGCTTTCTTTCTTTTTCTTTCTTTCTTTCTTTCTTTCCTTCTTTCTTTCTTTCTTTCTTTCTTTCTTTTTTTTATTCATTTTCTCACTGAAACCAAGTAGCACATCTAATATATGCGTTGTTTATCAAAATAATCCATTATTTATGAGGTCTTGACCGGAGAGGCAAAATACGTCTCTCTTCTCTTCTCTTCTCTTCTCTTCTCTTCTCTTCTTTCTTTATTTCTTTATTTATTCATTTATTTATTAATGGCACTCCGACGTGATGTAATGTCTAGCAATCTTGTCTCGCTCGATCAATTATTACTTAATTATGAGTTCGATCCTCACTGGGTGCCTCATACTTTTGGCTTTGTGCCACATCTAAGCTACGCGTAAAATTTTTTTTTTTTTTCTTTCATTTTTTCACCGAAAACAAGTAGTGTCTTTTCCATTCTTCACACGCGATGAAAACGTAATAGCTAATTACTTATTAATACTGGCAGAACATAACGGTCGTGCGATATGAAGAAGGGAGAGTCATCCACAAATATAATAGAGGATAGTTTTGTTTTATTTTGATATTGGAAAGTCGTGCTGTTATTGTGATGAAATCCAGAAAATGTTGCAGACTTCTATGAAAACATTTTTTTTTTCCACCAACTGCCGTAGAACCACGTCTGTGTTGCCTTAAGTTTCCTATTCCTCTGGGAGGAGATTGTATAGCATTCACTGCCATATAGGCGAAACGAAATTACAAGACAATTCACATAGCACATTTTAAAACTTTATGTTGTCGCCTATCGGCGATATTGCATTTAGCACCACAACAAACTGATGTTATAAAAATTGTTATTAGTGACCTAACCCGGTACAATGTGGGGATCGAAATCATTTCCCTAATTCCGTAGTAGATTATTAAACAGGTTACTGCTGTATAACTATGCCTGGCATATAGCATATCTTAAAACTATATTTTATTAGATAGATAGATAGATAGATAGATAGATAGATAGAAAGAAACAGACTGAGATAGATAGATAGATAGATAGATAGATAGATAGATAGATAGATATAGACAGACTGAGATAGATAGATAGATAGATAGATAGATAGATAGATAGATATAGACAGACTGAGATAGATAGATAGATAGATAGATAGATAGATAGATAGATAGATAGAAAGAAAGAAACAGACTGAGATAGATAGATAGATAGATAGATAGATAGATAGATAGATAGATAGATAGATAGATAGATAGATATAGACAGACTGAGATAGATAGATAGATAGATAGATAGATAGATAGATAGATAGATAGATAGATAGATAGATAGATAGATAGATAGATAGATAGATGATTACGTGGTTGAGTAAAAAAGAGGGAAAATTGAAATGATACATATGAACAGACTGGGATAGATAGATAGATAGATAGATAGATAGATAGATAGATATGGACAGACTGAGATAGATAGATAGATAGATAGATAGATAGATAGATAGATAGATAGATAGATAGATAGATATAGATAGATAGATAGATAGATAGAGATAGATAGATAGATAGATAGATAGATAGATAGATAGATAGATAGATAGATAGATAGATAGATAGATATAGACAGACTGAGATAGATAGATAGATAGATAGATAGATAGATAGATAGATAGATAGATAGATAGATAGATAGATAGATGATTACGTGGTTGAGTAAAAAAGAGGGAAAATTGAAATGATACATATGAACAGACTGGGATAGATAGATAGATAGATAGATAGATAGATAGATAGATAGATAGATAGATAGATAGATATGGACAGACTGAGATAGATAGATAGATAGATAGATAGATAGATAGATAGATAGATAGATAGAGATAGATAGATAGATAGATAGATAGATAGAGATAGATAGATAGATAGATAGATAGATAGATAGATAGATAGATAGATAGATAGAAAATATGAAAGCAGGTCTTTTTTAATATGAAATATTTAAAAGATAGATCCATGAAAAGAGCTCATTATATTCTATACAGAGCAATATGATATACATCAAAGGAAAAAAAAAACTTAACACATTTCGAAAGATCCGGTTATAAATTTATTTCGACAGGTAAGTTTTAATACCCGCCTCATCAAACCGGAATTACAAAATGGTTTAAATTTATTCAGACAATATGGTAAATTTATTTTTTTTAACAAATCACAAGAGAACAAGAAGTAAGTCTAAACTTAACCTAGAAAAATGTATCTATTGATTTATATTATTGAAAAGAGTGGGCAGCAAAATATCAACAGAATGAACAGGGGCAGAAGATGGAAGAACAAATTACAGCTAGTGAAATATATTAGAATCAAGTCAAAATTTAAATCCTTATCATCTAATTTACGTCAAATAATAAGAATCATCATCACATATATGATAAACCAGGAGTGAAAAATTAAAACATAATATATATATATATATATATATATATATAATTATTTATTTAAAAAAAATTTATAACATAAATATGTTATAAAATCACTACAAAAAAGCCATTTTGTTTCAACACCCTCGGTGTCTTATCATATATATATATGTATATATATATATATATATAGAGAGAGAGAGAGAGAGATATTAATAGTGGTGAATATACACATATATATATATATATATAGAGAGAGAGAGAGAGAGATTATGCTGGTGGAAAAATAATGACGGAATAATGTCGTTTTTTAACGTTAAAAAATACGTCAAAAAACGACATTATTATGTCATTATTTTTGCACCAACATAATATATATTATTAGTGGTCAATGTACATATATATATATATATATAGAGAGAGAGAGAGAGAGAGAGAGAAAGAGAGATATATACATATTATGTTGGTGCAAAAATAATGACGTTATAATGTCGTTTTTGACGTTAAAAAATACGTCAAAAAACGACATTATTACGTCATTATTTTTGCACCAACTTAATATATATTATTAGTGGTCAATGTACATATATATATATATATATATATATATATATATATATATATATATAGATAGAGAGAGAGAGAGAGAGATTATTAGTGGTCGATGTACAGACAAAGAATATAATATAAAGGGCTCAGACACTCGTGTTTGAGCCTTTTATATTATATTATATTATATTATATATATGTATGTATGTATATATGCATATATTAATAATATATAGTATATTAAATATATTGAATTCAGTATATCTAATTCATCTTCATAATTATATAATACACCATGCATATCTATATATGTGTGCGTATGTGTATGCGTATGTGTGTATGTGTGTCATATACATATAAAAATCATAAGCAAGTATACACATCCATAAAACACGCAAGTAAACGATATATACAATACATGCACACACATATATATATATATATATATATATATATATATATATATATATTTGTTTGAATAAAAACAGACCACTTTAAGGTTCCATGTAATAAGTTATTTCACCACAACCCCTTTAAAAGGTCTCTGAATCATCATCCAAAGTTTGAAATGAAAAATGAAATTGTGGTGAAATAACTTATTACATGGAACCTTAAAGTGGGTCTGTTTTTATTCAAACATATCTGCTCTGAATTTACATTGAGCTCTCTGGATATCATCCTCCTTGGGTCTACCCATGCGGATTACCTAGTTTTGTATAAACTATATATATATATATATACATATATATATATATATATATATATATATATATATTGGGTTGGTGCAAAAATATTTTTAAAATATTTTTAAAAAAACGTTAAAAAATACGTCAAAAACCAACATTATGTTTGCACCAACCTAATATATATATATATATATATATATATATATATATATATATATATATATATATATATATATATATATATACTTGTACACATATGCATGCAGAGAAACAATTACATACATATAAACCTACCCACACATAAATAGCCACACAATATATACATATATACACTATATTCATACATACACACATATATGCATACATATATATATATATATATATATATATATATATATATATGCATACATACAAACGCAGTATATATATATATATATATATATATATATATATATATATGTATATATATATATATATATATATATATATATATATATATATATATATATATATATATATATATATATATATATATACCCCATACACACCCCATTATAAACATATATATGTTTATATACATTGAGCTCAGGAGATACATACATGTTTATAAACAAATACAGATACATGTACAAAGTGTTTTAGAATTGTCAGTATTGTGTTTCTCTCGCCCCAGGACATTTTTTACGCTATGGGTGTTTCTAGTAGTATATGATGGTTTTATAAGCAGCCATCTTACAACATGGAGGCTGACAATCTAGTTTTTTTTTTCTTATGTGATCAATTATAATTCGACTTAATATAATTATTTTAAAAAAAAGATAATTGAAAACGCAAAAAAGCTGCTTTGTGTGAACAGAAATATGGCGTCTGATTGACGCCTTGCTCGAAAATTAAAAAATAAACAAAAAAATACTATGTACTCTTTTTTTCATTTTTTTAAAAAATATTTTTTCGACATCTGAAGTATTTGATAAAACAGAATTCGATTTCACTCTCTGTTAAATTGAATTTTCTACAATCGGTTGTGTCGTTTTTTTCTGTATTACAAGATGTGAACGATTTCTTCGCAAGAATGACAACGACGCCAAAGCCAGGCGAGATTTTTTTCTTTTGTTACGTTCTCTCTCTCTCTCTCTCTCTCTCTCTCTCTCTCTCTCTCTCTCTCTCTCTCTCTCTCTCTCTCTCTTACTTTGATTATCTCTTGTTTTAATATATGTTTGGTGATATTGGATATATTCATACAACGGAATTAAAGTTGCAATAGAAATTTTATGTCATTTAAACGTGAACAATTTCCGGAATAGAAATTTCATTGCCTGAGAGTAAAAAACAAATTTTCTGTATTCTAAATTTCAGATCGAACCTTTTATGCTATATACTTTTATAAGACTTCTATTCGATTCCTGACAAATGGTGACAAGATCTTAGGGCCGTTTTTTTTTTTTTTTTTCATCAACGAATACTGTGCTATAGCCAGGCTATTCTTAAAATTCAAAATTCGATTGTAAACTATCATAATACTAGCATTCAATTACTAATCGATCATAACACGTAGAGGTTATTTGTATAAGTGATGTCCTCCTCAACTCTCCTGCATACGGAGCGCTACTCGACCGTTTCAGAAACATGAAGCTTAGAAAATTACTTAGAATCTAATTTCCCACGTTTCCTTCGAAGTAGCAAGGAGCTACACAATAACCTCTTTATATACACATTCAGATGATATCGTTTTCTCACATCTGTTAATATGTGAGAAAACGACATTATTTTTGCACCGACCTCATATTATGATTCGTTATTTTCTTTCAGAAGGGCCCTGTCTTCAATTTGGAAATATTTTACGAGCCTTTTGTTTCGATTTGAATATGAAATAATTAGGGTATTGTAAGAGCTTAAAATCATTTTCAATTTATTTTTACTCTTCATGTAAATGTTGAGAATCCTATGAGTATTCCAGATTTTGTTATGGCGGGAATCTAGTGGAATATATTGACAGAGCGTCAACACTATATCGGAAATATATAGATTGTTTTGGCATAATATTTTGGAAATGACTGTTACGGTTTTTTTTGTATATATACTATGACTAGTGAGACAATCCAGATGACTTAACTTCCTTTATAGTCTACCAATAGAAGGTTGACCAATCAGAAGCCGCAGAACATTGTATTCGTCGTGTATAAAGGCGGCCATCTTTGTTCAGCCTACCGGAAGGACCAGTGCGAACAGGCGAAGATGATAGAAGGAACAACTACGCTCTGCTACCATCAGTGAGAACAGGCGAAGATGATACAAGGAAGAACTACGCTCTGCTAAGGATATCCACCGTAGACCTGAACTACGATTTCCTACTATATTCGAATTATTCACTGCCAACCTCTGGATTCTATACTCGAAGACGACCGTCACGAAAATGTCTAACAATGACGTCATTCAAATTTTTGGTTATAAAAATTGTTAAAGTTGAAATATCTTTAATCGGGGATAAGTCGGTAGATTTTAAAGATTTTAGTTCAATTAATTCTATTTGACTAATGAACTAATGAAAAGGATTTTCTAAATTTCTATTCTCATAAACATTGGTCGTCTATAAACATTTACTAATCCATCTTAATCGCTTGCGGGCGTTCACTTGTATGCTAAATCATGCATACGGAGAGCTACTCGACTGTTTCAAAAACATGAAGATTAAAAACAAAAATTACTTAACATCTAATTTCCTACGTTTCTTTCGAAGTAACAAGTGTGCACATAATAAACTGTTTCTATACATAAATTCAGCGAGATTTTTTGCAAAACTTCGTGTACACTATTTACATTGTTCGGACTATCATCCTCATTTTCGTTACCATATTTATCACAACGTTTCGGCCGTTGTACGCTCCGGCCTTCTTCGGGTGATTGGAATGTCGAACTGAATCCTTTATTTCGATCGCTGGGGTAGACTGTTCTAGTTCCACGTTCCATGTCTAATGTCAGTCATCAGTTATCTCCTGTTAAATCCCCTCTCTAAGTTCTCCACCGCCTTAACCAGGTATTGAACTCACACACTTTGGGTCCTGTCACTGGGTCTAACTAACGCCTTTATCCATTGTGCCATGTATCTTGAGGACAACTGAAGCAGGCCGGAGCGTAGAAGGGCCGAAACGTTGTGATAATATGGCAACAAAGATGTGGATGATAGTCCGAACAATGTAAATAATGTACCTCGCAGCTGTTTGAGGTTTCCTATAGTCCCACTGAACTTAAATAAAAATCAATTCAGGTTTGCTATGGTAAAAACTTTCTATTCCAAGTAAAAAGCATCGCAAAAGTCATTTTGTCGCAGCTTATTTTCTCTCAAAAAATGAATGTTCATACTTTTATAGGGGTAAAATATTGAAAAATGACTGTTTTGTCTTCATCTGAACAAATATCAAGGAAACTTTTGATCTGAACCACATGAAACTAGGTATTTTCTGAAAGCAAAAGATATATTCTTTCATTTAAAAGTAAAATTGGCTGGTGTAAATGACTCATTTTTTTTCAGTGAGTAAAATGTGAAAAAATAATGAAAATTTTGCATTTCTTCTAGTTTCCCATTAATGGAAAATTAACCATTTTTTTTTTTTTTTTTGAAAATCAGAAAGCCTAAATCATAATCAAACTATTTCAGGCATAAAATTGAGGGTTTTGAAGGAAATCAACATTCCTCGGGGGTCAAAATGCGACAAAATCCATTGGTAATTTTCAATTATATGACTGCCAAAATTGACACCAGGCCATGGAAATCTTTAGTAAAAGGCGAAAGATTTATCTGCAATTCCTGACCACCAGAAACCAAAAGATTTTTTTCCCAAAAATAGCAGCGATAAGGAAAAATAAACCAAATCGACTGGGTCAAATGTCAGCCAGCCAGCAATAAACGTTTAGACCAAGTTGTAATAAACCCCACCCTTCCCAGATAAGAGCAAAGAGTGGGAAAAAAGGGGTCAACATTAGTAGGGCTTGATATAACCTACGTTTGAACAATGGCTTGATGTGTTTGTTTTGTTTTTAACACCCCGTGACCCGGGTGATGACAACAACACTTAGCAGGCGACATTGTTTTTTTCGCCGCATATCTTTCGTATTTCCCATCGTCGGGTCATTTAGCCGTTCCTTTTAATCAATGATATTCACGCCAAATGAAAGAGAAAGGGATGAAGTTTGAATATTATTATTTTGGAGCGAAAATAAATATTTTTTCATAAAAAAGGTTTTTTTTCTCAGAAAATTGGGCATAATTTCTTAATGCTAATCGCCGAGTGACATTTTCCACAGCCAAATCGAAGATTAATTGCCAATGAATTATTCCATGTGCAAATAATAGCCGTCCGTCAGGATCCTATAACGTCGCTTAAAAATGTCCAGAAGCTTACTGATTGACCGAAAACTTGTTGTGCATAATTGTGTTTTTCACGGTCAGTTTCCATTACTTCATCTTGATGTTGTCATTTTCGGACAGCCAAGTCATCAAGGATTCAAGAAAACAGTTTGGCATAGGTTTGGTTTAAGAACTTTACATTCTATGAGATGTTTAAAATGTTACTGACGAATGAGATTTTTCGCCGAATATTTCGTTTACGCGCCATATTGAATTTTCCTATATTACAAAAACAGCCGTGACATAGTACCTCATCTTAGAAATAAAGTCTTCGTGTATATAGAAGCGGGATTTAAAAGGTTCTCGGTCGAACCATTTCCTATGAATATTTAATATATATATATATATATATATATATATATATATATATAGTCTAAATAAAAAGTTTTAAAAGCCCTACTCAATTAAAAAAACAAAACCTTTAAGATGTCGCCAAAAAAACAAATGTTAGCGAATTATGACAGTTTTTTTTATATACACAAAACCCTTTCAGGAAAAAAACAAATAAAATAAAAAATAAATAAATCTCCATAAACACTTAACCAGACTAGACGATGTCATCTACAGCTTTAAATTTAGACATCCCAACCTTGCCCTGACTTGACCTCTTTGAATGTAACTGAGATATTGATACAAATTATTAACCCTTACGCCCCTTTTTTTAAATAATTGCTCTAGCCGTTACCATAGTAATTTTAATGTTAATAATGAAGATGCTTATAAAAACGTGTAAATTTCAAGAATTAGTTATTCCAAAAATTTCGCTTGAAGATGGAACAGAGCTTGGTACATTAATTCAATTTAATTCAAATAATTATATTGAAGTTTTCGGCTCTTGTTTTGTAACATAAGAACTCTTATGTAGTGATGGAATCATATTTTTAAATAAATAATTATATATATATATATATATATATATATATATATATATATATATATATATATGTAGGTATCAATCCGTCATTTATACATGTTTCGTTGAAGGCGACTGACACGGTACTAAGATTAGGCTTATTATTTCCCTTGTCTACTTTTCTAGACACAAAGTGTGTAAAAGCTTTACTTTTAGCCATTTTCAAGGATGATTTTATATTTACTTTTTAACTGAATGTATGAGTTGTGTGTATGTATCTAGAGTTATTGGGATGTTTTATTTTCCAAACAGTGTAGATTGTGGCAGTGTTCGTAGTTAATGTTACTTAGTGATGGCTTGGGAAAAATAAAATACTTTTCAGACTAGAGACTAAATATTGAAGTTCCTCGAGTTTATATGTACGAAATGTGTCATGCACTTTAAAAAAAAAAAAAACAACCCGTAAGGCATTAAAAATTTGTCGTATG
This sequence comes from Acanthosepion lycidas, assembly GCA_963932145.1. Classification (NCBI taxonomy): domain Eukaryota; kingdom Metazoa; phylum Mollusca; class Cephalopoda; order Sepiida; family Sepiidae; genus Acanthosepion; species Acanthosepion lycidas. The sequence continues at coordinate 47,476,783 of OZ010578.1, read as the reverse complement.
AAACTTTAAAAATAACATAAATTTGATATAATTTAACTACAGTTTGCAGTGATTTTAAAAATAAAACACAGGAAATCAAAGGATGGGATGTGTATTTCTTACTTTTTATTTATAGACAAAGTGGACGGTTTTATTCCTTGAAACTTTATTCGCAATTTAATGCCTTATAACAAAATAATTTTACCAGCCGAGTTACGCTTCCTTTCTTTGTCTTTACGATATGCGCATGCGTGATTTAATCAACAATTATTCCGTCCCTCGCTTCCAAATATAATTCTATGAATCTCCTTTCGTTTTTTTCTCTTAAAAATACTCTGAGTCAGGTGCGTTTGAATGAGCAAAGCTTACAGGAGGCACAATGTGACGTCATCCCGGCCTCTCTCCGAGCCCACCGCCGTGCTATCCTGCGACGACCAATGTGACTTGGTATTGGTCGTGGCACCAAATGTCACGTTCTAACCTTTTGCTGATCCGGATGGAAATCTGGTTAGATTCGGGATCAGCCTTGTCGTTCCCAGCTCGCCTCCACCTTCTGGTTACCGAAGTAACTGCTTTGATTTCTAGTCTAACCTACCCACGTTGTGATTTGATATTAGGTAGACAAAATCAATCAGTCGCCGGGCCGTAATGCAAGTCGAGTCCGAACAAGGGTAATACTGCACAAGTATATGCAAAAGAAAATAAAGTAACAACTCGAAAAGTTCAAATGTGTTAAAAAAAGGATAACAATATTTTATATCTGGTTTCTGAGTACAGGACTGCGTCTTTCTCCCAACCTGCTTATATGGATTCGTGACACTTTGTTTCTGTTAGGCGAGTCTTAACATCTTAAGTTGTTTTTTCAAGAAACTGGTTTTTGGTGTATCTTCAGGCGATATTCGTAAAACTTGTTTTGATGATGTGAGTCTAAGTCGTTCTTCAAAAATAAATTGTCCTTGGTTAGAAGTTGAGGTCGTGATGGCGTGGATCTTAAGTCAGCTTTCTGCGAGGCGGGTCTCAGAGCTCACAGCTCAACTCTTGCCTGTCTTTCTAACCCCAACTCTTGCCTGTCTTCAACCCCAACTCACTGCGACTCTGCTTATATGGACGCCGACCAAAACTAGGGTGGGCCTGTCGGGGTTTGAGGTTCCTTGATAATGCTAAATCTGCATTTGTTTTCGGTCAGGAAAATTTATTACTTTCCATTTTTGGAAGTCCTTAATTTCTAGTTTAAGGGAATCGTCCTCCCAAATTCTTCCTTTCTCATATTGGTATCTCATACCAATCCCTTCAGAGGCGTCAACAGGTTCCCCTCTCTCTCACAGTGGCATCTCACACCAATCATGCTGCGTCAACAGGCCTCCCCTCCTTCTTCATGGTTTGCCTCCGCCTGCCGCTCACGCCACCCTTCAGCCAATGAACGCTCAGCAGCGTGGGTGTTTGCAATTATCGCTCGAAGGAAAAAAATTATCTTCTTCCCTTTTTTTCTTTTCTTTCTCTTCCACGAGCAGACCTCTCACGACCTAATCTCTATCTTAACCGAATTTTATTTGGAGTTCGTCAACGAGATTTTCGTCAAATAATCATTGAGGTTGGTCAGTGAATCTCTTTGTCTCTTCAATGCCTTCCGTCGCCAAAATCTGTCCAGGCAACAAACTCTTATCATGGCCAGCTCGGACATAAAACAGGTGTTTTTCCCATGGTATCTGCGAAGGATAATTAATGGTCTAATCTTTCCTTCTTTTTAACTTATGGGTGGTCCAGCGAACATTTTTAACGGCCAGTGCTCGACCCAATTAATTTTTATCTCTTAGGATTCTGCCTTGTAGGCCACTTGACCAACCTGAAATTTTCATTATTGCCATGGGCAGATTGCTATCTTCTTTCGCCGCGTCGTAACATAAATAAAATTAAATCCATTATCTTACTTTCTTCGCTAATGAAAATAAAATCTTTGCCACTTTTCTTTGTTAGAAAAAATAACATCGCTCAGTGTCTTTTCGTGGTGGCCTCTTATCACATAAATTAATTCTCGCCTTTTCTTTTTTTTTTTTTACGCAACCCTAAATAGTGTTACAACAATATATGTTGTTTATCTGAAACCTTGTGCACTCATATTTGCTGATACCAGGTGTGCGTAAGGTATATTAGACTCGTTCTGAATTATTACTAACAAGGAAAAGTTTTATTTTAACAGGTATTTGGAAAAAATAAGCGGGATGTCACCACTATAAGGACTGAAGTTTGGGAAACAACTTTCAACATATAATATTTGAATATATAATTAGCCAATATTTATTTATCTCTGAACCAAGTAAGTACTTATAGACTAAAATATAAGTGACCAATATTTACCTATTCCAGAAACAAGTAAATGTTTATATATTTTAAGCGTTTCACCCCAATCATGGCGGGAAACCACTAGCACGCAAGGGGTTACAGAGAGTTGGAGCGAGAGCAAAGAGGAGTGATGGACAAAAGACGAAAAGAAGGATAGGGGATAGATCAAGGCATCTGGAGATGTCGATTAGCATTACATTTGAATAGTTGGAGATTATAGCCATCAGGGAAACAAGAAATTGGGAGGAAGTTCCACAGTCGAGAAATGCGAGACATGAAGCTATTGGAGTAGAAGAGACAGCTACATTTAACAGTTTCGACAGTGAAAGGGTGAGAGCGAGATGCCAGCCTAGTTGAACGCTTAAATTCATGAAGTCTGGGAACTAGCGAAAGCAGGTCATCGGAGCAGTTACCGTGAACGTATCTGGCCTCAAATACAAACAAACAATATTTATTTACACCCAAACCAAGTAAATGCTTACAAATGCGTATATAAACTGGCAGTATTTGTTTATCCTCGAACCAGGCAAATGCTTATAGATTCAAACATTTATGTATAGCTTAAAGAGACCTAGACATGTTGAAATTAACTGTCAAAAAGAAATCGATGATATAAGGAAGCGGTCAGCTTTTCAATCAACGACAATCTTTGATAAGTTAAAAATATTAAACCAGGAAAGAATACCCAATTAAAACGAAGTAACGCTGTATGAAAGTAGACTTTATCTGTTATCACTCTCTCTCACACACTCTCTCACACTCTCTGACTCTCTCTATTTCCCCCCTCTCTCTCTCTCTCTCTCTCTTTCTCTCACTGTCTCTTTCTCGCTCTTTCTTCCTCTCGCTCTTTCTCTCTCCCACTCTCTCTTTCTCTCAATATATATTTCTTATACACACAAACAAATGCAAAGACAGACAGTAGGCCATCTTAAGTCACTTCAAACAATAAAGGAAATCTTTTTTTTTTTTTTCGCACAGAGATGGTTCATATTTTGAAAAATATAGCAAAAACCAAAAACAAGAATCCTAAAATCTTTTGCAATTGAAATGGCTGGATGCAACCGTAAATTATATGCTAACAGTTTCTTCTCTCGCACTCCTCGCTTGTGGAACTCTCTTCCGAATTCTTTCTTCGTCCATTATCAAGAAAAGCGTTCCTTTCTTCTGTAAATGTCCTGTCCTCTATTCATTTACGCGCAGGTGAGAATCTGGTTACAATAGGTGCTCATTGCAAAGACTTGCATCTAGGATCACGCATGATGTGTCATTTTGGATCTGGAATGACCAGACACGTCAAAGCAACAATGTTAACACGTTCATAGAAGTAACAAGCTTTTCAGAGGTTTGATTTTATTGTCGGGAGAAAAACAGACAATTTTCTTCATGATCATTTTTCCCATCATATCTGGCGTGCTATGTCATTTTGCTACAGAGAAGCGTCTGGCTAGCAAAGTCCAAATTAATGTTTTATAGACGCACAATACAAACGTCAAATCAAATGACGATTTCCGGAAAGGAATACAGTTTCGATTCCTTTCGGAGAACTCATATTTTCTACGAAATTTCTCGAACATTCAGCCCGGTAAATGTAATTAATAGTGTTTAATTAAAAAAAAAACAGAACATTTGCTTAAATAAATTGTATCTATAAAAATAACATATAAACAGAAAATATATATATTGATAATATTAGTGGTCAATATATATATATATGTATAAATCGACCAGGCTAACCGGAAGTTTCTCTCTGGCCGAAACGGTTAACGATACGTCAGGCTATATGACGGATTCGTATAGGATACAGGTTCGATTCCTGTCGGAAGACGAAAATTTTGTAAGAAAATTTCCCGGATATTCAGGCCGATAAATGTTGTTTAATACTGTTTATTATAAAAACAGAGCATTTACTTAAATATTTGTATCTATAAAAAGAATGTATAAACATAAAAATGACTTTTTTTTTTATTTATATATATATATATTCCAATGTATTAAATTATAACCATGGAATATTAGAGTTTTAGCTTTTTATATTATACTATATATATATATATATATATATATATATATATATATATGTGTGTGTGTGTGTGTGTGTGTGTGTGTGTGTGTGTGTGTGTGTGTGTGCTTAATTCTTGTCGTCCTCTATGGGACATTCGGCTCCTTTTAACACCGCATTCGAATTGAGCAAGCGTAGCAGAGATCGTATTCATTCAGCCGTGCAGTAGGAAATTCAGTGGGAATTTGGATTCACAAGCGGTCTCTATACACAATTTTACGATAGTGCGACCCCGTTTGAATTCAGCGTTTCCTTCTCTTAGATTCGTTGCCACGGAAGGCTATAGGACTCAATCTGTCCTGCTATTTTATCCTTAGCTAGTGGGTGGAGAAGACATAGATTCATATCTTTCCCAATGCTATTAACACGTAAGTGAACGTAAACTGGTTCTCCGATTCCTCAACCGTAGCTGCTAATCATCACTCCACAGACGCACACAAACATCCAAACACAGATACACACACTTATATATGTGTGTGTGAGTCGGTGTGTGTGTTTGCGTGTGTATAGATCGATCGATCGATTGATAGATAGATAGATAGATAGATAATGAACAGAGTGTGATAGATAGATAACGAACAGAGTGTGATAGATAGATAGATAGATAGATAGATAGATAGATAGTTAGATAGTGTGTGGGAAGATGTTCTTGCGGAAAGTATATCTACCAAAGGGATCTGTGTGCTACTGTTTTACCATATATGCAGATAGATAACTTGGATGTGATTAATAAAATTGTTACTTAAAGTCATTTATATCTCAGGAAAATTCCCTCAAAATTTAAAAAAAAAGTACCTTCATAGAAAAGACTCGGGGAGGCAACTTTACGGCAGTGGGAAAATGACTGAAGCCGAGCCGCCAGATCAGGACCGAAAATATTGCTGATTCTTCTTTGGATTTTATCTAGCATCCCCAAACACAAATCAGGACTACCGGACTATATGTAGCAACAATATTCTGAGCATTGACGAATGGTAGCCATAGATATGTAAGATAAATTCTGAAGAGAAAAATTCTCTAGCGCAACACAGTAAACCAATTTTCTTAGCAGCTGACCTAGCAGTGGATTCAATATAGTTTTTTTTTTTTCCACTCCATATCAGCGGAGAACATTAGCCAGAGAAGTCGCAATGAGTCACTTTCCTGGTGGTTAGCATCAGCCATACTGATGAAAGGCAGAGAGAATTCTCTCAGATGATTAATAGTGAGAAATTTAGTTTTAGAGACGTTAAAATGAACAAATCTAAAAAAATAAATCTATCCAATTGAATAACATATTCAACTTTTTATCACTCTTGGTTTTACAACTTCTTTTACGTTGTATGTCCCTTCAGGACGTAGACGATCATGGTTTGCTAAAACTTCCTGTCCTTTCTAGCTCGGAACAATGGCTTGTTATAAATTTTCCTAATTCGTTTCCTTCAACCGACAGAGTAGCGTAATTTGAACAATCCAACAACACGCCCGCAACCCCTCGTCGATACCACAGACTCACTGCTCTGTCGCCTCTTAAAGAAATTTTATAGATTGAGTGACAGATCAAATTTACATAAGAGGAAGAAAGTCTCGAAAAATGTCCGACTTCGAGACTTATCATTTTTTTTTTAAATATATGTCTCGCAAGCATTTGTTGCTCAAATGAATTTGAATTTCCCGTGTGATTCACCATTAATCCATATTGAAAGAAAATTAAAATTCAAGCCTTCATTCCAGCATTGTAGTCGGTTCCTTTCTTGTAAAGAAAAGAAAATGAAATATTTCCTAAGTGTTGAAACCGACAGCAAGGAATTCTTTTCAGAGGCAATATTTCTCCATATAACACCAATTTTGATGGCACCTCGAGGCGGTCTAATGGTTAGCAACCTTGTCTTGCTAGAACAATTACGATTGTGTAGTGTATTCGCTCCTCACTGGGTGTCCCACATCCTAACTATGCTTGGAAAATAACTTTGGGCACCTCGAAGCGGTGTAATGGTTACCAAGCTTGTCTCGCTATAAAAATTACGACCGAGTAGTGAGCTGGGTCTTCACTGGGTGCCCCTTACTTTCGGCCTTGTGCCACATCTGAGCTATGCTTGGAAAATCATTTCTTGGGCACTACGAGGTGGTATAATGGTTAGTAAGCTCGTCTTGCTAGAACAATTACGACTGAGTAGTGAGTTCGATCCTCACTGGGTGCCCCATACCTTCGGCCTTGTGCCACATCTAAGCTACGCTTGGAAAATTTCAATGGTTAACAAGCTTGTCTCGCTAGAACAATTAAGACCGAGACTACGCTTGGAAAATCACTAAGCACCTCGAGGCGGTGTAATGGTTAGCAAGTTTGTCCCGATAGAACAATTACGACTGATTAGTGTGTTCGCTCCTCACTGGGTGCCCCGCATCTTAACTATGCTTGGAAAATAACTTTGGGCACCTCGAGACGCTGTAATAGCAAGCTTGTCTCGCTAGAACACTTACGACCGAGTAGTGAGTTCGGTCCTCACTGGATGCCTCATACTTTCATCCTCACGCCACAAAAAAGCTACGCTTGGAAAAACACTATGGCAGTTCGGAGTGTTGTGATGGCTAGCAAGCTTGTATAGCTAGACCAATGACGAATGAAAGTGAGTTCGATCCTCACTTGATGCCCCATACTTTCGACCGTACGCCACATCTAATGTACACTTAGAAAATAACTTTGGGCGTCTCGGGTAGTGTAACTCGTTAGCAAGCATTTTCTCTCTAAAAGTGATCCTCACTAGGTACCATATATTTTCAGCGTTGTGCCACATCTAGGCTACACTTAGAAAATCAATATGACACCAATTGTGAACAAAAAAATGTTGTATGAAGTTAACACTCATAGACTAATTTGAATTTGCTCCCAGAGTTTGATGGTTCTTCCACTGGCCTATCTGTTGTTGAGTGGGTGAAGGCAGAGCTTATTTGCCGGCTATGCAAATTGAAAGAGCCAGTAACAGTCATTCCTTAGAGGCTGTTTGATTTTTTGCTGCCTATGTCTTCCAATCCCTGTTCTGCTAAACTTTTACACAAGCTTCTTAACTTAGGTTATTCGCTGTATTCCTTGGTCCTTGCCTACAATTCAAAAGCGTCTCGGAGACCTTGTGTGGTGAAGAATAATTTTCCATCCTCGATCTCATCCTATCACAAACGGGATGTGGCCAGCCTCTCACTCTTTCCCTGGAAAGTGCTTGAAAAAACTACATTCCTTGATACAGCCAAGTCTAACCTTCACGGTCAGGGTGTTAGACATTTTCATGACGGTCGTCTTCGAGTATAGAATCCAGAGGTTGGCAGTGAATATTTCGGAGACAGTGGGAAAGCGTAGTTCAGGTTAGCAGTGGATATCGTAGCAAAGTAGGAGAGCGTAGTTCTTCCTTCTGTCATCTTCGCCTGGTCAAGTTGGCACTGGTCCTTCGGTAGGGTAAACAAAGATGGCCGCCTTTATACACGACAGATACAATGTTCTGCGGCTTCTGATTGGTTAAACTTCTATTGGTAGACTATAAAGGAAGTTAAGTCTTTTGGATTGTCTCACTACTCATATATACATATTGGCCTTTTGACAAGGTAGTTAGCTACCTTGACAGAATGTTAGTTAGAAGAGCCGACATAGATCTACTAGATTGCCCTACGTTCCACTGGGTAGGCTATTCGGATCACAAACTCGTTTGTGCCCGGGTGGCGTTAGACAATAGGCCTAGAATGGCTGGGTACTGGAAGTTCAATCTGTCCTTACTGGACAGGGAGGACTTCCAGGAGCTAATTAGACTAGTGCAGCGGGAGTTAGTGGGGGCGGTTATCGGTAATAAGTGGTGGGAACGCCTTAAATGTAGGATTAGGTCCTTCACCACTGATTTCAGCAAACGACTCGCTCTAGATAGAGCTGATAAGGTGAAGACACTTAAGTATAGTTTTTCCCGGGTGGGGGCTGGGGGCTGGGTGCTGAGGGCTGGGGGGATCCCCTAGAGAGAGCCTTAGCTAGGGAGGCCCTGGATCGTTCGAATAGCGAGCGGTACATGGGCCAGGTAATTAGACATAAGTTAAGCAAGATGACTTCCGAAGCTGTGAATTTGGGCGCAGATCTGCGCAGGGAAGAGGTCCGTCGAGGTGGCGATCGTTACATTCGTGAGGTCATATCCACGGAGGGGCGTACTCTTCGGGCGACTGATGACATGTTCGAGGCGTTTCGGCGCCATTTCGAGAGCCGGTTTACCAAGGAGCCTGGTCTCCGTGAGGAGGAGTTTCGCAGCTATTTGGCTGACTTTCCTCGGCTGTCGCCGACTGAAGCGGCTAGCTGCGAGGGAGAGATTACGGAGGGCGAAGTCTACGCGGTATTGAAGAAGGTCGGCAGATGCAAGTCGCCCGGTCTGGATGGTTTGCCCTATGAATTGTACTTGAGGCTGTCGCACATCTTTGTTCCGATTTTGACTGCAGTGTCCAACAACTGGTTTCGGTCGGGGTCCATCCCCAACCGGATCACCAGCGGCGTGATCACTCTGTTGAAAAAGGGCAAAGGTGGTGGGGGGAAGCTAGATGATTACAGGCCCATAACTCTGCTAAACGCAGAGTTAAAGATTATGGCCAAGATCCTGCAGGAGCGTTTGCAGTCAGTTGCCGAGTCTCTGTTGGGACCTGAGCAGACTTGTTCTGTGAGGAGCCAAACAATTCAGAGCAACCTGCATCTGATCCGCACGATCATAGAGGGTGTAAAAGGCCACGAAGAGGCCGAGCTGATCAATTTGGATCAGTCCAAGGCATTTGATAGGGTCGACCATCGCTACCTTGCTACTGTCTTGCAGGCTGCTGGATTCGCACCCAACTTCTGCCGCTGGATTAGCCTCCTGTATCGCTCCCCCAGTGCTGTGGTACAGGTGAACGGAAGGTTGTCGGACGCGTTCGTGCTGTCTAGGTCGGTTCGTCAGGGTTGTCCGCTGTCGCCTCACCTTTATGCTTTGGCGTTAGAGACTCTCCTTCGCTGGCTGAAGGACGAGACCGGCAGTCCGGACCTACGTGGAATTGCCATTCCTGGAGGGTCTCGAGCCAGGGTTTCCGCGTACGCCGATGACGTATCTGCTTTCGTGTCGTCCCGCAGCGACATTGAGGCGGTACAGAAGGCGCTTGATCGGTACGAGAAGGTGACAGGTGCCAAGATAAACCGCGACAAGTCTTCTGGAAGGGGGTCGCTCTTCTGGGCCGCTTCGGTTGGACGGACGGTCCTGTCCGCATTCTTGGAGTGTGGTTTGGGCCTGACCTCCAGCTGGAGAAGAATTGGTCTGAAGTACGAGCAAAGGTCGATTCTGCCGGTCAGACTTGGAATCGACGGCGGTTGTCCGTGAAGGGCAGGGAGGAGGTGTGTGCTACATACATTTCCCCCCTGATTCTTTATCGATTGTCCGTACTTCCTCTCTGTGAGACCCATTGGAAGGCGCTCGAGCAATCGCTATCCTCTATTTTATGGAGGGGACACGTGAATAGGGTCGACAGACGAGTCTGCACTAAACGTCCGTGTCATGGGGGGCTGGGAATGCCGCACCTCTTGAGTCACATCCGTGCCTCTAGGTTGCCTTTCCTACGCCGCGCATTGACTGGAAGAGATCCGATTCTGGAGGGGATTGTTAGGGACGCCTTCCCTAGCCTTACCATCAGTCCCCCCATCTCGAGGGTTGAGCGCCGTTGTAAACCCCGGGACGAGTCGGATTTTCTTCGCGAGTGTCGGTTGGCCTTGAAGGCCATTCCCCGGTCCAGTGACCTTAGACGGCCTAGGAAGGTCTTTTATTGTGGTTTAGTCGAGGGGCCCGCGAAGGATTCCCTACGAGATACGCTCCGCTTGTCGGAGGAGGAGTATCGCTCGTACTGGTCTTGGGCGCCAGCGCCGGATTACTTCAGTAACCCTGAGTTTTCGCTTACCTGGCGAATGGCTCGGAATAGGCTGCCTCTCAATGACAAGGCTTTCATATGGGGTTTGTCGGATTTGCCAGACTGTGAACGCTGTGGTCTTGGTTTAGAAGAAACGGCTGCGCACGCCTTCTTCCATTGCCCCCGGGTCCGCCCCTTATGGGACCATGTCTCCCGAACAGCTTGTGTCCATGGATCGTGCATACGCGTGTGACAATGTGTCGCCCCCGTATTCCGGGGTGAAACGAATGGTGTTTCTGACGCTGCTGGCCACGGCTAAAATGGTGATTTGGACGTTGCGAAAGGAGGAAGTCTTGCGGGGAAACCATCTTTCTCATCAGCATCTAATCCAATTCTTTGAGCATCAGCTCAAGATGAAGATTAGATCTGATAGAAAACGATTGCATTCGACAGTCTTTAGCGAAAGATGGGTAAAAGAGGCGAGCTTGGTTCGTGTGACCGGGGCTAGCCTTGATTTTCTCTTCTATGTCAACCTATTGCACATCGGGGTGGCTTCCTGTGGAACGCTCCCCTTGTTTAGGTTAGACAAGCTTCAGTGTACCTAGTTAATGTGAGTAAGTGTTGTTCCTGGCCTGTTACCCGGCTACGCTTTGGTTATGATCAAAGTTGAGATTCCCAACCTCCCCAGTTTGTTTTGGCCTCATTTTATCTCGACTGGGTCAACTTTATATTTTCCCATTCCCGCATAATATTTTATCCTTTTCCCACTCCCTTAGCGAGAGAGCTTCTTGATTCTGTCCCCTGGGCAGAATACAGCGGCCTCTCTATTTTGAGGGTTGGACGGGACCTACTAACATCTGTTATGTTTAGTTTGCCTTTTGTGTGACTTTTAGTTGATTATTGGGTTCATCTTCCCTCCCCTCTCATTCTATCATTATTAGATTTTTAATGTATAGCATTTATATCATCATCAAATTTTTATGGTGTGGGGCGCGTTTTGGTAGGTTCCCCTTGAGAGGATGTGGTATTATGGTGGTTGGAGGTTTGTTTGGTGATGGACGAGTTCTTGTAGTGAATGGGTAATTTGTAATGTATGAATGGGTCGTGAGTCAGATTAGCTAGGTATAAGATAGTTAGTGATGACCAGCCTCTACCCCTCCTCTTTTCGGCCTTGTGCCACAATTTGTATCTCTGATATGAATAAATCTCCTAGTCGTATATATATATATACCCAAAAAACCGTAACACAGGTCCCGCCATACCACTTATATTATAACAAACAGCCCGCATTTACTCCGTATTCTATTAATGAAATGTAAGTCCCAAACGAACAGCTTCTTCCCGGAAACCACTGCGCTATGGAAGAGACTCCCAAGCAAATGTATCCGTGATCACTACGTTCTTAACTGATTCAAGTTAACCGTTATCTTCCCCTTCTATCTGTATAAAGTACCACTTAATGTAACCCCCTACCTCTAGTGGTACCCGAATCTTTTTATCGGGCGAACCTTACTGTACAAAAATGCCTCTGAGTGTCAAATTTTCTAAACCAGCTTTTCCTCATTATGTGCTATAGAAATTTCAACTGTCTCTTTCTGATGTTAAATATAAGTGGCGTTTTTATTTTTATTTTCTCTAAAACTTTCGCTCCATGATATTCCCAGCATCCGTCTGTAGAATTTGCTTCTTTTTTTTAATTTAAGTACCAAAGTATTATTCTTCTGAATGCATGTTTGTATATTTAAGGCAATATATATATATATAGATATATATATATATATATAATTATTTTTAAAAAATATAATTTCATCGCGACACAGAAATTACTGTTTCGAAACTGGCCATCCGTATTCGTTTAATTACAATATTAAAGCTTGACTATTTCGTCCTAAAGCGATGTTTGGATTAATTAAGCAACGAAATGTTTTACTCCTTTATAGTTTTGAAATGGAAGTGTAATCTGGGGTTAGTTCTTCATTATCAAGGGGTCTCTGCTTTGTTAAAAGTAGGGATGTTTGCTATATGTCAAGTTTTTGGAGTCGTATAAGGTTGGGTATTTTTGTTTTTGTTTTTTGTTTTTTTTTTTTGTCTGCTCCGTTGTTTTTTATTACTATCTGCTATCTTTTTTTTTTTTTAAAGGAACGCCAAGATTAGGATTAGGGTTTTTAAACCTATTGTTTTAATTGAATTTGTTAATAGATTTTATCTGGTATATAAAATAATATATATATATATATATATATATAATTATTTATTTTTAAAGAAAAAAAAAATTTATAACATAAATATGTTATAAAATCACTACAAAAATAGCCATTTTGTTTCAACACCCTCGGTGTCTTATCAAGTGATGACGTTGAATGTAAAATAAATGGTTTTGAGCTTTTTGAATTTTCCTGTACTTGTGTTCTGATTGGTCCATCTAGCCTTTGTAACAACGTTTTCCCCTTGCGTAGAATATTAATTAATTTGAAACTTTTAGAACCATTTATTTTACATTCAACGTCATCACTTGATAAGACACCGAGGGTGTTGAAACAAAATGGCTATTTTTGTAGTGATTTTATAACATATTTATGTTATAAATTTTTTTTTTCTTTAAAAATAAATAATTATATCTGCTCTACTTTGTATTGAGCACTCTTTTAAGAATAGTAATTGTTGGTTATTGGAATTCATTCCATATACACCAATCATATACTTGGGTATATATATATATATATATATATATATATATATATATATATATATATACACAGAGAGAGAGAGAGAGACAGAGACAGAGAAAATAATATTTAGTAAAAAAAGAGCACCTAATCTTTATATTTAGTTATATGTAATATTTATAATATACGTATCACTACAAAGAAATATTAAAATCACATTGTGTCACTTACTTAATATGTTTCTCAGAAAAAATTGTTTTACTTTTTTCATTTCAATTAGTTTCCTTATATGCTTTGACTGATTTCGACTTTATCTTTACAAAAAGTTTGTAACTGCTTATAATTCCACGTGTTGACGCTTGTGTTTTGAAAAAAATGAAATAAAAATAATCAAGGGTCATATTTGGCTTTATATCTCGCTATGGTACCTGTTTGTAACTGTTTATATTCTCACTTGTTGATGATTGCGTTTAGAATCAAAAAACCAAGGATTGTAACTCGATTTATATGTCTTATGTTTAGGAAAATATTGTAGAATCTATTTTGAGGGAGTGCCTTTGGTTTATGCAATGAATTGAGTATTGGTTTAAACTTGTTGATAAAAAATGTTGTTTTTTTTTTTTGGTTGGTGGTTTTGTAGTCGCATTGATAGAATGGGAAGATATTAAAATTTGCAGATTCCTCCTCCGCATTCCACTGTATGTTGGCTAAGGGGTATATTTCTGGTGTGATGATCCCTAATTTGTTGGCGATGAACTGCCATCCTTTTCCGGGGTGTCTGGCCGGTTTGGTCACACACTCCAGCAAAAATAGAACAAGTGCTGGAATAATATTTTACTCCTTTACCTTTAAAAGTTAATATATATATATATATATATATATATATATATATATATATATATATATATATATATATATATATATATATACGACGTCACACATTATGAAATGGACATTTTTATGTTTAACATTCTTTTTATAGATACAAATATTTAAGTAAATGCTCTGTTTATAATAAACAGAATTAAACAATATTTATCTGAATGTCCGAGAAAATAATTGTCGGACTTTGTCCATTTCATAATATGTGACGTCATTTGTTTACATTTGATACGCCATGAGCAGATATTAAAGTACGTGAGGGATTCATAGAATATTGAAGTTCAAATACAGTAAATTCGACCTTGCTAACCGAACGCGCCTCTGTGGCCAAATCGGTTAAAGGCACGTCAAGCTAAATGACGGTTCCGTATAGGATACAAGTTCGAATCCTGTCGGAGGACGACTATTTTCAGTGAAAATTTCTCGGACATTCAGGCCGGTAAATGTTGTTTAATACTGATAATTATAAACAGAGCATTTACTTAAATATTTGTATCTATAAAAAGAATGTATAAACATAAAAATGTCTTAATATATATATATATATATATATATATATATATATATATATATATATATATATATATATATATATATATATATATATATATATATAGACAATTTGAACAAGGCCAGAAGGCGGCCACGATGACTTGTGACAGCACAGCTATCGACGGCCACCAAGTGTTCCGTCTACCCAATTTCACACACGAGGCTTGGCTAACCCGTGGTATGGTTTTCAGGGACTTTCCAAGGGTGACGCACACTGGGATCGACACCTCGAGTCCGATAACACCAGGAAGTCACCTTCCTGACAAATCGACCATGTTGAGATTCGAACCCGGATCTCATGGTCAGAACGCGAAAGTTCCAACATACATACATACATGCATACAAACATACACAAACGGACACATATGAGGGTAAGTAAAACGGAGCGACCATATTAGGAAGAGAACGTCAGCAGAAATTCGAACATGTTGATTGTCTTTGCTGTGTGAATAACCATTATGACTGCTTTTGAAATGAGAAATATCGCAGTTTATTGATTTGCGAGTAACAGTAAAATCCAGTAGAACTTATTGGATGAATCTATTAAGTTGAGCCAGAAATTATATGAGTTTTGAGGAAGCGTTTGTAATGACGAATATCTCACCCGAACTACTAATCCTATATATCATTTACGAATAACTTTGGAGTACACTAATACAAGGTACGGCAGAAATACCTCACACATTTTAAACTGTCATCTCTGTGGTACTAGGGAACGAAGACAAGTAGAAATAGTGCCTTCATCAAGCGAATGTCTTATCATTTCTTTCAGATGTCATAAGTTTTTATCGTTACGTATAGCAGTGCACATATCGTCAGTTCGCTGCTGAAACGTTTTTTTTTTGTTTTTTTTTTCTTATAATTGGTGAATCTGTAATTATGACACCGAGCGCTTTTCCCGCTAATTTAATATTACGGCAGAATGATGCAGTTCCGGATAGAAAATTGATACTGCCGTGGGTTGAAAATTTCAGGTTCACAGGTTCAGTGCTTTAAAGAAAACCAGCTGGAAGACCACGAAGCGCTCTAACTTCTGGGCGACGGAAAACTTTAGAAATTGTCTAAAACATTGTATGGCGAATAGAGACCACCATTTGGAGGATGCCATTTTTAAAAAGCAAATGAATAAAAACATTAGCCCTTTGTTGAAACAACAGTGAAATATATTTTTTTTAATAGCTGTCCCTATGGTGTTTTTTGTCCACCTTTAAAATGTAGAATATATTTCGGCCGTACTTTGAATAACTTACTTTCGTTTTTTTATTGTCGTAGCGGCCTTGCTTTGCAAAGTCCCATTCCGTAGAAATGTTCTTGGAGGATAAATCCAGACAGGGGCGTTCATCGGAGTTTGATGCTGAAATTCTAAACTCATTAATGGGAAGCAATCCGCAATAAAATTCTGATACATCTTAATCTGCAGGCTCCAACAACGTGTTTATTCGCATTTTTACTTATAATGTGGAAACAATATAACGATTTCAGTTGAGGCCTTTAAATCAACTCATAAAAATTATTTATTGCCTAACATGGCTGTTATAAAGTTGGCATTCGTAGTCAAGTTTCATAATGGAGGTCTGTCCGTCAGCGTGTTGAGCGCATCAGTTTGCCATACATCGACACTTAAAATGATCATGGTAATATTAGTTTTATAAAGAAACATTTGGCATTCATTGACCAAACAGCCAGTACTGATTTCGATTGAAATTTATAAAATCATTCTATTAAAACACTCATAAGCTCATTGACAAGTTTCAGCAAATGGATGGAAGAAAAATGCTACAAAAATAGTTTGGTAAAGTATTGCTGAAAGTAGCAAGAGAAAGGAAACTAAGGAGAACCATGATCACCCACATCCTAAATGGTAATGGTAATATAAATGGCAATCTGAATGGTCAAATGGTAATATGAATGGTAAAATAGTAGTATGAATGGTAATATGAATGGTAAAAGGTAATATGAGTGGTAAAAATGGTAATATGACTGGAAATATAAATGGTAATACGAATGGTAAAATAGTAATATCAATGGTAATATGAATTGTAAAAATGGTAATATGAATGGTAATATAAATGTAATATAAATGGTAAAATGGTAATATGAATGGTTATATGAATGGTGATATAAATGGTAATACGAATGGTAAAATGGTAACATGAATGGTAATATGTGTGGTAAAAACGGTAATATATATGGTAATAGAAAAATGGTAATATGAAGGATAAAACAATAATATGAATGGTAATATGAATGGTAAAATGGTAGTATGAATGGTAATATGAATGTTAAAATGGTAATATAAAATGGTAATATGAATCGTAATATGAATGGTAAAATGGTAGTATGGATGGTAATATCAATGGTAAAAATGGTAATATGACTGGTAATATAGATGGCAATATGAATGGCAATATGAATGGTAAAATAATAATATGAATGGTAACATAAATGATAAAATTGTAGTATGAATGGTAATATGAATAGTTAAATGGTAATATGAATGGTAATATGAATGGAAATTGCTCTACAAGGAGACGTTTGGCATTCACCGTGCAGACAGTACTTAATTTGGTTAAAATTTATAAAATCATTCTCTTAAAACTCTTTTTATGTGTGGAGGACAGGTTTCTCAAGTCGAATAGCTGTTATCGCTCTTTCCAGTTTTGATGGGTGTTTCTTCCAAAACCTTCCATTTGATGTAATACGCGCCTGCTGGCACCAGTCTTGTCTTCTGGTTGGTCATCGTTAATAGATTTGAATGTTACTCATTCAGATCAGGGGGCCTCGACAGAGTCCCGTGTTATTTTTCGTCGTTACCTCCCCGTGGCGGGAATGGAAAGACAGTAAACTGGATGTTTGGGTTACACATGAGCTGAACGAGAAGAAACCAAGCGGAAATTATTTATGATTCAACCTATTGACTAAAGTAATACTGATATCGGCAGACAAAATAAATTCTGGGTTCCGTGTCCCAACCCTCAACGTTCGGTAAAATACGCACATGCCCTTCTGCTGGAAACCATTACACACTGCGAAGAAAGAAAAGCAGATTTCACTGTTGCAATATATAAATATAACAGTGTCTGTTTGTGCTTCATTTACTAAATTTTGGCAGTGACAATCTAAGCCCCGTTAAGCTGTTATTTGCAATTAACAAAGAGAGTTCGTTGAATGTCATCCAAATTTTTATTGGATTTCTTCCACGGCTTCATCCTTTGTTCATAAAGACCAGTCCTGTCTGCTCCGAACGCCTTCCTGCTTGCAGCGATTTAATAAAACCTTGCCCTCAACTAAAGTCTTCCTGGCAATGCATACGTTTCACTTAGTGCGAATAGGGGCAAAACGTACTAACGGACTAAAACCGGCTTTGAACGGAAATGTCCTTTTCACTGTGATTTCGAATTTATACGCTACATGAATGGAATTCTAGTTCCGTTTTCTCAACAGTTGGAATCAAAGCTACTTTTCAATCTCTGTTTCTTTATTTGCCATTCTGCGTCTCTCGGATTTCTACTCCACCCCCTTTCTCTTTCTCTCTCTCTCTCTCCTTCTCTCTCTCTCTCTCTCTCACACACACGCACTCACTGTCTCTGTCTCTCTGTCTCTCTCCCTCTCTCTCTCTCTTGCTAATCAGTTTTAAAATCTCACACTCATCTCTACGTCTTCCTGTCCAAAAATGTTTCCCTATTGCTTACTCTGTTTTCTCGCAGCGTTTCCTAGGACTGTCTGTCTCTCTCTATCTATCTATCTATCTCTCTTTCTCTCTCTCTCTCTCTCTCTCTCTTGCTAATCAATTTTAAAATCTCACACACATCACTACGTCTTCCTGTTCCAAAATATTCTGTATTTGTTCTCTTGCAGCGTTTCCTGTGTCTCTATCTCACTCTCTCTCTCTCTCTCTGTTTCTCTCTCACTCTTTCACTCTCTCTCTCTCTCTCTCTCTCTCTCTCTCTCTCTCTCTCTCTCTCTCTCTCTCTTGCTAATCAGTTTCAAAATCTCACACTTATCTCTACGGCTTTCTGTTCCAAAATGTATCTCTATTTTTTGTCTGTTCATTCGCAGCGTTTCCTAGGTCTCTCTCTCTCTCTCTCTCTTCCTCACACTATATATATTTATATATATATATATATATATATATATATATATATATATATATCTTACTAATCAGTTTTAAAATATCACATCTCTCCGTCTTAATGTATCTTTCTGTTTCTCCATTTATCTGTTCTCTATTAACGTCTCCTCTCTCTCTGTCTCTCTCTTTCTCTCCCTCTCTCTGCTTCTATCTTTAAATCATTTTCACATTCTTTCTCTCTCTCTCTCTAGTCTCTCCCAATGTATCCTTTTTGTCTTGGTCATTCTCTCTCTCTCACCCTTTCATGCTCTCACCTTCTCTATCTCCTTATCTATCATTCTCTCTCTCTCTCTCTCTCTCTCTGTTAACTGTTCTCTCCCCGCATCTCTTCCTTCTCTCTATCGCTCTCTCTGTCTCTCTCAGTTATAAATCACATTTACATTGTCTTTCTCTCATTCTCTGTCACCTCTCCCTCGTTTTATTTCTATCTGTTCCTCCATTTCTTTGTCTGTTTTCTCTCAGTGTTTCCTGTTTTTTTTTCTTTCTTTAATAGTCTCTCTTTCTCTCTCACTCTCTCTCTCTCTCTCTCTCCCACTTTCTTGCAAATAATCTTCATATTCTCTCTCTCGTTCTCTGTAATCTCTCCTTCTTAATCTCTCTCTCTGTTTCTTTGTTTATACGTCTGTTCTCTCCCAACGTCTCTTGTTTCTCTCTATCAATCTCTGTCTCTCTTGCATATCATCTTTACATTTTCTTTCTCGTTAGTGTTATCTCTCCATCTTTCTCTCTCTACCTGTTTCTCTATTTCTTCCTCTGTCATCTCTGAGTGTCCCCCGTTTCTCTCTATCATTCTCTCTCTCTCTCTCTCTCTCTCAAATCATTTTTTACATTCTCTCTCTTGTTCTCTGTCATCTCTCCATCTTTCTATCTATCCCTCTTTCTCTATATCTTTGTCTCTTCTCTTTCAGCATCTCCTGTTTCTCATTATCATTCTCTCTCGCTTTTTCTCTCGCTTTTTCTCTCTTACATATTATTTTTATATTCTCTCTCTCGTTCTCTATCATCTCTCAGTTTTTTTTTCTTAACCTATTTCTCTATTTCTCTATTTTTTTGTCTGTCCTTTTCCACTCTCTCTCTCTCTTTTTCTCTCTTTCAAATCATATTCACATTCTCTCTCTCTCTCTCTCTCGTTCTCTTGTCATCTCTCCTTTATCTGTCTCTCTGTTTCCTTTTAGGTTCTGTCCCAGCGTTTCCTGTTTCTCTCTATAATTCTCTCTCTCTCTCTCGCTCTCTCGCTCTCTCAAATCGCTTTTTACATTCTTTCTCTGGTTTATGTGATCTCTCTGTCTTTCTCTTTCTACCTGTTTCTCTATTGCTTTGTTCTCTTGCAGCGTCTCTTGTTTCTCTCCATTATTCTCTCTCTGTCACATCCTCTCTCTTTCTTTCTCTCTGTATATATATATATATATATATATATATATATATATATATATATATATATATATCTTTTTCTATATGTCTAAATCTCTCTGTCATCTTTCTCTGTCTCTTTTATTCTCTAATTCTGTTCCTTGTTGTCTATGCCAACGTCTTTCTCTATCTTACTATTTTTCTCTGGCTCTCATCTCTCCCGCTGTCATTGCCTCTCCATCTCATGATTTGTTTATTTTTCTTTCTTTCCCTCCCCGCCTCTCTTTCTCTCTCTCTCTCTCATTCTCCTTCTCTATCTTCCTCTTCCTCTTTGCTTCTTTCTGTTTCTTTCTCTCTCTGTTAATTTATAATTTATTTCTTGCTTTTTCTTTCTATACATCTCCATCTCTCTCTCACTCTCTCCCCCTCTCTCTCTCTCTCTCTCTCATATCTCTTTATATGTTTGTCACTCACTCTCTCTATTATTTTCAACAGTCTGACAGTCTATATTTCTATTCTTTTCGTTTTGTTGCATGGCCCCCCTCTTGCTGGGGAGGTCTTGGTCACTCTGCCAATTAGTACAATGTTGTATGTCTCCCTGTTGGGGTGCTCTTGGGAGACGGTCTTGATTCGATAATTACGTTACATTCTTCTCTCTCGGCCGGTGATCGCTACTTGTTTTGGTTCGGAGATGAAAGAAATTCAACACAGGGAATTTTACTTAACTATTTTATTTACGTGGTCGTATACACCTTCTATCTATCCACTAGAGTCTCTCTCTCTCTCTCTCTATCTATATCTATCTATCTCTCTCTCTCTCTCTCTCTCTCTCTCTCTCTCTCTCTCCAGTGAGAAGCCGCTTCCAGACATGAAGAAAACACGTCTACATTGTATGACGGTCTAGACTCGACACACTGAAATCCCTTTTTTCTATCTATCGTTCTCACGCTGGTTCAGCCAGTCAAAATCGATTTCCGTGTTTTCTCTTGCATCTGACCCCTGCGGTCAGCCTCAGGAAGTCTGATCAGAGATACACTTCTGTAAAATATAATTGCTAAACTATTATTTAACAATTTTGTCTCATTCTGTATCTCCCTGTTATCTCTCTGTCTCTCTCTCTGTCTCTCTGTCTCTCTCTCTCTCTCTCTCTCTGTTTTCAACCTCTTCTTTGTATCTTTCTCTGTCCTCATTTTTTCTCTCTTTGTGTGTCATTCTTTCTTTGTCTCTCTGTCTGTGTCGTTCTTATTCGCTCTCTCGGTAGGCCTCTCTCACCCTCCCTATCTCTTGTTACTCGTTTCTCTGTCTCTCTTTTCTTTGTGCATATCTCTCTCTCTCTCTTTCTCTCTCTCTCTCTCTGTTTTCAACCTCTTCTTTGTATCTTTCTCTGTCCTCTTTTTTTCTCTCTTTGTGTGCCATTCTTTCTTTGTCTCTCTATCTGTGTCGTTCTTACTCGCTCTCTCGGTAGGCCTCTCTCAACCCCCCTATCGCGTTGTCCGTTTCTCTGTCTCTCTTTTCTTTGTGCATATCATTCTCTCTCTCACTCACTCTCTCTCTCTCTCTCTTTCTCTCTGTCATTCTCCGACATTCTCTCTATAATTCTATATGTAACTTTTTCTCTCGATCAACCTATGCCTTTCTACACCACCCTGTCTCTCTAATTCTTGCTCTCTAATTGTAACAAATAATGGCCTGATAGAACATTTTGTTTTGGAGTCCTTTTCAATGTGGCTCTTCGCGTCCTTGGTAATTACAGTATCTGGCATTTGCTTCATTATACATTTACATGCATAAATCTATCTATCTTCATATCTTAATTTGGTTATCTATCGATCTATCTATCTATATCGTTCTTTTTGTCCTTCTCTTTCTCTACCGCTATCCTTCCCTACATATATAGTCGCAGAAAGATTTCTGAATGCTAATATTTAATAAATGAATTTCGATCTGATATCTTCTGTATAAAATATTCGGTTTATGTCGTTGATATTCACCATTTAAGTAAATACTTTGATAAGGATGTTTATATTAAAAGAGAAATGTGAATGCATATAAAAAAATCCGTTTCCACATTTAAGGATCGAACTGATAGATAGATAGATAGATAGATAGATAGATAGATAGATAGATAGTTTTTAAATATAAAGACATTGTTAGAATGAGATAGATAGATAGATAGATAGATAGATAGATAGTTTTTAAATATAAAGACATTGTTAGAATGAGATAGATAGATAGATAGATAGATAAGGAACAGACTGAGATAGATAGATAGATAGATAGATAGATAGATAGATAGATAGATAGATAGATTCTTTTAAGTATAAAGACAGGGTTAGAATGAGATAGCGAGATAGATAGATAGATAGACAGACAGACAAATACATGCTTTTAAGCATAAAGACAGAGATAGATAGATAGATAGATAGATAGATAGGATGAATCAAGAGATAGATAGATAGATAGATAGATAGATAGATAGATAGATAGGTAGTTTTTAAATATAAAGACATTGTTAGAATGAGATAGATAGATAGATAGATAGATAGATAGATAGATAGATAGATAGATAGATAGATAGATAGATTATGTAGTAAGAATTCATCAATTTTTTGTATTTGTCCAATTTAATACATTGGAATCAAAATTGTAAATAAACTGTCTGAATTTCATGTTTCGTCCGATATTTGCACACATATCCCTGAACGTCTCCGTTATTATCTAACGATTAGAATCTTTTCTATCATACTGTCAATATGCTTTTAATGATAATAACAGAGACAGCCTAATTTGCTTGAGAACAAACAGGGCCTCCTTTTTTCAGTCGTGATAGTGTCAAAAAGCGTCCCCAAGTCCTTACGGGAGAAGAATTCTTTTCCACTCCCCAAACCTCTCTTTCATAGGCGGACTGTAGCAAGTCTCTCACTGCTCTGTCGCTACTTCCATGGAAAGCGCTCGGACAAACTACATTACTTGTTTCCGCCAAGGCTAACCTTCGTGGCTAGGGACCAGCCATGTCATTTACATAGTAGCAACCCCGCCCACATACCCTCCCGTATTCCATCAGCAAGAAGTAAGGTTCCTCACAAAGAGCTTCTTTCCACGAACCGCTGTCCTATGGAACATGCTCTCAAGAGCATATTGCCCTGATCACTACGATCTTAACCTGTTCAAGTCTAGAGTTAACCGTTATTTTCCCCTTCTAACCATATAGACGTAACTTAACATACCCCTCTACCTCTATCGTAGGCTGTTTGTCCCAAATTTTGATTCTCATTTACAACGTCCTAATTTTAATTTGTGGTCGTATACAGTGTAACCCGGATATAAGAGAGTTGTCGGGACCAGAGAATAAGTCTTTTATATCCGGGTTTCTCTTATATCCGGGTTTGGTCTATTTTGTTTAGGTAAGTATGGCTCTAATTTGGGACCAGATAAATCTCTCTTATATCCGGGTTTCTCTTATATCCGGGTCTCTTATATCCGGGTTACACTGTATTACCAATTTACAAATTGGTAAAATACGAGCACAAATTAAAGACTTATCTCTTAAATATATATATATATATGTGTGTGTGTGTGTGTGTGCATAAAGAGAAAGAGAGAGATTTTGTTTGTTCGGAAAATGATGGCCGATTTTAGAATCAAATTTTATTCCGGATTTAATATATTTAAACAGCGCTTATATCAGTCCAAATCAGAGCTCCGAACATCTGCCATCGACTTACAAGAGTGTTTATACACTTACGATAAAACCCTTATGATTCGAACGCCAAGAAATCTTTGTATGCAATTTCTGAATCTTCTTTGCAACAAAATGTAGTTGACTTTAATTAATTCTCAAGATGCTTGAAAAAAAAAGGTATTCAGTCGACGAGAGAACAGAAGAATACGCTGGTGTGGTGTGGCTGTCACGTATGCCAAGTCCTTGAGTTTCTGCTGTGTCAATCTGGCAACATGTAATGGAACAATTTCATGAAGCAGAATTGGACCTGAGTTTTGAGAATTGTTTGAGAGACTTATTTCTAAGCAACACAAAATTCTTATTTCAAAATAGAACCTTCCAAAGTCTGTAGTCGTGTTCTAAAATTCCAGCCACTTCTTGAAGGGCCCCTCTTAGCCATCCAAAATGTAGTTTTCGAAGGTCTACATCTCAGCATGTATTACCTCCACGTATTCAAAACGTTAATCCATAGGGATTCTTGATCATTTCATAGGTTTCTTATAAAGTATGGTGTAAATCGTGACAAAAAACAAACACGCTGAACTGTTATGTTATATCTAATCGTGTATATTGCAGCGAAAACAGCAAAACAGTGTATCAGCACCTAATTGAATGTAATGAACTCGACTTGAATTCGAACTCGGCTCTCCAATTCCTCAATTTGATACAAATAAGATGATGTCGTTGAGATTAATATCTGGATTAATATATTTTTTCATCTGTAAAGATGTCCCTAACAGACATTTTACAGATGAAGAAGGGACGTAAAGCGACATGATTCTCCAATTGGATGTTAAGAATAGCATTAACTATGAAAGCAGCAAACAAGAAAGAAAATTTAGAGTTACATGGAAACTCTATACTTACAAACGGAAAGAACAAAGGGAACTTTTGATTGGTTGATTTTATTTAGCAGCATATCAACCTCTATGTGTTATTTAATTCCGAAATCTAAATATTTTGAACTCTATTTTATGGTTTCAACTAGATAAAATTTATTGTCAGTAATTCTATTATAGAATCTATTGTTGGTCATTTTATTCAAAATATGTATTCTTAGTAATGTTTTTATATGTTGGACTCTCCTGTCGTATTCGACGTATGAGGGTCAAGCAGCTCAGTTCCGAGGAACCGACAGCCCAGACACCAGCTCATATGATTTGATTATAGTGTTGAAGGCTTTGTACAGAACCAACCACACTTTTTGAAGGGTCGAATACAGAGACCTGGTGCACTACATGCCACAAGTTTTCAAACAACCCTCGGCAGGCTTTGAATTAAGGGTTGTTCTTCTCCTAGACCATTTGCCATCCAAGTCTATAGAACCCTGTCTGACCTGCTATTTATTCATAGCAAGAGGAAGAGGATTACTATCTTTCACGTAATCTAGCACGTAAGTGAATATAATGGATTCGACTTAAATTCGAACTCGGCTCGCCGATTCCTCAATCAGAGCCGCTATCTACTACTCCACCAAGTTGAGAGAGAGCTATGGATCCTAACAAGTGCTACCACCCCGGATCAGGGTGGACACAGAATCAACAGCAATTAAAACCTCAAAACCTCCCGATCAGAGGCCTTGCTGCCGGATGTAGTTTATTGTCATACCCAGAATCGGTGCATGTATGGGAGGTGTATTGTGTAGAGTTCAGTGTATCACATGGATGCAAATATGATGAAGTCGTTGAGATTCGAACCATGTACAGCAGTGTTTATCAACCTTTTTGTTTTTATTTAAGAGTGCACTTGTAGAATAACTTAAACTTTAAGGCGCACTTGAAATTTTTATAGGGAAAAATTAATTTTGAAATTTAAAAATATTAAATTTTGTTTTAGCATTCCCATAGATGGTTAGCGGTACAGTTTTCATTTAAGGAGATTTATGAAAAATCTGAATTTCTTTTTTAGACTGGCCGATAATGACGGCTTTAAATCTTTTGAGGAAGGCAGAGGTGAAAGGATTATCTACTCCGTCTTAAAGATTAAGGAATTTAGCATCCAGCTTAAAATATCAAATGACAAAGTCTTGACTTAGAAATGGAAGCCATATTCTTGCTAAGTTCATAAAAATATTTTTTTTTTTAAATATAAGTGTAATTCATAAATTTCTCTTCTTGGGCACTTTGGCTTTATGTAATGGTTCACAAACGTCTCGCTAGAACAATTCTGACTGATTAGGGAGTTCGGACCTCACTGGGTGCCCACACTTTAGGCTTTGTGCTACATCTAAGCTACGCCTAGAAAATCACCATAACTTACGCTCCAGTTAACTTGGGGTGATCCTAGCTACCTTTCAGGTCGCGTTAAAGCGCATGAGCGGACCGGTTGAAAAATGAGCTTCAAGACGAGCTTGTTAACAACGCTCCTCAAAACCTGGTTTCACCATCCTCAAAACATCCCGATCAGAGGCCTTGCTGCCGGTTGTAGCTTATCATATCCAGGACAGCGGAACTCTCGGAACCCATTAGAAGAAAAGAGGAAGTTCGGGGAATGTAACACTCACAAGACTTACCGAAGGTAAGAGAAGCAGAAAAACAGCGTAACTACTTAACGGGTTTGTATGGATGGATTGCAAAACAAGGACATCGAGGGATAGGAATGGTAGAAAAGTTAATTAGCCTAAGGAAATCGAGGAAATTGTGGAGATCCATAAACGGCAGTAGATTTGAAGAAACATTACATATAAAAGAATATGGTGATATCCATCTGATTTTAAGAAATGTTTTTTCTAAAAGGAAAAGGAAAAAAAGGGTCTTGTGCCACTGTTTACTATAAACAGAATTCGTTTCCCCTGTTCCCAAATAGGCAGGTTTCACCGAAAGAAATGAAGAATCTGACCGGTGTAGAAATACCTATAACCGTACCTGTCGCGGAATTCATCTGGTCAGTTAAACCGGCTCCGTCAAACGGACCCACCGCAATCTTGAACGAGAACTGAGCAAGCGTAGCAGAGTTCGTATTCGTTCGGACGTGCAAGTCTACCGTAGGAGTTTCAGTGGGAATTTGGATTCACAAGCGCTCCCCAACCGCAGGTATACACACTTGTGCGATACGGGTCGAATTCAGATCTTTCCTTCTCCTACACTTGTTGTCAGCCAAGGCTAAATGACCCAGTTTGTCCTGCTATTTTACTCACAGTCGGGTGTGAGTGGAGAGAAGAGATTGATTCATACTTTTCCCAACGTTATCAGCAAGGTTATCATTGAATGTAATCAACTCGACTGGAATTCGAACACGGCTCTCCGATTCCTCAAGTCGACACCGCTAATCAGCGAACCTCCTCTTACCTCTAGGAATACCACGAGGGGAAGATGACATTAGATAAGTAGTTTCCAAATTTTAACAAGGGATCCAAACTGTTGACAAAATAAGTTATATTCTAGAAGTATCATATGACAATCGCCAGGTGCCGATTTCACCTGAAAAATACGTGAAAGGAAGCAGCTGTCGGCAAATGAGATCATAAAAGACAGACACAAAATACTTTGAAGAATCATTAATTCAAATTTGAGCTCTTGAACGATCCATGTGCACGCAACATTCCTCGACTGCGGAACCATTTAATATGAAGCTTAGATAAGGTTGCATTAGGGTCTGGGTTGTTGGTAAACTTATAATATGTGATCAATCACTAAATGTCGAAGCGTTCTACAAATATTTGTAGATATGATTACTTTTCGGGTTACAAGACATTTCCTAGATGTAAGCGGAAGATTTTTTTTCTTTAAAACAAGATAATAAACCTTTACATAACGTGAAAACAACCAAAAACTGGTCAGAGGACAATAAAAATGATGAACTGACCAGGTCGGATATTATATTTAGCACAATACGTTTGAAAGGAAGTCTGGAAATCTAAACTAGCGGAGGCCTTGATTCGAGTGTGGAACAATACATGAAGTAAAAATATTCCTGCAAGAAGCTGTATTGATTAAAACAGACGATGTTACCCGTACAGTAAAAAATGGCGGCAGGTTTATGCAATTTTGCAAATGCATTGGTTAATATTTTCAGCGTAAGTAATCTTGCTTGTTTTGTTTGTTTAACGACATATCAACACTTTATCAGGAATTAAATGCCGAAATTTAATTTTCTTGGGAGCATTAGTAGTTTCTGTTCAGAAATGCATTGATGGTAACTCTTTTTGTTATTTATACAGCGTAACCCGGATATAAGAGAGTTGTCGGGACCGGAGACGAAGTATCTTATATCCGGGTTTCTCTTATATCCGGGTTTGGTCTAATTTATATACATTAACACAGGCTCTAATTTGGGACCAGATAAAATATCTCTTATATCCTGGTTTATCTTATATCCGGGTCTCTTATATCCGGGTTATACTGTACTATATTTTTTTAGTATAAAAAGTATTGCTGGTATTTTCTGTAATTCATTCCTGGTACATTTTCTTTTATAAAAATGTATTGGTAGATTTTATGAGTTTAATTAAGGTAATATCTTTTTCTTCTTTATTTTGAATGTATTGCTGGTAATTTCTATACTATGAAAATGCATTGCCGGCACTTCTACTACAAAAATGTACTTTTATACTTTTATAGAGTTTTGACCTCACCAGTCGGCGGGTTGGCTATTTGCCCATCACTGGGGCCCTATCAGGTGCTACCACCCAGGGTCAGGGTGGACCTTGGAACAACAATTAAGAGCTGGTTCCGCGCGCCTCAAAACCTCGCTTTCATTGGCCTGGCAGCCGGACGAGTAAATAATCTAGGCTCTTACCTATAAAGTTAACTCTTATTGCTGCATGTAAGAAATAATTCTACTTTTGTCAAAACTAGAATGATTCGTAACGTTGAAATTGACCCACATATGAAATTAATTTTGCAATTTCCTTCGTTATATACACTGCATGTACAAACCAGCGTTTTTATCTATACAAGTCGCATGTAAAAAAGACTTCTGCTTTTTTAATTCATTAAAAGCAGAAAAGACTACAAAGAAAGCATGCACAGTGCGTAAAATTCGCTATATCTAATTTATTTTGCAATTATATTTGTTTTATTTTCTGCATGGGTAACTGGAATGTTTTTATCGCTGCAGTTAATTCCAACAGCGCATACAAAAATGTCTACTACTTTTAAATCATGAGAAGTAAAAATAAATCCAAATAAATGTAAAGGATTAATGCCTTAATCCCCCACTTACTATTCAGTTACCCCTTTGCGATGGGGCTTACGGCCACATCGCGTTAAAATTCCGGTTCCCGTACGATTACCGAAATTAAGCAATGTCGAGCCTGGTTATTATCTAGATGGGTGACCGCTTGGGAATACCAGGTGCTCTAAGATTGGGTGTGCGGGTAGTATAATGGAAAATGGCTCGGAATTGTTAATCGTAGAGCCGAGTTCGAATTCAACTTGGGTTCGTTAAATTCACTTACACGCAAATATCCTTGGAAAAGATATATATCTAACACGTCTCCCCTAGTATGGGTTAATTATTAAGACTTGTATCACTAGAAGTATATTCTCCGCTTTCAAATTATTACAATCTGAAATATGTTCTGGTTTTAAATAACCTGCAAAAGGTTGATAAGGGGTAGAAAACGAATAAGTCCATCAATCCGTTGTGACGCTAAGGACTTGTTCAATTATACTGTGTAAAATGAATTTTGTCTTTGGGTAGCAACTATTATTTCCTATTTGTTTACATCTAGAAAGTCTGAAAAATGATTTACATATTTTTTAACCTTTGCTTTTCTGTCAAAAATATTGATATTTCTGGAATTTTTCAATTCCTAGCGAAAGTAAGAACAATAGAGCATCTGATTAAAAGTAGCATTTATTTATTGCAGGATTACACAAGAGGGATCACCAAAAATTTAGGAGTAAGTAGTTTTTCGCAATTTATGTCTATACTATAAATTAATCCCATGTATCATCCCTCTCCCCAATTAAACTTCTGGCGTTCAAAGTCCAATATATTTTCGTGGAAGCGCCTCCTCTGAGTACGCTCCATGTTCCCCAAGGTGAGAGTCGAGAATTCTGTACACCATTTTGCAATAGTTCTTCACCGCATAGTTTTCAGCCCTGTGATTCCTCATGAAGCCCAGAACCCATGCGACAAAGCTGTTCCACGCTGCTTTCTCCGCCCTAGTGATCTTCTTAGGGAAATCTTTGCACCCTACAATCTTTATTTGTGGTCTGGCGAAAACACCGACATTGATTTTTTTTTGGGGGGGGGGGCACTTTGAGGAAGAAGCCTTGAAGGCTGCAAACTGCTTATCTAAAAGTGTGAAAAATTGTTTCATAAAGCTCTATTTTAAGTGAAATGGAGGAAACAATACTTTCCAAGGATCCAACAGTGGCTCCCATTTGATGTTTTACCTTTACACATAGAACCCTATTCGTTCTGGCCAGTCCAGGATTTAATGGTGCGCTGCGGTGTCCCAGCTCTCCCAATAAAACATGAGCATTTTTTAAAGACTCCTTGAAGACCCACCAGAAAGGCTACCATTTTGGAGTCTCTGATAACCCCCAACCGTCCTCTTTCATATTTTACGGCATCTAGTAAAATCCTGGCACTACTGTATCCTCTTTGAGCTGCATCGAGTGAGACAGGGAAAGAAATGGTTACATGTACTCGTTATGAATCAAGACGTCTTTGATACACCTGGATAAGCTGTCGATGAAGAGGCGCCACTCGTTTGGGCTATAGGCGATTCTAATTACATCGAACAGACCGGTCACATTGTGTCATGGGTCCTTACCTATAACTACAAAATGAACTCTTCCTAACACTAACACTATGTATACTACGCCACTCAAGAGAGAGGGTCGAATCGAGCCGAGCTTCTCGTCTTGATGGTCGAACTCTCTGCCTCTGAGCAGAAAGGAACCCGGACGAGGCTCCGCCGAAGGGCAGAGTCTCGTTCGGGGAGGTTGACCAACCCGATCCCGTTTATACGGGTTCTACGGGCATTTTTTGGCCGAGCCTACGTGCTCGGGAAACCCACATTAAACTCGGCCTTGTGCCACATGCAACCCTCGTGGGGGGTGGCTAGATACCGAATCAAGCCGAGAAGCTCGGCTTGACGGTTGAACTCTCTGCCTCTGAGCAGAGAGGAACCCGGACGAGGCTCCGCCGAAGGGCAGAGTCTCGTTCGGGGAGGTTGACCAACCCGATCTCGTTTATACAAGTTCTACGGGCATTTTTTGGCCGAGCCTACGGGTTCGGGAAACCCACGTTAAACTCGGCCTTGTGGCACATGCAACCCTCGTGGGGGGTGGCTAGATACCGAATCGAGTCGAGCCGATAGTAGTTCACTCCAAACCAGACTGACAGTCATACTAACACCTTCCACATCTTGTATTATTATTTCGTGTAATATACCTTCGTTATTTCTACCCTTGTGTTCGTGTTGTTCTTCCTTGGTCTTAACCTGGACCATAACAGAAAGAATAAAAGTTTACTATGACGGCTGGGGCGAGGAGAAGCTTGAAAAACACCGGTGACGATTTCTCTCACCTACGAATTGCACACTTTCATCTAACAAATTCCACTGATTGAGTCTCCACGTCCAAAGCTCCACAACAGTGAATTTTGTGAGACCAAGATCACTAACCAGGTGGTTGAGGTCTTTGTGGTTGGGGTGTATGAGTTTCTCTCCTCAGCTACGCCTCTCTAATCTGGATCAATGACGTCATCCTGTCCGGAATAGCTGTTCTCTTCTGAAGAGCGCTGCTCTCTTTTTGGGGGAGTCGGTACGGAGAGCACAGGGCAGTGTGGCACTTGGGTGATGAATGATACAAGGCCTGGATACATGATAGCAGGTGCATTCATGCCAGCTCGATGTTTGGAAGGTTTCGCAATGCAAAAAGAGACAATTGTTCGAGTGATCATTTGTTCTCCTCCAAATTTGTCGGATTGCGGAATTCATGGTACTCATTCCCCTCTGTACCACCCTGCAAAAGAACACGCTATAAATAAATTCTAAAATATTACAGTTTTGATTTTTGAAACTTCTAAAAATCGTGCGCTGGATGTGTAAAATTCTAACCTTGGAGGCCAATTAATGTAGCAAATGTCACAAAAAATACGGAATCTTGAATAATAAACTTCCTTTATGTTCCGTACTTTTTATGACTCTTGCCATTGATCCAGTATAGATAACATTCATGATCATGTACATTAATGCGCGATTGTTGAAACATAATTAATACATATTTTTCGATAACTCTGGTTAAAAAAAAAAAAATAAAAAAAAAAGTAAAAATATTTAAATTTAAAAAAATTCAAAACTTTTACACTTAAAAATTCCATTATCAAAACAAGCAACACTTTCCATCTTACCTTCTAGAGTTCTTTTGCGGAGTTCGAAGGTGAGATGAGTTGCCCAGAGTTTATGTCTTGTAGCATTTTAGCAGTTGTCGCCACAGACTTTTTCGCTTTTTGTCCACATATATCAGCCGGATGCTTACAACCTCTTGATGGCATCTGTGACGAATGCCTCTATCAACAACGTGTTGTTTACATGTAGACAGCTAGAAATAACCAATATTTATCATTTTCCTTACAAGAAATATGTCACAAGGCTAAAATGTGGTAAGGGAAGGCTGTTCTTCAATCTGCCCTATCTTTAGCTGAGCTAGCCACAATCACTAAACAAAAAAAAACTTCAATATCCCTTACACAAAAACAACACATTCTTACTACAATCAACATAATACCACCGAGTCTCTATGAAGGCCCAAATAGTTCTCATAAACGCCAATGTGTATTTACAATGAATAATACCTGTATGCAAGAAACGGAAACAATATCGTGTTAGTAATAAAGCACATCCCCCAATGCTATATTGTCGTAGAAATATAAGTGGATGAAATAAATACAGGACTAAAATAATAGAAAAAATAATCATCCGACCAAGCACTCACGCAAGCGCACACTCATGCAGGCATAATAACAAATACGAAATGCATACTTGAAATACAAAAGGTGTCCTACATTCACCAGAGAACTGATGTCTCTGTCGCCTAATGCGGGAGGTGCGAATTAAATTGAAGAACGTCGGTAGGCAAATAAAAGGGAGCCGATGAGCATATATCACCTCGTTAAGTTAACGGAAGAAACTAAGGAAAAAAATACGAAAAATAAACTATCCTATATTCAATCCAGAATAACCAATATCTTGATGCCTAAACAGAATCAAGATCCCACTCCAAGTCAGCTGCTTTCTGTCGACATAAACGCGAACTACTCACCCACCATGTGCCAAATTATGATGGACTGAGCAGCCGACTTTCCGGCCTAATCCTGACTTCAAACTGATGCTTAAAGAACAAGATCAGTTGGGAAGAGGCGAACTTCTCATCCCCATAGAATTCCTTCGGTTTCGTCGTCCATATCATGACTTTGGAGAATAAAATCTTTTGAGAATAAAACGTTTAGAAGACTTTGAACAAATGCTATGCAAAAAAAAGTGGCAGTATGAGTGGAACTGGTTGTTATTGTCTTCACAGTGAAATTATCCTATGAACTAACAGATCGACGGGGTGACATGATATTCTTAAGTAACGCTCATCTCTATACGAGAAAGTTATACAGTGAACAGCCGATCATTGAACGGATCTATAAAACTACGGAAAATTTGAAATTAGGTCTTCATACCTTAGATATAATCATATGCTCTCTCTCTCTCTCTCTCTCTCTCTCTCTCTCTCTCTCTCTCTCTCTCTCTCTCTTTCTTTCTTTCTCGCCTTTGGAATTGACTTTTACACATCTTGAACCCGTGACTTTCCAAAGAATTTCACTTGTGCTCCGGTTTCTGAGTCGTGTTTCAAAGAACAGCCAGTGGTCTCCATATGCAGTTGATATCTATGGTTTTCCTGCAAACTAATTAATTTGATTAGAACACAAGAACTGACTCTTTTAAAAGTTATATTATACAATATTTTTTTTTTATTATTATTATTAATTTGAGAAAACAAAATATCTTTGGAAAATAAAACGTTTCAAAGACTTAGATCACATGCCATGATCAAAAACACTTTATTGCATTTTGTATTTCTGTCGATTTGCAATAAAAGTGGCAATATGAGTGGAACTGGTTGTTATTGTCTTCAAAGTGAAATTATCCTATGAACTAGCAGATAAACCGGGTGACATGGTATTCTTTGGTAGCGCTGATCTCTATACGAGAAAGTTATACAGCAGTATGGAATAATCAATAACATCTATCTATGTATCTTGTAATCGAGGGCCGGTGCAAGGGTCACATGTCTCCCACCTAAACTAATCTACACTCTTCCCACTCAATTAAATCTCAATTTTTATTAAATAATATTTATATTATTCGTATAAAATACAAATTTTATTATAACTTAATTATGCCCAATAATCGAATATATGCAATATATTGAACAATTTAACTAGTAAAAAGTTGGAAATAAATACAATGTATTTAAATATAAATTGGAAACATGTCATAATAGATCATTCCATCTTAAATAAATCTCCAATGATTTGCGTTCATTTTTAACATCAAATTGAGATTTGTTTTCCTTGTAAAAAATTTCGATAATTTAACACATTCAGCATTATGGATAAAATATAGTGAATTTTATACGGTGTTTTTTATATGGTGTTTTTTTTTATGGTTTCTTTTTCAATATTTAATATGAGCAAAAGAATTCACGGATTTGGGCGAAAATAAAGACGTCAGAACGATGTCAAAATCCGTGACAACTTCTCATCATTTAATAATAGTCATTTGTTTTAATAATAGTCAGTTGTTTTAATAATAGTCAGTTGTTTTAATAATAGTCAGTTGTTTTAATAATAGTCAGTTTTAATAATAGTCAGTTGTTTTAATAATAGTCAGTTGTTTTAATAATAGTCAGTTGTTTTAATAATAGTCAGTTTTAATAATAGTCAGTTGTTTTAATAATAGTCAGTTGTTTTAATAATAGTCAGTTTTAATAATAGTCAGTTGTTTTAATAATAGTCAGTTGTTTTAATAATAGTCAGTTGTTTTAATAATAGTCAGTTTTAATAATAGTCAGTTGTTTTAATAATAGTCAGTTGTTTTAATAATATTCAGTTTTAATAATAGTCAGTTCTGCTTAGTTTAATTTGTAACGTATATAAATGTATGTAAAACAAAGCCAATGTTGGTAAGATAAGGTGTCAAAAAACATTGCTCGACATCCGCAATTAGGCTTGGTTCCCAGACGAGCGGTTCAATGGTAATACGCACCGGCCCTGCACGCAATATCATTTTGCAATCCTTTAGAATTGGCCTCTGCAAACGCACGCATTAAATACATTGACATTCCAATAAATGAGATGAATTTCCTCAGCACATTAGTTTAGGTATAAGGCCGAAAGTATGGAGTCGACATCACTGCTTAGTTAATATCTGATCTAGCGAGACAAGCTTGCTAGCTAAGACACCACGGCGAAGCGCCCAAAAGTGATTTTCTAAGTATAGCTTAAATGTAGCACAAGGCCGAATGTATGGGGCACCAACGAGGATCGAACACACTACTCAGTCGTAATTGATCTAACGAGATCAGCCTGCGAACCATTACACCACGGTGAAGTGCCCAATCTTAACATAAGTATATGCACAAAGATCTTTTTTTCGTATTTTGCGTTTTTCTCACTACACAAAAAGCCATATGAATGAACTCGTCTGGTATTGTCTTCACAATAGAATTATCCCTGGAACTAGTAGTTCAACGCGGTCCACTGGTATCCATTGGTGGCGATGATCTGCTCTTTGAATGACACGATTTCGCTCGCTAAACAACGGCGCTAGAGAATAATTCATGAATCGATCTATTAGAAAATATAGAAATGTTGATATTTGGTTTTTCTTCCATCTTCTTTTCTCTGTCTATCTTTGCCGTCCTTTAGAATTGACCTCTGATAACACACACATTTCATTCGCTCCGTTCCCCTGAGCAAGGAGAAATACACCAGCACAAATATTTTTAGTCATGTTTCGAAGTATCGTCATTAACCCTAGAACATTAACCATGGGTATATTGTACCCAGCGCAAATTTTCCTATTTTTAATTACAATTTTCAGTACCTGATTTTCTTACCTAAATAATGTTTTTTTCAGTTCCTATTAATGTTAACTCAAAGTACAAAGTTTGAAGTACCTGCATGTAAAATATTTCAAATAAACATTCATATTTAATTTTTTCTTTTTTTTTGTTGATATTTTCAAAATCAGGTATGATATACCCATGGTTAGTAGTGGTGTAACTTTAATTGATTGTTAGTGTTCAATGGTTAAACACATTGATCTGTTTATTGTTTTCAGAATTCATTGATTCGTTTTCTCCGATTTATTAGGTTGGTGCAAAAATAATTTCGTTTTCTAACATATGTTACTATGTGAGAAAACGAAATTATTTTTGCACCAACCTAATATTAACCTTTTATTTAAACGCAGAAAATATTTTTGGATTTTAAGAATTTTTGTTTTTTTTTGAGAGGTTAGGATAATAATGATTAGCGATACAAGTTTTACTAATTAACTCATAGATAGAGAGAGAATCAGTGGATTAATACATTTTCCAAGGTTTCTTTGCGCGTAAGTGAATATAACGAGTCAGTATTCACCCTTGCATCGAAAACCTGGCGGAATCTGGTATTTCTAAGTCGGCACCCGTCTCGATTATTTTGGAAAAAAAGACATCGTTGCCGAGGAAGATGTTTGTTAACAGATATGTGATGGCGATTTTCTAAGGGTAGCTTAGATGTGTCATAAAGCCGAAAGTATGAGGCATCCAGTGAGGATCGAACTCACAATTCAGTCGCAAATGATCTACCGAGACAAGCTTGCTAACTATTTCACCATGTTGAAGCGCCGAAATGACGTTTCTAATCGAAGGTTACACGTAGCGCAAGTACGAACATGTGAAGCACTCAATAGGAACAAACCTAAACTCTTCAGATGCAACTGACCGAACGAGACAATTACACCGCGTCTCAATGCCTAAATGATTTGATAAACGTAGATACATTTAAGCTAAACTTAGAAAATCATATTACATCTAAGCACAAGGCCGAAAATGAAGATCGAACACACTATTCAGCCGCAATTGATCTAGTGAGACAAGCTTGCTAACCATTACACCACGTCGAAGTTACCAAATGATTTTCTAAAGTGCAGCTTAGATGTGGCACAAGGGCGAAAGTGTGGAGCACTATTATTCAAAAAAGACACTATAAGAGAAATTGTTTCCTGTTGTCTTCACAATTCAATTATCCCGCAAATTAATAGATCAACGATGTACCATCGCAGGTTTGACGGTTTTCGTTTAATTTGATGCATCATATTTAAATTTAACTGCTGAAAGGAGTAATCAATGAAAGGACTAATCGATGAAAGAAGTAATCAATGAAAGGAGTAATCAATGAAAAGAGTAATCAGTGAAAGGAATAATCAGTATAAGAAGTAATCAATGAAAGGAGTAATCAATGAATGGGGTGATCAGTAAAAATAGTAATCAATGAAAGGAGTAATCACTGAAAGAAGTAATCAGTGAAATGAGTAATGAATGAAAGGAGTAATCACTGAAAGAAGTAATCAGTGAAAGGAGTAATCAATGAAAGGGGTGATCAATGAAAGGAATAATCAGTAAAAGGAGTAATAAATGAAAGAATTAATCAATGAAAGGAGTAAACAATGAAAGGAGTAATCAGTAAAAGGAGTAATCAATGAAAGGAGTAATCAGTAAAAGGAGTAATCAATGAAAGGACTAATCAGTAAAAAAAGTAATCAGTGAAAGGAGTAATCAGTAAAAGGAGTAATCAATGAAAGAAGTAATCAATGAAAGGTGTAATAATGAAAAGGCGTAATCAATGAAAAGAGTAATCAGTGAGTAATCCGTAAAAGGGGTAATCAATGAAAGGAGTAATCAGTGAACTGATCAAGTTGAAAACCTTAATTCTTGTCTACCTCCCCCAATCGCATATTAGAGTAGGTGACAAAAAACTACCTAAACCGTAGTTTGAACTCCACACACCGGCTGCATTTTCCTTGCTGATAACTTTTAAGCCAATCCGTCAACTCCATGTTTCTCCCGGCAGTCACAGAGGAAAAAAAGGTGTTATACGCACAGCTCCTTACTTCTTTTTTTTAAACTCTTGCTTCTTTTCTTTGCTTTTTGTTTTGTTTTTGTTTCGTTTTTTGTTTTTGTTTTATTTTATTTTATTTAGTTTTTTTTTTTTTTTTTTATTGTCTTACTGGAGCATTTTGAACGCAGGAGCGTTTATCAAAGACAGATCCACGCACCATATTCGGTTTTCTTTATCTCTTTCCTCATTCAGCCTAATACATATCTGTAAACTTTACCCTTTCTTATCTATACATCTGCATGCGCCAATCGATACCAGCATGTATCACTCGATCCATTCCCCCTATGCCTGCTTAGCACTGAACGCCTTATCGATCTAACCAGGCGAACGAGGGTAGCTTATACGCAAGCATTTACATGACTATGCGGCTAACTTGGAATTGGCGGGCGCCATTTCTTCTGTGCAGTGATCGGCTCAAACAGTATGAAGCCGCGGTCGTCACTCTCGACCGACTAAAATTCGCATCAATTGACTGCCCAAAACATGTCGGACCAGACAAAAGGTGTTGAACTGAAAGGTCGACTAATGAAATAGGTGACTGATTTGCCTGTAACGGACAGGAGGTTTCGTGAGTTTCCGATTTGGGCAGAATGGTTCGAATTGTTCAAAATCTTTTAGACGCACTTACATAGGTGAAAGGAACAGCCAATATACGCTTGCATAGGTCGAGTTATTTTAAAGATCAAAGTTTTTTTTTTTGCGTAGAATAAAACAAGTTATAGGGATGGACCTCACACAAGTAATAGTATACGTTGAAATCTATACCACACAAACATATATATATATATATATATATATATATGTGTGTGTGTGTGCGTGTGTGTGTGTGTATTTAGGCAGCAATCCTTCTTTCATGCACATTATATAAATACATAGATACTATATCTTATTAACAGTTAATATATTTCATCCTTGAAAATGGCTAAATGTATAGCCGAAAGCACTCGGATAAAAAGAACAATTGCACAGTTTTTATATAATTTATCAGCCGAAAAGAATAATAATATATTAGATCACATGAGAAATTGTACAAAAAAATAAATCAACGCACCTTGTCTGTCGTATTCAATGAAATTTACACACACACACACACACACACACACACATATATATATATATATATATATATATATATATGTAAAAAGAAAGAACAGTAAGATATATAATCCGGTGTTCTTATAGATATTTTTATTTTTTTATTTTTACAAAATAGTGCTCAATGTAAATTAATAGAGCATTAATATTATAAATTAATTGATTTAAAATATGTTTTTTTCGCTACACAGTTCTAACCATGTTTCAAAAATGGAAGCTGAAAGCTTCGAATTTAATTTTGTAATTAAATTAAAGACACTAGTTCCATTTCATCATCAAGCGAATTTTGGAGTAACTTTTAAAATTACTGGGTTTTAAAGACACAGCAAAAATCATAATTCACGTTTCCAAGGATACAGAGAAATCCACTTCAACCAGACAAGGGGTGTCTGCGTGTTCATTATGTCTGTATTTTGATGTATCAGTTATTAGTTACGTTTTGGTAAGGGTAGGGATGTATTATTCAATGAAATCTGACATCCGTTAAATGCATGTCGTCTGGATTTTTTTTTAATTTTATTGTTAACGTCAAAAATCCTTACGGCATTTTTCTATTTGTATATTTAAAGATTTGGGTGGGTGTTTAGGTGAAATTAATTAGTTATTTTTGCCGTCATTGTCATAAATTTTACTTAAATAATATTTAAATATAAAAAAAAAAATTGTTACCTAATAATATACATACTTATACTTGATGTAAAAATAATTCTACATACTGTAAGGGATTCTAATACATTTAATTGTTCTTAAAAGAAATATAGTATATTAAAAATTAAAAATTAAAAGTGAAAATATTTTTCAAATCGTAGTTAAATAAAACGTATTCTAACCTAAACACCCCCAAAAAATCATTAAATACATCCCTATCTATCTGTAGCGAAAAAAACATCTGTAGCGAAAAAAACATATTTTAAATCAATTCATTTATAATATATATATATATATATATATATATATATATATATGTAAGCAA
>OZ010578.1:47422057-47432057 GCA_963932145.1 Acanthosepion lycidas | reverse complement strand
TGAAGATATTCAAAAAGCTGTCAAAATACAAGGACCTTGAAATAGAAATCTCGAAAATGTGGCATATGGGAACATCAACAATCCCTGTTGTAGATGGAGCCCTAGGACTGGTTGGAAAAGATTGCAGTAGACTAATTGAAGGGATTCGTGGAAGTCCATGCCTCAAGGAGATACAAAAAATTGTTCTGATAAGTACAGCCTTCACTTTACGAAGGGCTCTATCTATGTAATTTTTTTTTTTTTTTTTTGTCAGTGAAAAGTGTCATGATGCCATTTCTAACCTTAGGTCCCTGGGCGGGACCCCGAAAGAAATGTTTAAACGCCAGAAAGCAAAGAAAATAAAAATAATAATAATAATAATAATAATAATAATAATAATAATAATAATAATAATAACAAAGAGTTATCAAGTCTACTTTTCAGAGTGCATTTAAACATGAAAATCAACCGGATAGTTCCTGTTAATGAAGAAAGTGACTCTGAAATAAGGTGGAAAGACCGCTAAGTATCTTGACTTTTCCAAGGTATTGTGGAAGTAGTATCAGTAGTTATCGGAACACTGAAAACGGACCCGAAAAAAAACTGTAGAAACGGCTGGATCAATTGAAAATTAGCGGTAG
The DNA here is from genome assembly GCA_963932145.1 of Acanthosepion lycidas. Classification (NCBI taxonomy): domain Eukaryota; kingdom Metazoa; phylum Mollusca; class Cephalopoda; order Sepiida; family Sepiidae; genus Acanthosepion; species Acanthosepion lycidas. The sequence continues at coordinate 47,431,437 of OZ010578.1, read as the reverse complement.
AGTTAGAAGTATCCAAATGACGACAATTAAACAAAAAAAATCTGGGACACTGCGAAGCATTCTGCAGTATTGAGGAGTCTCGTTGACACGTTGCCTCTGCGGTGAATGACTTGTTTGAATAATAATAATAATAATAATAATTATGATTATAATATTAGTTTGGTGCAAAAATAATGTTGTTTTCTCACATAGTAACATATGTGAGAAAACGACATTATTTTTGCACCAACCTAATAATAATAAATAATTTAAAATGCTGTTCCAGCTCTGATCCATAGGATGTGGTTGTAGGGTAACAGATATCGGTACGAAATGGGAAATCGTCGAGCTGAGTTCAAATTGCAAGGTAGTCTTTTGTATTTACTTTCTCCCTAAAGCCCTTGAACATGTCAAGGATTCTTCACTTCATTCGCCTCCAACGTTTATGGATTAAATATCCCGGTGTACTGCACTATCTAGCCTTGAGTTGCATCCAGTCTAAGAGTGGGAAAACTGAATCCGGTGAGAAAATGTCCATCGTTTCTCGCAAATGAATGCAGAGCAATTCAGAGATAATAATAAGAAAAAGAAATCTTTAAAATTCATGATCGCCTATATCTTGAAATGATGTGACATTAAAAAACGAAATTAAATTGATTTCAATATTTCACATGTATAAGTCAAGTTCGAATGTCGCCACCATAATTCTCTTTCTCCAAGTTCTTTTCAGATCTTTCTATGTGCCGTGTTCTTTCAAGACGTAGGCAATCATGGCTGTCCACCTCCCTCTATCCCTTGCAGTTCTCAACAAATTCCTTCCCTCTGCTTCTTCTCCCCTGACCACGTTCTGCCATCCACTTACTTAAGTCCGCCAGGTATGTCATGCGTTGTTTTCCCTTGTTTCTCTTTCCCTCTATTCGACCCGTGAGTATCAAATTCTCCAGGCCTTCTTCCTCATTATGTGTCCCAGAAACTTCAGCTGCCTCTTCCTGATGTTAAGTATAAGCCTCCTCCTTGTTTACGTCCTCTCTAAGACCTCACCGTTGCTCACACGCTTGGTCCATGTTATCCTTAGCATCCTTCTGTAGAACCACATCTCTGTCGCCTCGAGTCTCTTCTTCATCTTTTAGGAAATCGTCCAACATTCGCTGCTGTAAAGAAGGGTAGATATCATGTAACAGCTCAGTATTCTTTTCTTTGATACCAAAGAAATCCTCCTGCCTCGCAATACTCTGCTCAGCTTTTGGAATGTGTCCTTGGCCATCGCAATACGTCTACAGATCTCAGTGTCGCATTCACCGTCCTCTGTCAAGACGCTTCACAGATATTTAAACTTCCGCGTCTGCTGGATTATAGTGTTCCCGATACTCCTTAAATTAGCCACAGGCGAACACTACACTACTAATACTACTAGGCTTGTTGAACCATCTCATAATACTAAAGGTCTGCTGTTGATACTAACCCAGTTTCTCTTCTTTCTTTCTTTCTTTCTTTCTTATATTTTTCTTTCCCCTTCTTCTTCTTCTTCTTCTTCTTCTTCTTCTTCTTCTTCTTCTATTACTGCTACTATTAGGTTGGTGCAAAAATAATGACGTAATAATGTCGTTTTTTGACGTATTTTTTAACGTCAAAAAACGACATTATTACGTCATTATTTTTGCACCAACCTAATATTTGTATCCACTTGTACGATGAATACTAATTTTGCTTTTTTATGTTGGATGACCTTTCTATAACTTCACGACGTTTGTTGAACTAAATTATGATTGCCCACAACCGTCTCTCTTAGTTTTTGTTCAGCCATTCAAACCCGTTAAACAACAAAACACTGAAATTTACTCAAACAGGTTAAGTAGCCAAATACTGAAATTTATTTAGTTAATCAAACACTATTCTCTCTACGTCCGTTGCTATCATCATCATCTGTGTGTTAAATTCTCTCGTCACTCTTTCCTCATTAAATTTAAACTCTCCCTTTTTACGGGTTTTGAACAGTTCATTTGTAGTTCCTATTCTCCTTAAATATATATTAATCTTTATTCACATATTCTACCTGTTGTGTTCTCAGCATCTGACGACTATAATTATTATTACTACTCTATCTTACCTTAGTTTTTTTTTTTTTTTTTTTTTTTTTCCTGGCCCTCTTTTAGAAAAGAATTATTTCACATTTCTCCACTTTTAATTACAAAGCATTTTGCTATTTCATTATTTTCCATTCCTGTATTAATTTCTGGTATTTTTCTTCACCTTATATAAATATTACGTTTTTCTTCTACGATGAATTTTTACGTGCCTGGATCGTCTTGTTTAATCATAGAGTTCGATGAAAAGTAATACAAAATTATTATTTAAGAACAAAATAGAACATAGCGATATATGCATACAGCACAATCTCATGTTATTTTATCCTCTGTGTTTCTTTAAGAACTAGCTGAATATGGCTCTGCACAGTTTCCTTTCATTTGTAGACTCCCAAAATCTGTTCTCGTTAGCTAGTTTACTCAACGTTTTCCTTTATCTTTCTGTATTTGCTATCAGTGTCAAATTCTCCAAACCATCTTTCCTCATTTTGTTAACCAGAAATTTCCCCTGCCTCTTTCTGATTTTAAATATCATTTTTTTTTTTTGAAGGCGGGGAGTCAATTTCTTAAAATTTCATCGTTACTCACATGCCCTTCCATGGTACACCCAGTATCCATTTATAGCACCAGTCTCCTGTTTGCACTTGTCTCCTCTTCATCTGTAAGGAAATTTTACTACGGTCACTGTCATGTCGGAGGACTCGCACTTTTTTCTTTGTTTCCAACAATTTCTTTTCTGTTTCTTAATATTTTGTCCACTTTATTTTTTGGGGGGGAGACGTTTATCGCTATTCCAATGCGCCTTCGGATTTCTGTGCCACTTCCAGTTTGGAATAATCTAAAGGAAAGGTGATAATTCGGGTAAGAAGTTAATGTTGCTAGCGCCCGGACAGTTGAGGTACCTGTGGTTTGTAACATCATCTAATCATTTCATCGTTATGTGTTACGCTAAAGAAGAAGATTTTTTTATATGGACAGTGTCGTAAAGTGGGAAGTCGAAATTTGAACTTGATGTCAACGTGCGAAATAAAAACACAGACAACAAAGGAATTCGCAAGTTTTATATATCCGTATATAAACAGGTGCAATTTTTTATCCTCAGCCTGTTCTACACGATTCCTATACTGCCTAAAAATGTTTCTTCTAAAGTCTACGTCAACTTTATACTTCTAACGTTCTGTCTGAACTCTGAAATTTTATACACAAACTATTCTTTTTTTTTTCTCCTCCATGGAAGTAGATAGGTTTACCTGTCGTCCGGTTTACACAATTTCCCGGTCTTTTGAACAAAAGTAGAGGTTTATTCCTTGTGTTCTGTTCAAGATAGGGTTTCAGTTTCTTTCTGTCTATTTCAACTTTATACTTCTAACGTCTCTATCTGAACTCTGAAATTTTATTCACAAATTATTCGTTTTTTCTTCTCAATGAAAGTAGATAGGTTTAACTGTCGTCCGGTTTACACACCTCCTCGGTCTTTTGAACAGGGGTAAAGGTTTATTCCTTGCTCCCTGTTCAGAATAGGGTTTCAATTTCTCTTTAAGTCTACTTCAACTATATACTTCTAACGTTTCTGTCTGAAATTTTATTCACAAACTATTCATTTTTTTCTCCTCAATGGAAGTAGATAGGTTTACCTGGCGTCCGGTTTACACAATTTCCCGGTCTTTTGATCAGGAGTAGAGGTTTATTCTTTGTTCTCTGCTCATGATAGGATTTCAGTTTCTTTCTAAGTCTACTTCAACTTTATACTTCTAACGTCTCTGTCTGAACTCTGAAATTTTATTCACAAATTATTCTTTTTTTTTTTTCTTCTCGATGGAAGTAGATAGATTTACCTGTCGTCCGGCTTACACACCTCCCCGATCTTTTGAACAGGAATAATGCCTTTTTCTCTGTTTAAGGTCGAGTTCCCGGTCCCTTCTAAAATATTTTAATTCTCTTTCATTCTCAGTAGCAACTTAGCAACATTGTCGTTTTGCCTGGTGTGAATTGATTAAAAAAAAGGTTACGCAAGATATTCGACGTTTTCCCTGACCGGCACGTTGCCAAAACTAACCTCCACCTCGCGATCACCATTGTGTATATTTGGCATATGATTGAATGACATCTGACGTATTTAAGTTGCCCATCTCTAAATGTCGCTTACTTGATGCAAGAGATGTGGGATAAAACATCTCAGCACAGTATTCAACATCTGTACGATCGTGTGCATGTGTGTACGGTTAGGTTTTTTAATCAAGTTTACTTGCTCTCGAACCAAAAGCTTTATATTAGATGGAAACCTATGAATGAACTGCCCAAAGTTGAATTGCGTGTAAGTTAAAAGAGTTTGGTCCTAAACCAAGAAAAGTTGATTGATATATGAAACCATCTTTCACTATCAACAATAGCTACGTAAAATAAAACACACTGATATAATTTCCACTATATTTATATATATATATATATATATTTCTTTCTTTCTTTTTTTTACCCTTTCTCTCTCCCTTTCCTTTCTGACCAACTTATTCATATCAAGACGTATACTACTTCCTGTTATTTTTTGTCCCTCTTCCCTTCCCTTCTATTCTTATTCTGTTTTTGCCTTTTTTTTTTCTTTCTTTCCCTTGCCTGTATTTTTATTCAAAAAATTATCCATTACTGTTTGAAAAATCCTGTAAATTTAATTTTAAAAGGTAAAATTGATCATTTACATAATGGTACCTTAATTCCGATTGTATGATATATATATATATATATATATATATATATATATATATATATATATATTAGGTTGGTGCAAAAATAATGACGTAATAATGTCGTTTTTTGACTTTAAAAAATACGTCAAAAAACGACATAATTACGTCATTATTTTTGCACCAACCTTATATATATATATATATATATATATATATATATATGGGTAAAATGAGAACAAACTGAGTATAATTCCATTGTACGTAACATGTAATAATAAATGTATATAAATATGTGGTATACGCATATTTTTGTCCGTAGATATAGTAGTCTGATGAAAAATATTCCAGAGATAAAAAACAAGAAAAATAATAATATTTATAATAAGACCAATAATATGTATTATATATTAGTAGGTCTTTTGTCTAAATGGAAACGTGATGAGTAAGATGCTACATCTTTTTTAACCAAACATGCTTGAATATATATATATATATATATATATATATATATATATATATATATATATATATTTAATATTATAAATTAACTGATTTAAAATATGTTTTTTTTCACTACACAGTAATAACCATGTTTCAAAAATGGAAGCTAAAAACTTGAAATTTAATTATGTAATTAAGTTAAAAACATTAGTTCCATTTCATCTTCAAGCTAATTTTAGAGTAACTTATGTTTTTTAAATTTACTGACTTTTAACTGCAAGGGAAATTCATAATTTACGGTTACCAAGGGTACAGAGCAATATTTTGTAAAAAAATAAAAATATTAATAAGAACACCGGATTATATATCTTACTGTTCCTTCTCTTTATTTAAATATCCATACACACACACACACACACGCATATATATATATATATATATATATATATATATATATATATATATATATATATATATATATATATATATATATATATATATGCAAGCTTCATTAAATATGACGGACAAGGCACTTTAATTAAGGTTTTTATATAATTTTTCATATGGTCTTATAATGTTTTTCTTTTCCCTAGATAAATTATACAAAAACTGACCAAATGTTTTATTTTCCAAGAGTTTTGGGCTATACTTGTAGCCATTATCAAGGATGAATTATATTTCTAGTTAACCGGAAATGGATTGTTGTGTGTAGGTATTTGGCATTATAGAATATTTTATTTTCAAAACGTAGTCAACATACTGTGTTCATGCCCATAGTTGATATTACTGAGTTTTTTTTTGGGGGGGGGAGGGGGGTGTTTTGTTTGTATTTTTAATAAGTCTTCCATTATTTTTAGCCTATTTTTACGTGTAGAGGATGCTATTATATTCGTATTATCAACAAATATGTTCCGAATACGGACCGGTAGGTCTCCATGAACTTTTAAATTAAACCTAATTGAGATAGACAGAAAGATGTAGTGTGAGTCTTCTTGTCAAACATGTTGTAGCGTTGCCTATATAATTTTTACGAATTTTGATTGGTCAGGAATTCAATTCCTTAATGGACATTTAAATTTCTAAATAATATTCGTTCTATTTAATTTTGATCTAAGAAGTCAATTATTATTTTTAACTATAAGGTTGACGGTTTTAAAAGTTTTGTAATAAATCATTAGTTTAATTGTGCGCTCTCAAAACACCTTGTCTGTCATATTTAATGAAGCCTGCATGAAAGAAAGATTGCTGCCTAAATACACAATATGTGCGTGTATGTGTGTGTGACTGTGTGTGTGATATAACAGTATCCGAAAAATACCGAAGATAATGAGATAAAGTGGACGCGTTTCGCCGAGAGCGTCAGCTATATTTATGGAGATAGTGCGTATACAAATATAATAATATAAATAAAGCCATTAATTTAAACTAAACTCATAAGATAGCCCGAGAAAAAGACAAAAATCTAAAATTAATAAACAAATTAAATTAATAATAAACAGATTAAAAAACCACCAAATAAATCATAAACTCAAGTAAATATAATAATAATAGTCAACAAAGTATAATTCAGTTATCATTAATTAATAATGAATAAAAAAAAAGACAGCAACATTATAAAATATCTAGAAATATCTGTATTTGGATCCACAATTAGTTCTACTCAATAACATCTTGAATAATTTGAAACAATCGTTACCGTCCATCCAATAACTGTTAGGATAATATAATAGACTTTACTACCCATAATGCACCACTATCCAGCATATATAAATAGTCGAGTTAAAACAACACATTTGACCTGGAAATTGGGTTCAAGCATGAAATAGACTTTCGCTGCTTGGTGTTGACATCAATGTCAACTTATATATATATATCTGTGTGTGTGTGTGTGTAGTTGTGTGTGGTTGTGTGTGGTGATAGATAGATAGATAGATAGATAGATAGATATTTGAAAAATTGGATAATTATTTTAGAGACTTTAGATTTAGCATTAGATAGGCTTCCTCAGATCAGAAGGAAAAATATATATGTGTGTGCTTCAATATTATAAATTGTTAATAGTTTTTTCTCGCTAAGCTGGCGTCCCCCGTTCGGGATGAAAGAATGAAATTGTGTGATTTTTGTATAAAAGCCGTTATTTTAATTTATTCAGTTTTCTTTTTCAGTTTTACTTGTATATATATATATATATATATATATATATCGTTCCTAGCTAGAGGCAACCGGATGTCTAGCCGCACTGATGAGCTGTGATACAGCGAAACAGTCTGTCTTTGGATGACGTTATATTAGCTCCTGAATTAAATTTAATTCCAGTTGAGCACTCTCGGGCTGAGGTATGGGTCTGTAAACAGTGACTATTATAGCTATATAGCGAGACTCTTCGCTAGCCGAATTGAGTCACTGTCGGTCACTGGGCGTGTTTCCAAAAATAAATACGGTAAAAATCCATCTTAGCCGACAGCTTAGTGGTAGAAAATCCGCCTGATACCAATTCAGTCGGGTTTCGATCCTAGCTAGAGGCAGCCGAATGTCTAGCCGCGCTGATGTGCTGTGATACAGCGAAGCAGTCTGTCTGTGGATGACGTTATATATATATATATATATATGTGTGTGTGTGTGTATATATACGTTTCATTAAATAATATAGTCAAGTGTTGTCTGTTTATTTTATGTACATTTTTTTCGTAACGTCTGATAAGTTTAATAACATTGTAGTTGAACGAAGAAGGAAATTCACAATATTGATCCATATTTTTTTTTTAATTCAATCTGAGCTTTCGGCTTACATAAGCCATTATCAAAGATGTCAATTACAACATATTAAACAATATACGGACAATACAGTGATGATAGTCTGTCAGTATTTACATAGATGATTTCTAAGCAACAATAAACACGTGCATATAAGACGCTAGAAGCGAAAATCGCACCGCATCTCATGACGTCACACATGACCACACGAGAGTGAATTGGAGAAGTATGAAGTATGGAATGCCGTTGGTATAAACCAATGGATTCTGTTACCAATTATAGACATTTAAGAATATTTGTAGAGATGCCTTAATTGATTTTGTTTAGGTTAGGTTTCAACTGTTTGATGTATAATGCTTCAAGGATTTTTAGTTTTTGTCTTTTGTTTTCATGTCGAAGTATAATTGTGTTTTCGACAAGTATTTTACGGAATTGTGTATGCGGCCAGGCAAGGTTGTTTTAAATGTCTAAAAATGATAGAGTTTTCATTCAAATGTAGTGTCAAGCGTCGGGAAAGCGAGTTTGTGGTGTGACCAACATAAATATTATTTAATTTCTTTCTTCGTTCAACGATAATGTTATTAAACTTATCAGACGTTACGAAAAAAATTTACATAAAATAAATAGACAACACTTGTCTATATTATTTAATGAAACGCGTATGAATGAAAAGATGCTGCCTAAATACACACACACAATATATATATATATATATATATATATATATATATATATATATATATATATATATATATATATATTGTGACGTTTAAACGTATTAATAATTAAGTATAAGTTAAGACTTCAATGTTAAGATCAAACAGTATTTAATTACAACCGCAAATAAATACTCAACAAGAACAAAGAAGTAAAAGTCAAACAAAGATAACCATTTCAATGTTAGCAGCGCCGCTCGGATTAACGTCCGGTAAATCCTAAATCAAAACCCAAATCATCGATGCACAATAATTCACTCTAATTCCATTCAATAGGTACTCAATAATCAAGTCCAGAGTGTCACGCTCGAACTTCAGTGGTAACTCGTTTTCTTCCTATATGACAATATGGTACAAATCTAATTTTAAAGTATGCTATATTTGTGGATTTAAGGTCTCAATATCAAGGGTAGAAGCGTATTTTAATATAAAGGTGGGGATTGAAGCGAGCACTCAATGGCAACAGACTGTTTTATATTTAAACGCAATCTTCATGTCTAAAAAAAAAATCTGTGCAAGGAGACAACACGAAATTAACTTGCAGGAACATGCACAAACAAGATCGGACATTCTCTTCCTAAGCGTAATGCTAAAAATTGGATATTCTTCCAATAAATTGAAGGAGAATTTTGAAGAAGACGAACGAATCCCATAGATCCAAGACTCAACAGATCTATGACTCTGCCTCTTCCCAACTGCTAAAAACTAAAAAAAAAGTAGCTGTC
>OZ010578.1:47402057-47417057 GCA_963932145.1 Acanthosepion lycidas | reverse complement strand
GGCCGGCTATGATGAAATTAAAGTTATGTCCAACGTCAATGTGGTGTAAGACGAGAGTTTGAATGTCTATCTCATCGCAAGTCTCTCTTGTGTTCTTGGGTGCGGGTTTTCATATAACCAATGCCTCTCGATGTACACGTTACTGCACTGTAGGCATATCATTTGATAAACTTTGGCATTTGAATTGTTTGTTTTTTTTGTTTTATTTTTCATCCTGATTATATCACCGGTAGTCTTGAAGGTAGTGGTAAAGATCCTCGTGTCATGGTTTCTTTATTAAATGTTGGAGGGTGGGATCATGAATTTTATATAATGTTTGCTGGAACTATTTTTTGTTTTGTTTTGTTTCATTTATGAGCTTTTCATTTAAAAGGAAATGTTATGGGTAGTGTAGATGTTTTAATGTGTTCTCAATATAATCTTCACTAATGTATTCAGGGTTACATATCTTAAGAGCTCTAAGTTAACATCCTATAATTATTCCAGATTTTATTCTCCGGTTGTGGTCGGAATAAAAATTGATCAGGTCATTTTTGTTTAGTGGATTTTCGGTAAACTTTAAAATTTAATTTATTATTGTTACGCATTAATAGGATATGAAATAAAAGTAAGGTTGTTGTTTGAAATTCGTGTCTGAATTCGATGGTTAGTCCAACCTTGTTGAGTTTAGCTACTTAAAAGGTTATTATCTTGTTAATAAAATAAAAGGACGTCATCACTGTATCTAAGGTAAATAGAGCTGTTAGGTATGATATGTTTAAATCTATCTATCTATCTATCTATCTATCTATATATATATATATATATATATATATATATGTGTAAGCAAATATATGGATATAGATCCGGCATTATGAAGAAAAATATACGGAAAAAACAAACAAAAATCCTAATATGCAATTATGCTGTTTTAATATTAACAAATAACTGAAAGTTTTTTCAGTTATCTGTTTGGATTGGTCTTGCTTTTATGTCCATCGTCTTTTTCATGTTGAATTGAATATGGTCTAATGTTAATTATGTTTTATGGATATGTTCTGAAGATGGTCTATTAGACCGAAACGTCCGACGTTGACATTATATTAACATTAAAACAGCATAATTGTATATTAGGATTTGTGTTTGTTTTTTCCGTATATTTTTCTTCATACTGTCGGATCTATATCCATATATTTGCTTACACATAGATAGATAGATAGATAGATAGATAGATAGATAATATATTAAACATATCATACCTAACAGCTCTATATATATAATATAATTATATATAACTATATATATATATAATTCAAATTACGGTTGAGTTCATTCGTACAGGTACCATTGAAAAAGTGTGATTAAATATCTCCTTGTCCTCTCAGTGCATTAAATATCAGGATAGACTAAGCTTTGGGTGGGGGGTTTAGTCTTGTTTCTCAAATTGTCTAGCAGAAGGACAACTCTGAATTCCAAATATGAGAATGGCTGTTTAGAGCATTCGTCGTACACAGGTCACCAGTGTTTTTGTTAATGTCCTGCAAAAGTCACGGTTGTTATAATCAAATAACATGTGCAGGTAATCCATCGAATAATCCCTAAAAACGGAATTGTTAGAACGAGAGAGAACTTACACACACGCATACATGTCGTTAGCTGTGCCTGTGTTTGTGGAAGGGGATCCAGGTTCTTGCAGGGGAACGCTTTCAACAGGTACCCCTTGGCGCCACAGAGCCAATAGTGAAGTCGGCGGCGCCAAACGGTGACGGAGATAGTGCAACCAGGACGAATCACTGCTGGGAATGTCCCCAAAAAAAATTTTTTCGGGTTATTGTCACTTGAAAGAAAAAATCCCCGGTGGCAATACCCGTTTTGAAGCGACATCCCCTACATGTCCACACCTGGAGAAAGAGGGCCTCCAGTCGGCCCTCGGTGAAGTCCATGGGCACCCCTTGTAAAATCACCTTCGGTTTGCAGGATTACCCATCTGGAATGAGACGCCCTTAGTAGTCAATATGCTGCCAGCTTCTGCCTCAATGGCCAGCATAATGACCTACATAGCGTTCGACATTTTCGACAAAATCTTTGGCGCAACTTGGAGGCTCTTGAGCGCCTTCTCCATACTTTTGCTGCTGGCACCAATTAATTTACGGGTGTTCATCTCCCTAGTCAGCAGGGAGATTGCCTTCGTTCTCACAGCGTCCAACGCCTCGGGAATGGTGAGGAAATAATTTCATTTCGTATATTTTCTGTAATGCTCCAACACTGCAGCATATTCTCCTGGTTCCGTTTTTCTTCTTTCTGTTTTTGTTGGCACATGCAGAAGACTGTTGGAAAGACTCCGCCATACTGGTTAAAGTAACCCCACAGCACACACACAAAATACGAGTTTGGCCAAAATAAAAAAAAGGAATATGGAAAATACTACACAAAAGTCAATATGGACAAACAGATGAAAAATACCATAAAAAAAATTCTTACGAAGATGATATTAATAAAGAAACGCTTACAAAATAACGTCAATAAAGTAAATATTTCTGTGTTTCAGGGTTTCTCATCAGCGGGGGAAATTCACCCCGGCGGGGAGGGGGGGGATTTGGGATTTTCAGGGTTGAATTGTGACCACACTAAATTTAGGGAGGGAGGAGAGCAATTCTAGAATTTGGACTATCTACCCTGTCACCTTGGAAATGATATGGGAATGGCATTCAGAGAAATAGTGGAAATGGTGCATGAGGCAAGCAAGGTTGGGAATCCATGGTTTAGATGAAAGGATAAAAAACACGACACTCTTAAACATATGTCTTTGCAATTACGTGTATATGTGATTAAGTGTGTGTGTGTGTGTGTGTGTGTGTGTGTGTGTGTGTGTGTGTGTGTGTGTGTGTGTGTGTGTGTGTGAGTTATATACAGGCAGAAATACTTCCCACATATACCTACCAGAAATGCTACGTAAATAATGGTCAGACATTAGCAACCATGTGCGGCAAACATACCTTCAAGATTTTAAACTTTCACCTCTGTGGTGTTATTAAAATTTGGCAAGTAGCAGCGATGTTTTCATTTAGCTAATCCCTTATGTGGTAGGTTCTTTTGTCGCACCCTGTAGCAAAGATCTTACCATGATGTGGGAGTTATTTCTGGGAGTTATACGTGACAGGTATCCCTATTGCAACTGTGCATATACTAAAAGTAACACATATGTACAAGCATATATTCGGTGGATGCTATCTTTTACGCAATGTGATCGTAATCCACGAAGTGTATTTGAAGTTCACTCAGGTTTTTATTGCTTCATGTCGAACGTTATTATGATTTCAGGAACGAGGCGTTAGGAGGATTGTCCAGGATCATTACAGGCCTTCCCACGTCAATGCAGGTGACAAGTAGAATTTGCCCTCAAGCCTGTGTAAGGGAAAATTGAAAAAGGAGAGAGGCATGATGTTTACGATACTTAAAAAAAAATACACAGGCTTGGCAAAAATTGTTTCGCATAAATTTTTAGAAAAAGAACTTCGGTCAGGGATTTAGTTTGTTTTTTTTTGTTTTTGTTTTTTATTCTTATTCCATAGGAAAAAATTAATAAAATATTAACATTATTCGGACTATTGTCCTTATCTTTGTTACCATAACTATTACAACATTTCGACCGTTGTACGCTCCGGCCTTCTTCAGGTGGTTGGAATGTCGAACTGAACTTCGCTCACTGGGGTAGACTGTTCTAGTTCCACGTGCCATGTCGAATGGATGTCAGTTATCAGTTATCTCCTGTTAATTCCCCTCTCCAAGTTCTCCATCGCCTTAATCAAATATTGAACTCACACTCTTTGGGACCTGTCACTAGATCTAACTAACGCCTTTATCAACTGTGCCATGTGTCCTCAAGGACACATGGCACAGTGGATAAAGTGAACGAAATAAAGGGTCCAGTTCGACATTCCAGCCACCTGAAGAAGGCCGGAGCGTACAATGGCCGAAACGTTGTAATAAATATGGCGACAAAGATGAGGACAATAGTCCGAATAATGTAAATAGTGTACATAATACCTTATCTCAGAAATATATACGGAAAAATTAAATTTAAGTTGAAGGATGACGAAGTGTTTGAAATACCGACCTTCTTCACAAGTTGAATTTTTCTTAACTGATTCAATTTTCAATGAAATCTCGAAATGACAGTTGTCCTGAACGGCCACTCTTCTAGATCTTTTTGCAGCTAATCAGGTGACCCCAGAGCTCTATCCTTGGACCTATTCTGTTCTTAATTTTCATCAATGACCTTCCTGATGCCATCAGTTCTCAACTTAGTATCTATGCTAATGGCACAACCATTTATTGCACTATTAAGTCTGATCACTTCGACATGGTCAAATTGTCAGCTGATCTAAAAAATAATTTTCAGTCTGTTGTTAACTGGGGCAAGAAATGGCTTGTTAATTTTAACGCCTGCAAAACGAAACTGCTCTCTATTACGCATATGAGAGACTCCTTCCTGCCACTCATCAGCATGGAGAATGGCTCGTTGTGCATTCTCAGGATAACATTCTCGACTTAGCTGATAGTAAAAATGCTATATTGAATCCATTGCTAGGTTTGCTTGCTAAGAAAGTTGGCTCGCCGTGTTGTTCTAGAAACAATTTATCTTCAGAATCTATCTTACATATTTATAAATCTACCATTTGTCCATGCTTTGAATATTGCTGCCACATATGGTCTGCTACTCCGGCTATATATTTAGAGATTCCAAATAAAACCCAGTAAGAATCAGCAATATCATTGGCCTAGCCTGGCTTCTCAGTTTCAGACACTTTCCTACCGCCATAATATAGTTTTCTGTACTTTTTCTATCAATAATCTTATGGTAATTGTTCGGACGAGCTCTTCGCTATGGTACACAGACTTTATGAATTTAGGCGCAGCACTACATTAGCAACAAGGTCTAATCAATTTACAAAGTAGCTAGATGTAACCGTAAGTTCTATGCTAACAGTTTCTTCAACATCTGTCTATTTTTCTGAGATGACGTATTTCAACTATTTACGATTTTTTCCCCCTCTTTACTGTCACATTCACGAAGTTTCGATCATTGTAGGCCGTGGCTTTCTTCAGGTGATATATGTTGTTTGAATTTCGAACCGAAACCTTTATTTACTCCACGAGGGCAGATTGTTCTAATTCCACCTATCATGACATTGGCTATCTCAGTTTTATGTAACTGACCTTGATAACTCTCCAGTTTTTTGTTCGATCCCCTAAGGCCAGGCATTGAAATCACAACTTTTTAGATCAAGTCTCTCTTCTGACTCCATGATTTCCAGTCAACTTTGATCGTCAAACGTTTAAATGAAATGTCAACCGTTATCTACTGTCTTCCTGATTTGTATTCTATTGTTCTAGCTTCTTGTTTAATGTGGATGATTTAACACCGTATCCGTAGCATGATGAGAGATAGCGATACAGGTATAGAATTGGTGGAAAAGTCTGAACATTTACCATGGAAGTAGCGATAGAGCAGCGATAGGCTTGCAACATTGTGTCTATGAGGAAAGAGGCTGTAGAGTGGAAAATAAGTCAGTCTCTACAAGGCCCCCGTAAATGGATCTGGATTCGATACGGCTTGCAAAGTGAGAAGTAAACATTTCGAACATAGACATGGGAGCAATACTCTTCTAGAGATCATGAATGACAGAAGGAATCACGTTATTTCTTAAACGTTACCTTGGTGGAATCATACGTTTCCCAGTGTATTGATTCACCTCTTCTACCCCCAGCTCTGGGTTAATTAGTAGCCCTTGTATCAGTATATCATCATTATCTCCAAAAGATTCTTACAATCTAAAAATATTTTCTGGCTTTAATTAATCTGCAAGATGTTGACAAACTGTAAAAAACAGATCAATATCATATATGTGTTCTACCTAAGGTTTTGTGTAAATTTCATCTATTACGCTATCAACAATGTATAAATACACATTATACAAGCAATATTTTGGGATAATAAAATTAAAAGTAAAAAAATGCAGGTTACGTATTTAAACAATAATAATAGCGAATATCAATTAAATTACCTCCCTTACATATTCTTAATGTTAATTTTGAAATTGATTATAACGGTGCACCTTTCATGTGCATTTACAAAAACAAAACAAAAGAACAAACTATCAATTGCATTCATTTTTGTCTTAGCAATTCAAAACTGAAGGTGATCTTGGATACGATTGAAAGTACTTGGGAAAATAAAAGAAATAACCAAAACTACGGCGTCTTTCTTAATCAGTTTAATAACAGCAGTAAGAAACCGTTTCGAGAATTTAAGAGCATTAAAATAAAATAAATCAGCATAGCATGACTAGATTAATCAACCAAACATGCTTGAATGAATACAAACATATACATGCAATTTGTAAAGAAGAAATGGAATTTTATTTATTAATCTGAGAGATTTTATCACTTACAATTTATTTTTAGTGTTTTCTACTTATATATTAGTATCCACTAAATATAACCTTTAAGTGATAACCCAATTTATATATATATATATATATATATATATATATATATATATATATATATATATATATATATATTTGGAAAGAGAGACAGAGTGTGAGTGTGTGTGTGTGTGTTTTAAACAATAAAAGTATTGAAAAATTAAAAAAAATAAGTTTTCAGACACACTGGGTTGTATTTTTTTTTTTTTTCAATTAGGTTCTTCGACTAGTTCCGGCCAGCATTGTCATCATCAGGAGAAAAAATCCCTGCTTGTTAATTGCAGTGAACTAAAGGAATGAATGACTTTCTGAAGAAAAGGAAATTTATCTCTAGTTTTCATTTGATTAATTAGTTAATTTTCGTCAGTCCTTGTGTTAGTCAAACGGCCTCTTTTAAGTTGTTTTTAAGTTAAGGGCCGTGGGGATTTATGCGACACAGAATTCCTTTAGTCAGTTTGACAGTTTTATTGGGTGCTCGGAAGGGAATGTGTGCGTGTTAAGTGTATGTTATCATCTGTTCTTTAGGAGTGTGTATGATGTGTGTAAGTGTATATATTACTCTGGGTGTGTTTATAAGTGTGAGACATGAACACCTATGCAAGCATGTCTCTCTTGTGTAGGTCATGATTTATGGGGTTATATATATATATATATATATATATATATATATATATATATTAAAAAGAAGAGAAGAGAGGTGCCGTAAACGTTTTGGTTGTAATGTGGATTTATTTAGAAAAAAATATTATTCTTTGTTTTACATAATGTTACACTACACGTGTTTCTGGTCTCGCAACCGTCTTCAGGTAAAAGCGGAGATTTCCACATATTATTAAAAATAATTAATTTTTTCTTTTGTTTTTCAATGTTAAATATTCTCGATATGAGACATTTTCTGTGTTTGTAATCCGAATTTCTTTAATGTAAACTTTAGCGTTAACTTCATCTACTTAATACAGACTTATGCAAGTGAATCTATATCTCAATGCATGTTCGAGTTTAACGCTATAACACATATCGAAACACCGAACGCCACACACAGATATATATATATATATATATATATATATATATATATATATATATATATATATATATAACAGAAAGTAGAATATACATAGGAGTAACTGAAGAACCATGGACACAGAAACTACGAAAAAAAACTTTTACAAATATACAAATAGTAAATACGCGAACAGCACACTTCTTTCTAAACATATATGGGAAATCAAAAACAAGAAACAAATCACGCCAAAAATCCCAAGGAAAATAAAGAAAACAGCATGAGCCTACAACAATAAATCTAAAAACTCTAAACACTGTTTGAAGGAGAAAATATCTACAATCAAAGATAATTTTTTACTACGTTACTTAAGAATCGAAAGCTAAAACCCAGTAAGAAAATAAATAAATACGTCAAATAAAATAAAAGAATCAAGAAACCTGCACCAATAAATAAGTAAAAAAATTAAGAAATTACGAATGTACACATAAACCCAAATAAATATAATAATATTGATCAACAACAAATAAAAAAGTAATGAAAAATAAATAATATACAAAAAACTTTAAAAAGAATCAACACTATAAAGTTGCTTCAAATAACCTCTTTCGGATTCACAATCATTTCTACTCAGTAGCCTCTAGAACAATTTGAAATAAAACCGTTACCATTCACTCAATAAACGGTAGGTTGAGAACATAGATCTTGCTACCCATAATGCACTATTCACCATCATATATAAATAGTCGAGCCAAACCATAACATACCTCCTTTGACGATTGCGTTTAAGCATGAAACAAACTGGGTGTTAACCCAAATATTAACTTTTATATTTACATACTCTCTCTCCCTGATACTGATCTTTTTAACCCATTAATATAACATTCTTCATAACTATATATATATATATATATATATATATGTATGTATGTAGATTTATATACATGTATGTATGTATGTATATATATATAAATGTATGTATGTATGTATGTATATATGTATCTATATATATATATATATATATATATGGAATAAAGTGATGAATATCATAGATGGAGCGTACGTAAAATTTAGCATGAAACAGTCTCTCGCTCTGACTGTTCAGTTCTATGTCCCATTTCATATATATATATATATATATGTGTGTGTGTGAGTATGTGTGTGTTTGTATGTAAGATTCAATGAATTTTTAAAAAACAAGCTGTCATATTTTTATTATATCAACAATTATTTTAAGTGAATACCCGTCTTTGAGTAGAACGCCACCACTTTTTGTTTTTCTAAATGTTTTTATTAAAATATGATCTTCGACAGGATTCGAACCCGTGTCCTCTTTCGCAGGCTTTAAATCAAACCGAACTTTGCCCGATTTTTAGGCTCTCCGTAGTACAATGGTCTAACGCACTCTGGATCAGACGGTGGCTCCCGCTACGAAGTTTCCCCACCACACACCTACGATTGTTTTGAAATCACAAAATTTTCGCTAACCCCTGCAACTTTCGGGAGTGCCGGATCTTTTATCAATAATCCTACTAAACGGATTATCTCTATCATTCAATATCTGTCTCTCAAATTAACACTATATATATATATATATATATATATATATATATATATATATATATATATATATATATATATATATATATATATATATATATATATATATATATATATATATATATATATATATATATATTAAAAAGGCTTAAACACTAATATTCCATGGTCATAATTTATTCCATTGGAATCGTAAATACGATCCAATTCATCAGACCTACAATTTCAAAAAGAAAACAGAAAAAACAACTCCGGAAATAAAAAAATAATAACATTTTGTGCTGAACGACACAAAATGTATCATTTCCGGTTACATCTTTAATGTATTAGACATCCGACAACATTCATATTTCTCTCACTTAAACCGTCTTCAACTCACCTCTCTAAAACTTCTCTCTGTTAAATTTTAATCCCCCACCTTCTCTCGTCTGTTACCCCTCTCTATAGCTCTTACATTCGTCCCACACTCTCATACTTACACTCTCTCTAAATTCTATTTTTTAAACAACATTTACCGGCCGGAATGTGAAAATTTCTCGGACATTCAGGCCGGTAAATATTGTTTAATACTGTTTATTACAAACAGAGCATTTACTTAAATATTTGTATCTTTAAAAAGAATGTATAAAGATAAAAATGTCTTAAAATAATTGTCTGACTTTGCCCATTTCATAATGTGTGGCATCATATATATATATATATATATATATATATATATATATATATATATATATATATATTTATATATATATATATATATATATATATATATATATATTGACTTAAAATAATTTTAGGCGTGTTTTTAATAATTTTCCTTCAGAAGGTATCGTTGGTGTGATTTGGGACGAGACAGAAGACGATATTCACAGCAAATGAAGAGACGAAAATGGAGTGAAACTTAATTACGAAGCAGGACTAAAACAATTTATTTATAAAAATAATTACCAAATAAAGTAAATAAAAGTTCCAGTGAGTCTAAAAGAGAACAAATATTACTCACACCCTCCATATCGCTTAAGTGAGTTGGTAAATTGTTCTTTTTGCTTGAATACTCTCGGTTGGTGTATTTTAAAGTACATTACTTCTAAAATTTTCAAATGATGTGCAGAACGAGCTCTATGCAAGTTGGTGAAACAATCATCTCTATACTGATGTAAACAATCAGTATTATCTAAAAGGTGCTGACGAATAGCTGAGTCATGGACTGCTTGGGTCGTCCTAAAAGATCGACTATTGTACTGGCAGGAACGTCTTGACCGATACGGGTCTCCAATCTCTGATTGGTTCATTCTATATATGC
Organism: Acanthosepion lycidas; assembly: GCA_963932145.1. Taxonomy (NCBI): domain Eukaryota; kingdom Metazoa; phylum Mollusca; class Cephalopoda; order Sepiida; family Sepiidae; genus Acanthosepion; species Acanthosepion lycidas. The sequence goes on along the minus strand of OZ010578.1, from coordinate 47,406,721 downwards.
AGCATCACACTGACATTTAAGTCTATATACTACGGAACTATTCTGTAAATAGGATAGAGGGTCATTAACAGAAGAAGGGAACACCGAACGGGTCTCAAAAATAGCACGTAAAAGTCGAAAAACTTGATATAATACACGCCGATACATTGTGGGCGAGTACTTGACTATTTCTACCCAGCCATGGTAGTTTTAGATATAAGGGATACGAAGAGGGATCAAAAATCACTGGCGCCTTGAAACGTTTAATTTTTCGTTCAATAATACGTCTAATGACATTAATGGGAAAACTGTTATCAATGAAAATACTTCGAATTTTCTCCATTTACTGATCAAGGGTACATGGGAAACAAATCATCAAGGCACGATGAACTAGGGTAGAAACTAAGTTGATCTTACGGGACTTATGAACAAAGGAATTTCAATTTGTAAATAAACCAGTGAACGTAGGTTTGCGGAAAATACTGGTGATTAATAAACTATCCTTACGTTCAACTAAACATCCAGGAACGGTAGGGTACCATCGCTCTACCCCTTCGTAGTAAAGTTAAGTGTGAAGGGAACTGAGAAGAGTAAAAAAAAAAAAAGCTGTGACATCATTGATAGATTTAAAGATGGAGAATTTATCATCAACATAACGCCAATAATCGTAAGGTTTACAGTTTTTTTTTTCAAAAAGAAGAGTGTCATAATAAACAACAAAAATGTTGGCCAGAACCGGACCCAGGGGACTGCCCATCGAAAGCCCATCGATTTGGGTGTACATAATACCATCATGAGATTATGTACGCCCAAATGACATGTTCATCATTAATTAATCATAGCTAAGTATCGGAAGCTCATGGAGTATTGAAATAATATTCATATATATATATATATATATATATATATATATATATATATATATATATATATATATTCCAGGATAATTTTCCAACTTGTTCAAGATGATCATCTCCCTTTCTAACCTTCTAACTTTCTGTCCTGTAGTAACAATGTGTCTCACACGTTTCACATATAATTGATATAGTTGGATCTTTTCTAATTGACCTCTGTAGCTCTAAGTTGAAATGACGATCCTTCTTCAAGGTGGGACCTCTTGATCCAGTTTTCCTCTGTACTGTTCCCTCTTTTTTAAACTTATTCACCGTTCTCTTGATGGTTCTTGAATGAACTTTGAAGATGGAAGCCGGATTAAGAATATTAATACTAGTGAAGGCCTGGATGATCTTTTTTCTGTCATCATTACTCATTTGCGAAGACAGTGGGGCTGACAGAAAACGATTTTAACCTGTTCTCTTTCCAGCTGAATAACTCAAAGGAGTTTTTCAGTGATTCTTATGGCAAATGGTGTGAAGATGACTAAAATCTTATTTGAACAACTAGAAAAATGAAATTCAATTTTTTTAGTGTTTTTTTTTTCTTATTTGTTTGTTTTTTAGATATTAAACATTTTGTGGGATGTATAACTACGCTATTACACGATTTTATGTTACACCCGGTACTTTGCACACACACAGAGCTACATATATATATATATATATATATATATATATATATATATATATATAAGATAAACCTAGTGAGCCAGGCAAACCTACCCAGGTTTCATCTAAACGGATCGTCAGGGAAAGAATGGCTCCATTCTTTCCCTGACGATCCGTTTAGGTGAAAACTGGGTAGGTTTGTCTGGCTCACTAGGTGTATCTAGGTCTGCTCTACGGTTGTATTGAGCTCTTTTGTTAGTTGTTTACTCGTATCGGGTTTTTTTCTTTGGGCTTCAGACCTGCATCTGTGCGATTTTTTTCGGCAGTAGTTCATGTTTGTAGCTCTTTCTTTTTTTAAAAGCCTTTTTTTCCCTCGAGATTGATTTGATTATTTGCAAATCAAGAATTCGAGGGTTTTTCGAGACGAGTCTAGTTATCTATATTTGTATATGTATATGTATATATATATATATATATATATATATATATATATATATATATATATATATAAATACATACAAATATATATATATATATATATATATATATATGTATATATATATATATATATATATATGTGTGTGTGTAATAAAATGCAGGAATCATTGATAATTGCGTGATAATTCTACGCATTTTAATGCAATATATACATATATATATATATATATATATATATATATATATATATATATATATATATATATATATTGCATTGAAATGTGTGGAAAACGAAATGGAAACGCTTGATCTCGCAATTATCAATGCTTCCTGCATTTTATACCCAGTGAACTCTCTACGGAAGGATGTGAGAAAAGCAAAAGCAAGACGATGATATAATAAAAAAATAAAAATAATAATCCTTGGCAACACCTCTGAACGAAAACTGTGTTTTATACAGAATTTTAAAAGTATTCTTGTTTTTTTAGGTAATCATGTTAGTGGGTGATAGAATTGAACGGCGGTTACCCCTCTCTTACTGGCGTATAAACATCAATATATACGCAGAATTCCAGAAGTTGCGTACCTATTTGTACATTTTTGTATACGTCTGTACAGAAACACGCATAAATGAACATAACTCCTTAAGTAAAACTACCGATATCTATCTATCTATCTATCTATCTATCTATCTATCTATATATATATATATATATAGATATATATATATGCAATTTTGTCTCGTTAGAACAATTACGACTGAGTAGTGAGTTCGATCCTCACTGGGTGCCCCATGCTTTCGGCCTTGTGCCACATCTGGGCTACGCTTGGAAAATATCTATATGTATGCAATTTTTCATAATGCGCGGTACTTATTGGAAAGTGTTCAATATCAGGGATAGAGGTAAGATATTTAGTTGGATTAATATGAGTTTGTGAACCTCCGTTTGTTCTAACCAACGCCATTATCCACTGTGCCATGTGTCCTTGTATACATATACAACGATATTTTATCAACCTGAGGATGGTCTCAGATTGATAGTACTGATAATATATAATAATATATATAATGTCATATTATATGTATAATATATATTATACATATATTATACATATATTATTATATGTATAATATATAATATATATACATATAATATAATATACTACTTTTTATTTTTTTTTTTATAATATATAATTTATATAATATATAACTATATAATAGATAATATATAAATATATAATATTAAAATATATAATATAAAATTATATAATATATAATATTTATATAATACACTATTTTTTATATATAATTTTTTATATATAATATAATATACACATATATATATATATATATATATTATACATATATTATTATATGTATAATATGTAATAATATATAATAATAATAGGATATCAGTTGAGATTGACAGTACTTGGGAAAATAATTATTTGAAAGAAAATTTTGCAATTTTCTACAGTCACCAAGAAATTAATTCGTGGGCTTGAAAGGATTAAAACTAAAATGAACAGACATAATACGTCTAAATTATATTACCAAACATGCTTGAATTATATATATATATATATATATATATATATATATATATATATATATATATATATATATATATATATACATATATATATATACATATATATATATATATATATATATATATATATATATATATATATATATATATATATATATATATATATTATGAGGAGACAAGGTGGAGTAGAGGATAGCAACTCGGATTGAGTAATCAGAGAGCCGAGTTTGAATTCCAGTCGAATCCATTATATTCAATGGGAAAGGTATTAATCCTCTTCTCCCTTTAGGTATGGGTAAATAGCAGGACAGATTGGGTTCTATAGCCTTGGAGGGCAACTGTTCTAGGAGAAGGATAACCCTCAATTCAAAACCTGCGGTGGGTTGTTTGGGGACCTTGTGGCACGTCGTCATTTGAAAACTTGTGGCATATAGTGCACCAGGTCTTTGTGTTCGGTCCTTCAAAAAGTGTACTTGGTTCGGCACAAAGTCTTCACCACTATAATAAAATCAGATGTGCTGATGTTTATGCTGTCGGTTCCCATGAACTGTGCTGCTTGACCATCATACGTCGAATACGACGGAAGAGTCCACCATATATATATATATTACACATATATGTACACATATATAAATGCGACCATGTAAATATTAGGTTGGTGCAAAAATAATGACGTAATAATGTCGTTTTTTTGACGTTAAAAAATACGTCATAAAACGGCATTATTATTATTACTACAGATGGTGGTAATTGTACTGATTCCCAATTAATATACGCCTCCCATTGTACCAAACATGTATTAATTTATTAGGTTGGTGCAAAAATAATGACGTAATAATGTCGTTTTTTGACGTTAAAAAATACGTCATAAAACGACATTATTATTATTACAGATGGTGGTAATTGTACTGATTCCCATTTAATATACGCCTCCAATTGTACCAAACATGTATTAATTTATTAGGTTGGTGCAAAAATAATGACGTAATAATGTCGTTTTTTGACGTTAAAAAATACGTCATAAAACGACATTATTATTATTATTATTACAGATGGTGGTAATTGTACTGATTCCCATTTAATATACGCCTCCCATTGTACCAAACATGTATTAATTTATTAGGTTGGTGCAAAAATAATGACGTAATAATGTCGTTTTTTGACGTTAAAAAATACGTCAAAAAACGAC
>OZ010578.1:47329557-47399557 GCA_963932145.1 Acanthosepion lycidas | reverse complement strand
AAGAGAAATGTATTCATAATTCACACCCTTTCCCAGGTGCATTTGCACAAAAGCAATGCAACAAACGAGTGTCTTAACATACTTACATTTTTTTTAATCAATTCACCCCAAGCGAAGCGATAATGCCACTGACAGTGAAAGAGAACAAGAGAAGACTTTAAAAGGAACCGGAAACCCAATCCTGAACAGAAAATAAGGGATATACCACTACACCCGTTTAAAAGCCTGGGGAGTATTGTGAATGGGATGATAGGTGAACGTATCTACTACCACCGAAGGAGAAAAAATAGTCAATAAAATGTTAGTGTTTAAGTAGAGACGTTAGATTTATTGAGTTAAAGTAGACTTTAGAAGGAACCGTAAACTCAATCCTGAACAGGAAACAAGGGATATACCACTATACATGTTTAAAAGACCAGGGATCAGTGTGTACTGAAATGCGAAGCAATAAGTCCGGTGCCAGTGACGTATAATATATTAATTGGATTCTGATGTGAAATTTACACTCTATAAGTTCGAGCTATGTGATTGAATTTCAACACCGAATTAATTGTATTGACAAAAGTGGAAAATATTTTGTCAAATAAATGTCTATTGTGTAAATATAAAGGAGTCACTTTTAGGCTACTGCGAAGAATTACCTCGTATGTCCAAAAGAGCTAGAGTTGCGTAGCCTTATATATGCGAGCCAATTGCTACCGATGCAGACTGTCCGAGCAACGGCGCTGGAATGACGAGGCGCATGCGTCAGTGAGTCAGATCGAGGCTGGCAGCGTGCCCAATATGCAAATTCTCTGGCTCGGCAAGAACGTATAAAATGTTGATTTTTTTTATTTTATTTTTTTTTTTTGAGTCGGGACAAGGACATTTGTACGTTCATCGTAATTCACGACTTTGCGTTCTGAACCAGAATTCGTTGCGAGGGCGTTTCCAGTGTCTGTGCTACTGAATCCCATCTTTTCTGCTACAGCGACATACTTTTTGATTTACCTATCTAGGCAGCGATTCTTTTAAAACAATTCTTTTAAAAAATGGAACAACTTTAATAAAAACAAAAATAAAGGCTCCCCATTGCATAAAGAGATTAATATGGTTTATCCCTTTTTCGACCTTTAGGATTCGGTTTCCGTTTTTTTTTTTCTAAAATCTTTTTCTAAAATCTTTCAAATCTTCTTTTTTTCTTTTTTTTTTTATCTTTCAGTATCGCCTTGCTTGAAGTGAAATGATTAAAAATAAATCCCAGAACATACAGGGAAATAATATGTTCCTCTTTAATAGATTATGATTTTTGACAATATACCCACAACGTTTGTCTTTTGTTGTTCTTTTTCAAATTTACTGCCCATTTTTGTCTCAGTGCTCCTTTTTTATCATGCGTCTACGTAGTGATATACGATTTTACTAATTAAATGAGATGAGAATGGAAGCTTTGACTTTTTTTTTGCCTTTTTATAGGATTGTATATAGTGATTTTCCAAGCGTAGCTTAGATGTGGCACAAGGCCAAAACTATGGGACACCCAGTGGGGATCGAACTCACTACAAATTGTTCTAGCGAGACAAGCTTGCTAACCATTACACCACCTCGAGATGCGCCCTATATATATATATATATATATATATATATATATATATATATATATATATATATATATATATATATATATATATATATATAATCAAATATTAATAAATTTTCGGACTTTGTCCATTTCTTAATGTATGACGTCATTTGTTTACATTTGATACGCCATGAGCAGTTATGAATGTACGAGATTCATGGAAGATTGAAGTTTATAAGCAGTAAATTCGACCTTGCCAACCGAACGATCCTTTGTGGCCGAGCGGTTAGGCACATCAAGTTAAATGACGGTTCCGTATAGGATGCAGGTTCGAATCCTGTCAAAGGACGAATATTTTCTATGAAAATTTCTCGGACATTCAGGCCAGTAAATGTTATTTAATACTGTTTATTATAAACAGAGCATTTACTTAAATACTTGTATCTATAAAAAGAACATAAAAATGTCTTTAATAAATAAATTGTCGGACTTTGTCCATTTCTTAATGTATATATATATAATTTGAGTCTTTGCCATCCGTCCATTCCCTTGATCTGCATCTATTCAAACAAGCTCGTTAAGTAGTTCATCCGTTGTTACACCCTTTTTGCCTTCAATATGTCATGTGAGTGTTTAATTCTTTTGATCATTTTATACCCAATTACATGTCATAGAAATGTTAATTCATCTAGGCTACTTCCATTACTTAAAATTTCTAAGTTCCTCGCATGCTCTATCCATGCTAATGTCGGCAATTATCGGTGGAACCACTTCTCTATAATTTCAACTCACTTCTTCATCTATGAGAATATTGTCCAACTTTCATTGCTCTGTCGGAGATTAGATATTACACAGTACGTCTCTTTGATTCTAGGTACAATCTTCTGTCTTTTAATACTTAGTTCTCTGAAAGAGTCATAAAAAATACAAAGAAGTATCTGCAATGTTGTTGGTCCTGACCTGGTATCTCGGCTCTAGGCACTTTCCCAGCACCATAACTTAGCTTCCCTGTAACTTGTCGATAAATACTTTCATCTTAATTATTCTGATGAACCTTACTCTTTGGTACCTAGATTTATGAATTTAAGTGCTAGATTGTACTAGATTGGCAGTTAGGTGTCATTAGTTAATGTTACATTTGCGTCATGTAACTGTAAGTTCTATGCTAAAAGTTTCTGTTGCACTCTACTCTTGTGGAATTCTCTTCCGAGTTCTTGCTTCCCAGTAAATTTTGATCTTCTAAATCCGATATCTTCTCTCTTTTTAATTTCTGATTTTTTTTTATTTATTGTTCTTTCTCCTTAACAATGTTTTTTTATTCTTTTTCTCCTATTCTTTCACACTCAGTAACACCCTGGCCTCTTAATAGTTTTATTTTCCTTGCTTGGGTTGGTGAATAATTCACATGATTGCGCAACGACTATGGCAACTCTTTCCGTCCAATTGATTTCGGGTAAAGGTTATTTTTGTTGAAAGAAAACCAAACTATGTTTACATTTCTGAAATTTTATTCCGATTCTCCCATTTAACAAATGAAAAAAATAGAAATAATTTTCCCTGAAAGAAAAATTCTTGGTTAAGACTTTTCTTGAAAGTAGGAGAAATTTTCTTGTGGGTTGCGTTTCCTCTGGTGAGAAAAATATCTCGTTAGCAGTATTCTAAAATCGGAGATTCTTACGCGAATGGTCATCCTTAACAAAATTAACCAATGGTTGATTTTACCCTAGATGTACGCGGTTTCTCAAATAGAAATAATGGTTGTGTAGGCCCCCGTGATACGTTCAGGAAACGTCTCTGCATGAGTAATGTCTGCTGCATAAACCAAATGTTTTAAGCGGCCCCACAGATATAAATTGAGGTTGGAGGAATGTGCAAGCCATGGAACCGATCCTCCCCTACCTATCCATCTTTCAAAATAGATGTCAGCCAGTGCATCGCGAACAATGTGACTAAAATATGCTGGAGTACCTTCATGCTTGAACCACAAGCGTCTTCGTATTAACAGGGGGGTGGTAAATTTGCTTTTTAACGCCCGCGCTAAATATCTCTTAAAATTTTCCCAAATCGTCATAATTCCGTGTAAATGTACATGCTGAACTCGAATTAACAATTAAATTATGAACAAACCTACCATTTTGGAGTTATCGAGAAAAAAAATCGGACTTTTGTTAGTCATTCGTCGCCCATTACTGCCATAATTTTCAGTAATTCAATGCTGAGTACTTCCGCTGGCGAAAGCAAAATTTTGGCCTATTTACTTCTTTTACAGACTTTCGGTGCAGAAAATCACTACGCGCTATAATAAAGAAATGTAATTTTTTTTTTTTTTTTTTTTTTTTTTGGTAAGTGTAGTTTTATTTACAACAAAAACAAATTAAATAATACAATAAGACCTTTTTTCCGTGGAGAATAGCAATGACAAATTGAAAAAAGAAATTAAATAATACAATAAACCGGGTTAACTTTAGAGTTAGGTGTTAGGGTTAGGGTGGGGTTTTCTTTCTGTGTAGAAAATGGGACAAATTAAAAACAAAAGTATTAAATAATACAATCAGCTCTTCTAATTTACCAATTTTTGTGCACTATTTTTTGTTTTATTTTCAATTTTAAAATAAAAAAAAGCTTTATTTTTATTATTTGTTCTTTTAATTTGTCATTGCTATTCTACACAGAAAAAAAAGGTTGTATTGTATTATTTAATTTGTTTTTGCTTAAAGTTTCCTATTATAAATAAGACTGCACTTATCAAAAAGAAAGAAAATTGCTTGACGATAATCCATAGTGATTTCAAAAAGAGATATAGCTGTAAAAGAAGTAAATAGGCCAAATTTTATGATTGCGCCACTGGAAACCTAAAATAGTAGCCAGGGCAGAATGTATGAAAACAATGTATGTAATGGTGCACGGATTACTAAAAAGAAGTCCGGATTTTTCTTGTCGATAACTCCAAAGCGGTAGGTTTCTTCATAATTTAATTGTTAATTCGAGTTCAGCATGTACATTTACACGGAATTATGACGATTTGGGAAAATTTTAAGAGATATTTAGCGATGGCGTTAAAAAGCAAATTTACCAACAGGGGTACATCCTCTAGCAGGTCTGGAAGTGTGTTCGAAATAAAGTCCCTGTAGACAGCTCATGTAAGACCTGCTGGGAGAAGATATGGATCTACCTGACAGTCAACAACAATTCCAGCCTACACACTAAACGTAAACTGATGCTGAATTGTACCATGGGGATTCCGATCTATCCCCAAATGATGTAAAAGTAAAAAGTATTTCTGATACTCTCTCTCTCTCTCTCTCTCTCTCTCCCTCTCTCTCTCTCTCTCTCTCTCTCAATATATATATATATATATATATATATACACCACATAACACCCTTGAGCGCTTAGCTTTGGAGCGGGTAGAATGGAGATCAGCAGTGGACTCAGCAGTTTTCAATCTGCTTTTCTGAATCATCTTCAAGAAGAGAAAGCAATATCTAAAAGGTCAGCCAATCTAACAGTGATCTCATCCCACAATCCTCACTCTTATATGCGGCCTCCTTTGTAAATCACTAGCGGGTCCTAAGTGGCACTTACGATTATTGCACAAAAAATTTCATAACTGAATCAATTAAGCTGTTAGGTCCTCATACGACGAAACCGACAGGAGAGTCCATTACATATATATATATATATATATATATATATATATATATATATATATATATATACATATATATATATATATATATATATATATATATATATATATATATATATAAATAAAAGGAATTTGTTAATCCGACATATTTTGTTACTTAAACGTTATTTTTAGTGGATATCTATATTTGATTAGATCCTCTGTCCATAAATATATATACATGGTGCGAGTGGTAAATTGTCGCCATTTTATTTTTTAATTTTGCGCATGCGCTTTCCTTGGTTTTAGTTTTGCACAATATAATAGGATCAGTTTGGCACTAACTGTGAAAAATAGACCACCATGACGCAATTCACTCCGCCAGAAATTTGGAAACGGCTTGCTGTACTGCTTGGCATTCGCACTGGAAGCCCCAATACGTACATTTCAGAGTGTTTGGGTGTCAATCTGAAGATAGTACAGTCTTTGGGTTCGTATAATTTTGAAGCTAGCATTGGTAGTTATTTAAAACAATAATAAAAATACAGGTGTAATCTAGAAGAATTTAATAAAATTCAGTATCACTAAATATTAGTTTGGTGCAAAAATAATGACGTAATAATGTCGTTTTTTGACGTATTTTTAACGTCAAAAAACGACATTATTACGTCATTATTTTTGCACCAACCTAATACCACTCAGCCTTTCTCACTATCGTCCATTTGGGGTTGACAAAATTAATGTGCTTTCATAACATCTCTGTGCTAAATTCGGATTTGTTTGCATTTAATACTATTTCTCAGCTTGCCTTGTTTCTTACAAAATTTGAGTAACCTAGAGGGTGACGGTAGCAAGTCTGCAATTTTATTAGAATCCTAATCAGCAAGGAGGCCATGTGGTTTGGGAATAAAGATGATCTTTGTTCGGATTTAGGAAGTTAATCGAAAATACATAAATCATCAGTGTCAAGTGACAGAAAAAAAAGTATAAAAGCAAGCCAGGAGGAGGAGGCAGTTCCGTTTTGAGTTCCCAGTTAACTACTGACGTCCCGTCTCGCGAACTCACCGATCGACTTAGCGTGCAAAGGCGACTACTGCGGAATTTCTCTGTAGTACAGTTTTTTTCATTGCACAAGCCTTCAAATTCGATACTGATTATTACTCCTCTCCCTCTCTACTACATTAATAAACTTTTGTAATTATCACGACAGTGTCCGAATTTTATGAACTATTTATTTTCAGCTCACGTCAAAAATAACAAGATCCCACAGGACGTCTCATGTCGAGATTTTCTGTGTGTTATCACAATGTTTGCCTATGTAGCCATTTCCATCCGAATGACCCTAACATTCCACTTGAGACTGCTGACCAATAGGCAGGCTAGCGCTGATTGTTTGATACAAGGCCTGTAATTAAAGAGACTGAATGTTTCGGGGGATTCGTTTCAAGATGCAGGAGGTTAGATTTGTGGACCATGAGACTTATTTTTAATAGTAAGTTTAACCCTGTACAAGATTTGGGAGCCACTCGAGGTAGTGGGTTACAAAGTAAGAGGTCCAGTGGATAAAGACGTTGATTAGATCCAGTGACTAGACCCAAAGAGTTGTGAGTTCAATACCAGGTCACAGCAGTGGTAAACCAAAAACTTGGAGAGTTGAGTTAAAGGAAAAAAAAACAAAACTCAAACACCCATAAGAGGCATGGCACGTGAAACTAGAATCTACCCCGGTGGACGAAATAAAGGATTCGTTTCGAAATACTATTCACCTGAATAATGTCGTGGCGTACAACGGCCGAAACGTTGTGAATATTGCAATGAAGATGAGGATAACAGTCCGAATAATGTAAATAGTACAATTTACAATTTATCATAATATTAGGTTGGTGCAAAAATAATGACGTAATAATGTCGTTTTTTGACGTATTTTTAACGTCAAAAACGACATTATTACGTCATTATTTTTGCACCAACCTAATATATATATATATATATATATATATATATATATATGATTGATATTAGGTTGATTAAAAAATAATGACGTAATAATGTCGTTTTTTGGCGTATTTTTAACGTCAAAAAACGACATTATTACGTCATTATTTTTGCACCAACCTAATACCTCATCTCAGAGATATAGAAAGATAAAAAGCACAGTTTATACGGATATGAGGGAATATAACGGTTAGCCTCAGACTTGAACAGGTTAAGTTTGTAGTTATCGGGAAAACATAATCTTGGGAGTCGGTTTCACAGAGCAGTGATTCGCGGGAAGAATCTGTTCGAGTGGAACTTGTCTTCTCACCAATGGAACACAGAGATGTACGCACTAATTTATTATACATATGATTAATATATTTTAATATGGGCTAATTAATTAATTAATTAATTAATTTAATATATTTTAATATGGGCTAATTAGCATTCTATAACCTTTTCTAGTTTTCAATCATTGTTTTTATTAGCTATACTACTGTTTTCAAATTGGACATTGCTTGTATCCGTTTTTGTTACTATCCAGCTGGGTTCTTTGTTTCAATATTTGTTTTAAGTTCTCATCACTTCTTTTTTAATGATAGACTACAAGCTTTCTGGTGGATTAATATTTGGAAAAGCTGCAGACCTTTCCATTAATTTTTTGCCTCTTTTGAAACCATTTTCTTGTTTCCTTTTTTTTTTTCTTTTTTGGGGCAAGATGGGCAATAATCTGGTTTAGCGAATGTGAAAGAGCATAATATTGCATGAATATACTATTTAGCCTAAAGGTACTTAATTGTGGCGCCCCGAGTAAGATGATAAACTACATCCCCGTTCTGGGTAAGACGATAAACTATATCCCGTTCTGGGTAAGACGATAAACTGCATCCGGCAGGAAGGCCTATGATCAAGAGGCTTTGATGAGCGTGGAACCAATTGCTAGTGTTCCTACTCTAACCCGGGTTCACTCTGACCCTGGGTAGTAGCACTTGTTAGGGTCTTGTCCTGGGTATGACGAAAAACTACATCCGACAGCAAGGCCTTTGATCAGGAGATTTTCAGGAGCTTAGAACTTGCTCTTAATTGCTGGTGTTTCCAGGTCCACCCTGATTCGAGCTGGTAGAACTTTTCAGGGTCCCAGCTATGGGCAAATAGTAACCCCCCCCCCAAAAAAAAGGGGCCAAAACACTATGAAAGTATAAAAATAAGTTTTAATACCAGCAATAGTGTTTCGGAAAAATTATTAACAGCAGTACTTTTTTGAAAAAGAAAAATATTACCAGCAATACATCTTTGAAAAAAAATATTACCAGCAATATAAAATCTTTTCGGCATTAAACAACCCATTGAGGTTGATATACCGTAAAATAAAACATAACAAACCAAACCAATAGATAGATAGATAGATAGATAGATAGATAGATAGATAGATAGATAGATAGAAAGAAAGAAATACAAACAACTCTACGCACAGGTACACCTCACACCTTACGTATATATATATATATATAGATATATATGTGTGTGTGTGTGTGTGTGTGTGTGTGTGTGTGTGTGTGTGTGTGTGTGTGTGTGTGTGTGTGTGTGTGTGTGATCTTAGGTTTTGGTTTTTGTTTTGATTTTTTTTTTTTTGCAAAAAATACACTGTCGAAAATGTCATAATGCTATTTCTAAGCTTACGTCTCTGATTAGACCCGGAAAGAAATGAGTATAGGCCAGAAAGAAAAGATAATAATAATAATAATAATAATAATAATAATAATAATAATAATAATTGTTGTGACCAAGTAAATGGTTCAAGAAATAACAAAATAAGTGTTGCAGATATATATTAAACAGTAAGTACTTTACTAGTGAGTGTGTCGGTTGACCCAGGATTCAATCTACTCGACTGTTATATTTACCAACCCCCCCCTACGAGGTAGGATGTGGCACAAGGCCGAGTTTAATGTGGAGCGATCCGAGCCCGTATTCTCGGCCAAAAATTTCCCATAGATCCTGTATAAAACGGGGTCGGGAAGCTGTTTCCCGAGACGAGACTCTGCCCTTCAACATAGCCTTCTCTGGGAATCCTCTCTGCCCGGAGGCAGAGAGTTTAACCAGTACAGCTGGAACAGATCTATTCGACTGTTATATTTAACAGCCCCTCCCCAACCTCCCCGGACGAAACTTTGCCCTTCGGCAAAGCATCGCCCGGGTTCCTCTCTGCTCAGAGCAGAGATTTCGACAGATGAACAATCTGGTCGATTGTTACAGTTAACAGCCCTCCTCCACCCACGAGGGATGTATATGGCACAAAGCCAAGTTTACCGTGGCTTCTCCAAAATTATCCCCTTAGAACCCGCATAAACGGGTTCAGGGCCTGTCTACCTCCCCGGACGACTAAGCCTCGTCCGGATTCCTCTCTGCTAAAGGCAGAGAGTTTGACAGTAACGAACATTCTGTTCAACTGTTAATATTTAACAGCCCATGACCAGGGATGTATGTGGCACAAGGCCGAGTTTACAGTGGGTTTTCCGAGCACGTATGCTCGGCCAAAAATATTCCTTTCGAAACCGTATAAACGGGGTCAGGGCCTGTCTACCTCCCCGGACGAAACTTTGCCCTTCGGCAAAGCCTCGTCCGAGTTCCTCTCCGCTCGAGGCAGAGAGTTCGACAGAAATGAACAGTCTGGTCCATTATTAATATTTAACAGCCCCACCCACACGAGGCTGTATGTGGCACAAGGCCGGTTTATTGTAGGTACTCCGAGCCAAAAATATTCCCTTAGAACCGGTATAAACGGGGTCGGGGCCTGTCTACCTCCCCGGACGAATCTTTACCCTGCGGCAAAGCCTCGTCCGGGTTCCTCTCTACTGAGGCAGAGAGTTCGACAGCTGAACAGTCTGGTCGACTGTTCTCCTAAGGCCTTCTCTCCTGCTAATCTCATGGTAGACGGAAGAGTCCAACATAGACTCTTTAGAGGAAGGAAACCACAACATCAACAATAATAATAATAATATAACTTATTCTAAGCTGAAACTCACATGATACATTTTTCCTATATACCCGACTATTAAAATAAAAAATAGTGTATTTGCGTATCTGTATGTAAAAATTTAAGATAGAGTATATCTGTTTTGACAGCCAATATTTCTCGTCGAAATCAGTCTTCCTTATTTATATTCATGCTTTGAATATTGCTACCACATATGGTCTAGTGATCCAACTATGCATTCTAAGATTCTTCATAAACGCATTTACAATGTTTTTGGTCATGTCCTGGTATCTCGGCTTCAGTCCCATTCACACCCCAGGAACGTAACTTCTCTGTGACTTTTCTATAAATACTTTCATGCTAATTATTCTAATGAACTTGGCTCTATGGTATCTAGACTTTATGATTTTAAATGCAGTACTAAATTAGTGTCAAGATCTCATCGATTTTCAATAACCGTAAGTACTAAACCAATGTTTCTTTTTTTTTCTCTCTCGTAATTCTTGGTTGTGGAACTCTTCTTGCTTTCCAACCAACTTTAATCTTTAATCTTTAAATACAATATCAATCGTTACCTTCTGTCTTCTCTTTTTTCTTTTATTGTTCTCTCTCTTCGACAATATTTTCTCTTTTTCTCAATTTCTCTCACACTCAGTAACCACTTGCGTGTTAGTGGATTTATCGCCTTGCTTGGTGTGAAAAGGTTAAATAATAATAAAAAAAAAAAAAAGAAAAATTCGATCTAACACACAAGTCACTATGGACAAAAAAAGTTTTCTCAAGTCTAATTTGGGGACTTGTCTGCCAAATGATTGGTCGGATTAAATTCTCATAAGAGTCATTAGCGTCAGAGCTAAAAATAGTAAATTAAGCTGTTGAACCATCATGCATTGAAATCGACGCGGCAATCCGTGATATTGATAGAATAGTAAAATTGAAAGTGAACGCCCAAATGTTTGGTGGACTAATTTAGCATGTAGTAAACCATTTTCGGGTAACCTACTGCACATAAAGAAAAGAAAATGAATTCAATAGTAATAAATAGAGGTTAAATTGCTATATAAAAAAAATTAAAATAAGATTTCTGGATCATCTTAAAACAATACTGAGAATTCAGACAAAGACTCGATCTAATATGCCAACCACTTTGAATAAAAAAATCTTCATTCCTGTCTAATTTGTAGATTTGCAAATCATTGGCTGGATTAAATTCTCATTAGTGACATTAGTGTCAAAACTAACAAAAAAGGGGGGGAATCTAATGGAACCTCATACTTCAAAATCGATTCAAGAGTCCATAGATCGGTAGATAAAAACAGATTAGGATTGATTGATAGATAGATATGAAAATAATAAGAATGAGTATAGATATATATAAACAAGGTTAGTTGAATAAATAAAGATACGTCAGGATATATTATAGATATACAAATAAAAACAGATTAGGATAGATCGATAGATATGTAAATAAGAATAGGTGTAGATAAAAATGAACAGAGTTCCATAGTTAAACCAGGTTAGAATGGCTAGCTAACTATCTCTCTCTCTCGATATATATATATGTATATATATATATATATATACATATATATATATATATATATATATATATATATATATATATATATATATCAGAGAAAAAGATAGATAGATAGATAGATAGATAGATAGATAGATAGATAGATAGATAGATAGATAGATAGATAAAAAACATGTAAGGTTATATGGATAGATATGAAAGCAATAAGAATGAGTATCCATAATTATGAAGGTGGTTAGATAGTTTAGGATAGCTAGCTATCTGTAGTGTAACAATTCCTCCTCCCTGTACAAGACTGTGTTTAATTCATAAATCAATTACCTATATCGGACATACTACTTCCTCCTTGCGTAGACACCTCACATGTCACTTATCAGAACAAAATGCAATAAAAAAAAACATCTATCAACCTACAATCTACAAAAACACTAAAAAAAAACTTCTGGTCGAAAACACTAAAATTCTATGTAAATCAAATTACCGAAAACGTCTCACTATAACAGAGGTCCAGTATATCAAACATCACCCCCAACTATCAACCTAACCTTGTTTAACAATGGGAGTAGCGTTCTGAAAGTTTTTTTTTTTTGTTTTTTCTTTAGAAATAGAACGATGTCTTCTCAAATTCCAGCCGTACTCAACACGCGAATGCTAGGAATAAATGCGTCTACTAGTAATTCAAAACAACACAAAAAATACATATCAAACAGTCAAAACAAGGAAAGAAACTAACAAGACCAAAACAAAAAGGCCATGAAAACGATTGAAGAAGTTGCCAAAAGGCGCTTGGGAATATTGACGGTATGGACAATTTTTGAAACTCCCTCACTTCAATCAAACGAGAAAAGGTAAGAACACTGAAAAAAAAATTAATAAAATGTTCCTTGTCCGTCAAATTTAACAAAGATGTTTAAAAGAAAGAGTTACTGCACAATTATACAATAATATACAAACACACACACACACACACACACGCATATATATATATATATATATATATATATATATATATAGGGATAGATAAGAACAGATTAGGGAAGATCGATTGATATGAAAATAATAAAAATGAATAGTATACATAAATATGAACAGGATTAGATAGATAGATAGATAGATAGATAGATAGATAGATAGATAGATAGAAACAAATTGGATAGGTAGATATGAAATAAAAAAAAATGTAGTGTAGATAAAAATTTAACAGGGTTAAATAGATAAAACAAGTTAAGATATATATATATAAATGGATTACTACCGATATGCACAATATACATATCTATCTCTATCTATATCTATCTATCTATCTATCTATATATATATATATATATATATATATATATATATATAGTGAGAGTAGTGAGAGAGAGATAAGAGAGAGGATAGATGGATTCATTATTAAATAAAAGAAATGAGAGTGGATAAATATGAACAGGGTTAGATAGATAGATAGATAGATAGATAGATAGATAGATAGATAGATAGATAGATAGATAGATAGATAAAAATAATTGGATAAAACGATGGACATGAAAATAACAAGAATATATATATATATATATATATATATATATATATATATATATTAATATAGATAAATATGTACAGTGTTAGTATATATAGATGAAACAGTTTAGGATAGATAGATAGATAGATAGATAGATAGATAGATAGATAGATAGATAGATAGATAGATAGATAGAATAGTATTAGATAAAAATAGGTAGATATATTAGAATAATATTAAAATAGATAGGCCAGAATTTCTTGGAGTAGATTAGAATTAGATCAAAATAGATAGATAGATAGATAGATAGATAGATAGATAGAATAGTATTAGATAAAAATAGGTAGATATATTAGAATAATATTAAAATAGATAGGTCAGAATTTCTTGGAGTAGATTACAATTAGATGAAAATAGATAGATAGATAGATAGATAGATAGATAGATAGATAGATAGATAGATAGAATAGTATTAGATAAAAATAGGTAGATATATTAGAATAATATTAAAATAGATAGGTCAGAATTTCTTGGAGTAGATTAGAATTAGATGAAAATAGATAGATAGATAGATAGATAGAAAAACAAAACTGAAATTGACAATGGCAAAATGTTTGGTGAACTAATTTAGCACGTACTAAACCATTTTAGGACAACCTATTACTGCTTATAAAAAACTGTGGCGCAGACAGAGAATCAACAATAAATGAGTATAATAGAATGGGAGAATGCACCTGAATCCTCAAAGTAATGGAGAGATCACTAGACAAAAATAAATCAATAAACACTGAAAATGAGGTCTAGTTTTTACCTCGCCTATGCAAATGATCGGTGTTCGAGTACAAAAAGAAATCAAGACTTCAGATACTAATTTTCAATTCAGGGCTATTTGCTCACAAGAAAAGGAGGAGACCCGGGGCAATCGACAAGTGGTTATACAGAAACATGCTGAGAATACCACGGACGGAGTATGTGAGCAACGGATTAATTGTAAAAAAAAAAAAAAAAAAAAAAAAAAAAAAAGCAGGAACGAAAAGACGCTTTTGCTTGGCATCAAGAAAGAAACGGTTGAAATTTCAAGGATTCGGAATGAAAAAAAGAGGGCTTGGAGAATATGAGACTCACAAGAAACATTGAAGGCGAGAGGATCGGAGAAAAACAGAGAGTGTCGCTACTTAACGAAATTGTGTAAGTGGATGACCGAACAGGGACTGGGAAGGATATTAAGAGAATATATATTGCTAAGGCTAGGAAGTTGTGGAGAGCTATGATCTGAAAAATACGGCAAGAAGAAGAAGACCTATTTACTTAAGTTTTCGACAATACATTATTCTTTTTTATCCGAATTTCTAGTATGAGGAGTTATCATTATTTACACTATTTATATTCGGACTATTTTCCACTCCGGTTTTTTTTTTTTTTTTTCCTCTCACAACGTTCCAGCCGTCACGTCTTGCGGACTTGCTCAGGTGTATATCGATCTGGGTAGGCTAAAGGGAATTCCTAACTGATCCCTTTATTTAATCTACGGGGATAGACTGTTCTCTTTCCACTGCTCACGTCTAGGGATATCGTCTATTTCTTATTATATTTATCACTGTTCATTTATTGGTCACCCGTTTCCACAGAGTCTACAACGGGACAATGGCCTTGTGAGTAATGACTTTGTTTGTGAAATATATTCATGCCAATCTATCTATCTATCTATCTATCTATCTATCTATCTATCTATCTATCTATTTATGTCTGTTCATGATTATGTGAGTATGTTCATATCGATCTCTCTTAATCTTCCCATATCTATCTATCTATCTATCAATTCTCAATCATTTTCTATCTATTTATCTATCTATTTTCAGCCATTTTCTTTCTTTCTTTCAATCTATCTATCTACGTCTGTTTATGTCTGTGTGAGTCTGTTCATATCTCTCTTAATCTGCTCATATCTATAAATCTATCTAATCTCAATCATTTTCTATTTATTTATCTATCTATTCTCACTCATTTTCTTTCTTTCTGTCTATTTATTTATATATATTAGGTTGGTGCAAAAAACAATGACGTAATAATGTCGTTTTTGACGTATTTTTTAACGTCAAAAAACGACATTATTACATCATTACTTTTGCACCAACCTAATATCTATTTTCAGTCTTTTCTATCTATCTATCTTTACACTTTTTATATTCAGACTTTTATCCACATCTTGGTTGTTTTTATTACAATCTTTCGGCTTTTCTCAGATGTATATGGATCTGGGTAGCTTACAGGGAAATCCGAACTGAACACTTTATTTAATCTACGGGGATAGACTGTTCTCGTTCAACTGCTGATGTCTAAGGATAGCGTCTAGTTTTTATTATATTTAGCACAGTTCAGTTATTGTTCGTTTCCATTGAGTGCAAGCACACACTGCCCGACCCATGAATTGTGGTCGTGTGTTCAATCCCGAATATAAAAAAGTCTAAATAATACATTATTACTTCGACTTCTACTAGACATGTCGCCAGACTACGGTTAGTTTAATAAATTAATTTGAATCATACACCTTTGTGAAAATTCATTGAAACAAAACGAATAATTCCGTTATTATTTACTTTTGTCGTATTTTTCCAATTAAACATGACACAGTGCACATGCTTGTACTTCGCATATTTATTCCACGAAGTCGTTCTTACAGATTGGCAACAGATTCTCGATTAGATTTAAATCAGGAGTGTTTCCGGGCCAGTCTTTGATTTGCTGGTAAGGTTTTGCAGTGTGTTCTTGCAGCGTTACAATTTTCGTACGCTTCCTTGGAGTAACGACCATCGAAGAAAATAGCCGTAGGACAACTAATCAACAGTCGAGACAATAGTGTCTGGGCGTGATAAAAAATCTGATGCAATTACGGATGACTCAAAATTTTCAAGGCCAAACAAATTTCATCATACACCCCGAAAATAGATTCATATTATTGCAAACCAGTGCAAATGACCTAATCTGAGGAAAAAATAGAAATCCATTACACCCTGTCGCTCCAGTGGGTCTGAAACTGACCGTGTGGTGAATGAAAGGAAGATGAAGCAGGTTTAATTAATTTGCACAACGGTGTATCTTCTCACGGGTGTTATTTACCTCTACAGTGACGCTATCTTTATGGAGCACAAGACCTTACCAGGACTTATTATCAGTGGGTACAAGCTTAGGAATATAAAATATGCAAATGCGACTCTATACTGTAGGCAGATATAAGAGGCAAACAACAAGGTCTCATAGATAAGGCTGTAAAGGAATGCGATAAAAAATGATAAGCATTTATTAGTAAGAAAACACAATTCGCGGTTGCCAGTAAGAAAAGAAGAAAATAGGTAAGAATTAGAAATGTCAAAATCAAGGAAGTACAGACATTTAAATATGTCGGAAGTGTTTTAAGTGTTTGAGGGCGGAAAATGTAACAAGGAAATCCGAAGGCGTCTTGGAATAAGGAAAGATGCCTTCCAAAAGCTAAACAAAGTATTGAGAAACACTAAGATATCTGGGAAATGTTTTAACAGAGGAAAGAAAGAGTGACACATAAATCCGAAGGCGCACATGAATAGGGAACGATGCCTTCCAAAAGCTAAGTAAAGTATTGAGAAACAGTAAAATATCTGGGAAATGTTTTAACAGAGGAAAGAGTGTGTGATACTGAAATCCGAAGGCGCCTTCGGATAGGGAAAGGTGCCTTCCAAAAGCAAAGCAAGGTATTGAGAAACACTAAGATATCTGGGAACTATTTTAACAGAGGAAAGAAAGAGTGACACTGAAATCCGAAGGCGCACTGGAATAGGGAATGATGCCTTCCAACAGCTAAGCAAAGTATTGAGAAACTGTAAAATGTCTGGGAAGTGTTTTAACAGAGGAAAGAATGTGTGACACTGAAATCCGAGGCGTATTGAAATAAGGAGACATGCCTTCCAAAGGTTAAGCAAAGTATTGACAGAGGAAAGATTGGGTGACTCAGAAATCCGAAGGCATATTGGAATAAGGAATGATGCCTTCCAAAACCTAAGCAAAGTATCGAGAAACAGTAAGATATGTGGGAAGAATTTTAAAAGAGGAAAAAAAGGTGACACTGAAATCCGAAGGCGTCTTGAAATAGGGAAAGATGCCTTCGAAAAGCTAAGCAAAGTATTGACAAACAGTAAGATATCTGGGAAGTATTTTAACACAGAAAAGAGTGACACCTAAATCAGAAGGCGCAGTGGAATAGGGTAAGATGCATTCCATAATCTAAGCAAAATATTGAGAAACAGTAAAATGTCTGGGAAGTGTTTTTACACAGGAAAGAATGTGTGACACTGAAATCCGAAGGCGTATTGAAATAAGGAAAGAATGACTTCGAAAAGCTAGGGAAAGTATTGACAAACTGTAAGATATCTGGGAAGTGTTTTAACAGAGGAAAGAATGTGTGACACTGAAATCCGAAGGCGCATTGGAATAGGGAATGTTGCCTTCGAAAAGCTAAGCCAAGTATTGAGAAACAGTAAGATATCTGGGAAGTGTTTTAACAGAGGAAAGAATGTGTGACACCGAAATCCGAAGGCGCATTGGAATAGGGAAAGGTGTCTTCTAAAAGCTAAGCAAAGTATTGACAAACAGTAAGATATCTGGGAATTATTTTAACACCGAAAAGAAAGAGTGACACCAAAATCCGAAAGGTCATTGGAATAGGGAAAGATGGCTTCCAAAAGCTAAGCAAAGTATTAAGAAACAGTAAGATATCTGGGAAGTATATTAACACAGGAAAGAATGTGTGACACAGAAATCCGAAGGCGCATTGGAATAGGGAAAGATGACTTTCAAAAGCTAGAGAATGTATTGACAAGCAGTAAGATATCTGGAAAGTATTTTAACAGAGGAAAGAATGGGTGACACTGGGTGACACTGAAATGCGACGGCGTATTGGAATAGGTAAAGATGTCTTCCAAAAGGTAAGCAAAGTATTGAGAACCAGCAAAATATCTTGGAAGTGTTTTAACAGTGGAAAGTGTGACACCGAAATCCGAAGGCGCATTGGAATAGGGAATGATGCCTTCCAAAATCTAAGCAATGTATTGAGTAACAGTAAGATATCTGGGTAGTATTTTAACAGAGGAAAGAAAGAGTGACACTGAAAACCGAAGGTGTATTGACATAGGTAAAGTTGCCTTGCAAAAGCTGAGGTAAGTATTGAGAAACAGTAAGATATCTGATAAGTGTTTTAACAGAGGAAATTATGTATGACACCGAAATCCGAAGACGTATTGCGATAGGAAAAGATGCCTTCCATAAGCTAAGCAAAGAATTCAGAAACACTTAGATATCTGGGAAGTATTGTAACAGAGTAAAGAAAGAGTAACACTGAAATCCGAACGCGTATTGTAATAGGGAAAGATGGCTTCCAAAAGCTAAGGAAAGTATTGACAAATAGTAAGATATCTGGGAAGTATTTTAACAGAGGAAAGAATGTGTGACACCGAAATCCGAAGGCGTATTGGGATAGGGAAATATGCCTTCCATAAGCTACGGAAGGTATTGACAAACAGTAAGATAATTGGGAAGTTTTTTCATCAGAGGAAAGTATGTGTGACGCTGAAATCCGAAGGCGTATTGGGAGAGGGAAATATTCCTTCCAAAAGCTAAGCAACGTATTGAGAAACAGTAAGATATCTTTGAAATGTTTTAACAGAAGAAAGAAAGGGTGACACAGAAATCCGATGGCGCCTTGGAATAGGGAAAGATTCCTTCCAAAAGCTAAGCAAAGTATTGAGAAACACTAAGATATCTGGTATTTGTTTATCAGATGATGGACAATGTGACACCGAAATCCGAATGTGACGTCCCCCGGTGTCGCTGTGCCAAATCTGACGTCTGCCTGGCCCCGTCCGTCGTGCTCTCCTGTCACGACCAACTTGGCTTGGTATTGGTCACGGCACCAAATGTGCCGTTCTAAACTTTTGGTGATTCGTATGGGAATCTGGTTAGATTCGGTATCAGCCTTGTCGTTCCCAGCTCGCCTCCAACGTCTGGTTACCGAATTAACTGTTTTGATTTCTAGTCTAACCTACCCATCTTTTGATTTGATCTTAGGTAGACGAAATCAATCAGTCGCCGGGTCGTAATGCAAGCTGAGTCCGGACAAGTGTAACACCGCACAAGAATATGTAACAGAAAATAAAGTAATAACACGAGAAGTTCAGATGTGCTAAAAAAGCATAACAATATTTTATATCTGGTTACTGAATACAGGACTGCGTCTTTCTACCAACCCGCTTATATGGATTCGTGACACTTTATGTTTGTTAGGCGAGTCTTAACATCTTAAGTTGTTTGTTTTAAGAAACTGGTTTTGTTGTATCTTCAGGCGATATTCGTGAAACTTGTCAGCTTTCTGCGAGGCGGGTCCTCAGAGCTCTCAGCTCACTGCAACTGCTTGCCTGTCTGTCTTTAACCTCAACTCAACTGCTGTCCACTTGTTGCGACTCTGCTTATATAGACGCCGTCCAAAACCGGGGTGGGCTTGTCGCGGTTTGAGGTTCCTTGATAATTCTAAATCCACAATCCACTTCTTTGTTTTCGGTCAGGAAAATTTATCATTTTCCATTTTTGGAAGTCCTTCCAGATTCTTCCTTTTTCATATGGGTATCTCACCCAATCCCTTCAGGGGGGCGTCAACAGATTTCCCCTCTCTCTCACAGTGGCATCTCATACCGATCCCTTCAGGGGGCGTTACCAGTCCTCCCCTCCTTCTTCATAGTTTACGTTCGCCTAACGCATCCAGCCAATGGGAACTCAGCAGTGTGGGTGTGGCCAGACTAGCCTCGGTTTAAAAAAAATCTTGCTCAAAGAAAAAAAAAATTATCTCCCTTTTATTTTTATTTTTATTTTCTTTCTTTTCTTTCGTAGTGTGGTCCCTTAATCGCAATTATTATCCTAAATGTCACCTGGAATTCATCACCCGGGACCTTCGCCAAACAAGTGGGTGGTCAATTGGACGTATTGCATCTTGGTGCCACTTATTCGTTCTGATAAAATAATTTTGCTATCATAGCCACCTCCTGACAATAAACAGGTGCCTTTTGCAAACGACGTCTCCGTAGATAGCTAATGATTTAATCTTTTGTTTTTGTAATTTGTGTGGTCCAATGGACATTTTCGTTTTTCGCGACCCAATTAATTTTTATCTCCCAGTTTCTGTTTCGTAGGTCATTTGGCCAACCTGAAATTTTCACCATTCGGTGCGCCATCATAAATTAAACTAAATCCGACACATCCGTGACCCTACTCTCCTCGCTAATGAGAATAAAAACCTTTAGCACTTTTCTTTGTTAGAAAAAAATTAACATCGCTTAGTGTCCTTTTCGTGATGGCTTCTTATCACCTAAATTTAATTCTCGCCTTTTTCTTTCTTTTTTTCTTCTTCTTTCTTTCTAGCAACCTAAATAGTGTCACACGAAGGTACATTTTTAGAATGTTGGCATTGATACGTTATAGTTAGAAAGCTATAATTAACACTGAATTTTTATTTCTATAATTAATGTCAGTTTTGACAGGGATATCAATGGGCTAATTATGTTAAATACCGACGAATTAAAGAAATGGAAGACTATGTAGCGTTAACATTGCTTGTCTGGAAAATCAGGATTCAAACCACTAGTCCCAATTTGAACACGGAAATAAATTACGTCATATGCCACGTCAAGTTACGTGGTATATACTAGATTTAATGGTCTGAACTGGTGAAGCTCATCTAAACATTTGTAATGAAAACAGCGACAGAATAGCGATAGGCTTGCAACATTATGTTTGAGGGAAAGAGGGTCTAGGGTAGAAAATAAATACCACCCGCATAAGACCGCCAAATCGATTTTGAAATCTATGAAGGTTAGCAAGTGAGTATTGAGCAGATCCAGTCCAGATATAGATGGCAGAAATAATCTAATTTAGGGACAGTCTGACACTCCTAACGATAAATCATAGTAAGGAGCTAGTTGCTTTCTGCAATGATAAAATGAGCCGATCATTTTTCCTTTATTTTTAGCTGTGGATGGTATGAGTTCCACTGGAGGTCTGGATTGAACTTGAGAAGGAATAAATGTTTAAAGCATGGAGCTTCATTAAGAATGCAAATGTTCATTGTAACCGGAGAAAACACAGAGTCTAATCGATGTTGCTAGCACGGCATTATTTAGTACGGACAAGAAAAAATTTGTTAAAATACAGAATATGCTGTTAGTTCCAGTTGGAAACGTTAATTACCTAGGCAGAATGCAAATGTTCTAGAAGCACATAGAAAAAAAAAGATAGTCCATAATCCAAAATCAACATAAAGTCTGCGGTTTTACAAAGTTTTTATTAGTCTGGTATGTGACACTATTTACGTCGCTAGAAAGAAAGAAGAAAAAAAGAAAGGCGAGAATTAAATTTAGGTGATAAGAAGCCATCATGAAAAGGACACTAAGCGGTGTTATTTTTCTGACAAGAAAAAGTGGTAAGATTTTTATTTCCATTGTCGAGAAAGTAAAACACAGAATTTAATCTGATTTATGTTACGGGCCGGAGAGTAAGATATGTCCAGTCTGCCCATGGCAATGGTAAAGGGAATTTTCAAGTTGGACAAGTTACCTCCTGCAGAATTCTAAAGAGATAAAAATAAAAATTAATTAAGCACGCACTGTCCGAGAAAAACAAAAGTGCCCGTTGACCACCATGAAGGAAAGGTTAAGCTTTTGTCTATATGCAGAATATCATTGAGAGGAGCATCTGTTTATCGTCAGGGCTGGCTATGATAGCGAAACTATTTTATCGGATAAGTAATTGGTACCAAGAATGCAAATACGTCCAAATAGCCATCCACTTGATGCTGGCGAAAATCTGATTGACGAATTCCAGGTCATTCGGTTAAGATAAGAGTATAGGGTGTGAGGTCTCCTCGAAGAAAAGAAAAAAAATAAAAGAAAAAATAAAAGGAAAGATAATTTTTTTTTGAGCAAGATTTTTTAAACCGAGGCTAGTCTGGCCACACCAACGCCGCTGAGCGCCCATTGGCTGGATGGTGGCATGAGCGTTAGGCGGAGGTAATCATGTGAAGAAGGAGGGGAGGCCTGTTGCGCCCCCCTAAAGAGATAGGTGTGAAATGTCACTGTGAGAGAGAGGAGAAACCCGTTGACACCCTCTGAGGGCCTGGTGAGATACCAATATGAGAACAGAAGAAGGTGGGAAGACGAAAGACTTCCAAAAATGGAAAATAATAAAATTTTCCTGACCGAAAACAAAGAAGTGGATTGTGGGTTTAGAATTATCAAGGAACCTCAAACCCCAACAAGCCCACCCCGGTTTTGGTCGGCGTCCATATAAGCAGAGTCGCAGCGAGTGAAAAGCAGTTGGGGTTGGAGACAGACAGGCAAGCAGTTGCAGTGAGCTGAGAGCTCTGAAGACCCGCCTCGCAGAAGCTGACTAAGATTCGCGCATTATCGACCTCAACTTCTAATCAAGTACAATTTATTTTTGAAGAACGACTTAGACTCACACCACCAAAACAACTACGAATATCACCTGAAGATACGACAAGAACCAGTTTCTTAAAGAACAAACAACTTAAGATGTTAAGACTCGCCTAACAAACACAAAGTGTCACGAATCCATATAGCGGGTTGGGAAGAAGACGCAGTCCTGTATTCAGCCACCAGATATAAACTATTGTTATCCTTTTTTTTAACACATTTGAACTTTTCGAGTTATTATTTTATTTTCTTTTACATATACTTGTGCGGTGTTACCCTTGATCGAACTTGGCTTGCATTACGGCCCGGCGACTGATTGATTTTGTCTGCCTAAGATCAAATCACAACGTGGGTAGGTTAGACTGGAAATCAAAACAGTTAATTCGGTAACCAGACGTTTGAAGGCGAGCTGGGAACGACAAGGCTGATACCGAATCTAACCAGATTCCCATCCGAATCACCAAAACGTTAGAACGTCACATTTAATGCCGCGACCAATACCAAGCCAGTTGGTCGTCACAGGACAGGATAGCACGACGGACGTGGCTAGGCAGACGTCACATTTGACGCAGCGACACCCGGGGTACGTCACAGGTACAAGGCCAACTAAAGAACACTACTCGAGAAACTCAACAAAGATAATTTCGATTACGATCTAGTTAACCATGACAATCTCCTCACAGATGAGGAGGAGGCTTGAGGCATCAGAAATGTGGTTCTACAGAAAGATTCTGAGAATGTTATGAACGGAATACGTGAGCAACGAGGAAGTTCTAACGAAAACGAATTTCGATTGTACAAGAGCATAGGGATGTATAAATTCTTTAAAAACAAAAAAGAATTATGAATTGCTATGTCATATATGTTTATGTTTTTAATATTTCAACATAAACAGGGCAATAAAGCCACTAAGATGCAAGCTGTTACTGAGTGCGTGTGAATATGAGAAAAAGTAAAGCATAATTGAGAGAACAATAAAACAAAAAACTCAATAAGAAGAAAGAAAATGACAATTCGCATTTCATTTAAATTTTTGAAAATCAAAGTTGATTAGAAAGCAAGAGGCTGGAAAAGATTGCACAAGCGAGAAGTACGAGAGAAGAAATTATTGTCATAGAACTTGCGGTTACATCTAACCATTTCCGCTATAAAATGATAAGACCCTGCTGCTAATCTAGTACTGCGCTTAAATTTATAAAGTCTAGGAAAACTCATTAGAAGAAATGACATGAAAATATTTATAGAAAATGCAGAGGGAAGCTACGTTGCGACGTTGGCAATGTAACTGAATGCCGAGATGACAGTTCAGGACCAAAACCATTGCAGATTCTTCTTTGTATTTTAGCAAGAACTTCTAATTACGTAGCAGAAGAACCATATAGGATTGTTATGGTCCAGGTCTGGTTTGGAGTGAACTAATATCGGCTCGACTCGATTCGATATTTACTTGACACCCCCCACCAGGGAAAGATGTGACACAAGACCGAGTTTTACGTGGGTTCTCCGAGCCCGTAGGCTCGACCAAAAAATGCCCGTAGAAACTGTAAAAACAGAATCAGGTTGGTCAACCTCCCCGAACGAGACTCTGCCCTTCGACGGAGCCTTATCCGGGTTCCTCTATGCTCAGAGGCAGAGAGTTCGACCGTCAAGCCGAAACAACTCGGCTCGATTCGGTATCTAGCCACCACCCCCACGAGGATTGCATGTGGCACAAGGCCGACTTTAACGTGGGTTTACCGAGCTCGTAGGCTCGACCAAAAAATGCCCGTAGAACCCGTATAAACGGGATCGTGTTGGTCAACCTGCCCGAACGAGACTCTGCCCTTCGGCGGAGCCTCGTCCGGGTTCCTCTCTGCTCAGAGGCAGAGAGTTCGACCCTCTCTCTTGAGAGGCGTAGTATACAGTGTTAGGAAGAGTTCATTCTGTAGTTATAGATGACAAGGATTCGACAGGATTATTCATACGAAGCTTGTTTTAATGTTATGTACTATTTATTTAACAATATCTATCTTTCAGTGTGACAGTGAACGGTAGATAATTTTCTTAAATATAAAGAAGAGACTCGAAACATTAGAAAAGTGTTTCTACTGACAGAGGCTGAGAAAACTATAAAATTAAAAAAGATTAAACAAAATAACTTTCATGCCAAAAAAAATTATTTTGTTTCGTTTGTAAAGACAAAATAAGAGGCCTCAACGAGGCTTTGCACAATTAAAAAATATGTGAATATCTATAACAATTGTAGATCATTAGACGCGGTCCGCAAGAGTAAATTTTGAGAGTAAATTAGTGGATACGAGTGGTATAGAAATACAGAGTGGGATTGCGACTAAATTTCTTTCTTATTCTTTTTATACTGAGAGTAAAAGTAATTAGTTAGACATAGACAGGGAAATATTGGTTGAATAAAGTCAGTGAATGTTCCCTACTCAATCAGTGGCCGAATTTAACTATTTTGAAAGCATCACGGAAACATTGGTTAGGCTCGAAACAGCAGGGAAATGCTGGGTAGTCTAGAAACACCTCGGAAACGTTGGTTAATTTCGAAACATGTCAGAAAAGCTGGGTAGTCTAAAAAAAACTCGGAAACACTGGATAGTCTCAAAATATTTCGGGAACACTGGGTATTCTCGAAAAGTCTCGCTAATACCGAGTATTATCGAAATATCGCGTAAATACTCAGTAGTCTCGAAACACATCGGAACACTGGATAGTCTCTAATTCAAAACCAGCGGAGGATCGTTTACGGACCTTGTGGCACGTAGTGCACCAGGTCTCTGTATTCGGCCCTTCAAAAAGTGTGGATGGTTCAGCACCAGGCCTTCAGCACTATAATCAAATCATATACGACGGGAGAGTCTACCATATATATATATATATATATATATATATATATATATATATATATATATATGCAGAAATATAGTTTTAAGGTGTGCCATGTTTATGGGATAAAGTGTTCAATATCAGAGCTAGAGCGTATGTAAATATAACCATTAAAGTGAACATTGAAGTCAACACTCACAACCGGCAGGCTGGTTCATGCTAGGCGATTGATGATTTCGTTCTAGCAGGAAACATCCTGTCGCCTCTAGAAGTGTTGACTCCAATGTTCACTATATATATATATATATATATATATATATATATATATATATATATATATATAAAATGTATTTTTAATATAATCCTCAAATATTCACAGACATGTTATCGTTGTACACTATTTGGTTTCATCTTATCTGTATATATATATATATATATATATATATATATATATATATATATATATATATATATATATAGTGTAACCCGGATATAAGAGAGTTGTCGGGACCGGAGAAGAAGTCTCGTATATCCGGGTTTCTCTTATATACGGGTTTTTTCTATTGTATTTACATTAACACAGGCTCTAATTTGGGACCAGAGAAAATCTCTCTTATATCCGTGTTTATCTTATATCCGGGTCTCTTACATCAGGGTTATATATTTTTGTCCAGGTAAGATGAGAACGAATAGTGTACAATTCCAACGTTTGTAACATTTAATATTTATATATATATGTGTGTGTGTGTTTGTATGTGTCATTAAATGCTACTGAGCTACTATATATATATATATATATATATATATATATATATATATACATACATATAGATAGATAGATAGATATCATTAAATGCTACTCAGGTTGAAAATGACTTGACAAATCTTAAGAGAACTAAAATGACTTCATTTTTATACCAGTTTTCTTATTCTATCTGGTCTAAGACCTTTTTTATAGGACTGTAATTATCAATCAGCACTAGTAATTTTTAGATATATAAATGTACGACGTTTTTATATCTGTTTCATTATTCTATTTGTTAAAAACCTTGTTTTATAGAACTGAACACGTTATTTATCAATTAATCCTCGTAATTTTGAAGAGACATAAATTATTTTGCTTTGATCGTAATTTCCTTATTCTTGTGGTCGGAAGCTTGTTTTATAAACTTAGAGATTTTAATCGTTCAGTTTGGCGTCAATATACGTTTGCTTTTTTCATTCGAAACAATATCTAAAGCAAATGCAACCATGACTGCTACTTTCAAATACCATGTTTTATTCGTTTTGTCAATCTTTTGATTATTCGCCATTAAAATGAATACAAGAGTCACAGGATTATCGATATTCGCGAAAGAATTGACTTTATTACAGTGTTTTAAATTTCTTAATTTCCAAGTAAACGCACTTGATAGATTTTAATCATACTGAATCAGTTTTCATTTCTTAAGCATTTGGAAGACATAATCTTTACAATGAAATATTCATAGATTATTAAGCGCTTTCAATTTCCATTTCTTGTTGCAAATGAATGATATTTCACGTTGACTAATTGAATCATGGGTAATATTTGGGTTGGGTTCTTGTTTTTATTAACACCGTTGCCGTCTTTATTGCAAAAAGAACAGACATGATTGGCTGAGAATTGTTGAGAGAAAGAGCATACAAGTTACGAAGGACAGTAAGGCAGAGACTAGCGTAATAGGAAGGGGAAAAAAGACATTAAAATTCACTTTTGCTTCGCTTATGAAAAATGGCAATGATAATGGCGATTATAAATCAAATGAAGAATTTCAAAGAACCTTTTAAAGCAAATAAAGAAATATCTTTCCAGTTTGAAATCAATGTCTACCAATTTTTTTTACTCCCATGAAAACAAAATCTCTTAACCGAATGACGAATCAGCAGAAGTTGAAGAAATCTTTTAAAACACCAATAACAACACGAATATTAATAATAATAATATAATAATAATAATAGTAATAATAATAATAATAATAATAATAGTAATAGTAATACTACTACTAATAATAGTAATAATAATATTAATAATAATAGTAATAATAATAATAATAGTAATAATAATAGTAATAATAATAGTAATAATAATACTACTAATAATAGTAGTAATAATAATAATAATAGTAACAATAATAATAATAGTAATATAATAATAATAATAATAATAATAATAATAATAAATTTGTACTGATTCCTATTTAATATACACCGCTCAATGTACCAAACATGACTTGATTTATGTGCATTGCACAATAAGAAAATTAAATAAAATATTCAATAGACCCAGGTATGATGTTAGACACAACAATGTGATACCACCCCGGTTCAGGACTGACCAACAATTAAAAGGTGTTTCCAGGATACTCAAAACATTCAATATGCCGATAAGAGGCCTTGCTGCCGGATGTAGTTTATCGTCATACCCAGGACTAACGGTACAAGAAGAAGAAGAAAAAGAACCAATGTACCAAGCATGCCTTAATTTATGTGGGTTGCATATCGGGAAAATTAAATAAAAGATTTAACAGACGTATGGAGTCAGACACAATAATGTGACTTCAATGGAGCGTGTAAAACATGTTATTACAAACGACAGTAATTTAATGTAATAAACATCTTAAGTTGCACTTTCTGAAATAATATTTAGAATCTAACGACCTGTCTACCTTTAAAACGCATGGGGATGGTTACGTAAGCAAATTATTAACTTCCCGGCCCGAGGAATGAACAGAATGACAGGAGAGTCCCACAAGATTTAGACTAAGCTGTTTGATTAATTCCTCTTAGTAACTAATCAACAAACGGAAATTTCAAGATCATCATCATATAAAGCACATTTCAGTAACTTGAAGAAGACAGACATTTTGTTGAAATACTCTTTGACATTTGTGCAACAATGTGTTCTGTTATCATATTTTCTGAAATTTTGAGCTTCTCTAAACTGTTTCAAAAATATTGGAAGCGTTACGTCAATCATTTTGTCTAATAATAATAGTAACAATAATAATAATAATAGTAATAATAATAATAATAGTAATAATAATAATAATAAGTGTAACAATAATAATAATAGTAATAATAATAATAATAGTAATAATAATAGTAATACTAATAATAATAGTAATATTAATAATAATAGTAATAATAATAATAGTAATAATAATAGTAATAATAGTAATAATAATAGTAATAATAATAATAGTAATAATAATAATAGTAATACTAATACTAATAGTAATAATAATAATAATAGTAATAATAGTAATAGTAATACTAATAATAGTAATAGTAATAATAATAGTAATAATAATAATAGTAATACTAATAATAATAGTAGTAATAATAATAATAATAGTAATAATAATAGTCATAATAATAATAGTAATAATAATAGTAATACTAATAATAATAATAATAATAGTAATAATAATAGCAATAATAATAATAGTAATAATAATAATAGTAATAATAATAGTAATACTAATAATAATAGTAATAATAATAATAGTAATAATAATAGTAATAATAATAATAATAATAGTAATAATAATAGTAATAATAATAGCAATAATAATAATAGTAATAATAATAATAATAGTAATAATAATAGTAATACTAATAATAATAGTAATAATAATAATAGTAATAATAATAGTAATAATAATAATAGCAATAATAATAATAGTAATAATAATAATAGTAATAATAATAGTAATACTAATAATAATAGTAATAATAATAATAGTAATAATAATAGTAATAATAGTAATAGTAATACTAATAATAGTAATAGTAATAATAATAATAGTAATAATAATAATAATAGTAATAATAATAATAATAGTAATAATAATAGTAATACTAATAATAATAATGGTAATAATAATAATAATAATAATAATAATAATAACAGACGATATGAAAAGCGTTGTGGGCTCTATCGACAAAATAAGTCATTCCAGACGAACATCAAGAGATTTCACAGGGAAATTAGAAAAGCAATTACAGAATTCTGAAAGCCGCCATCTATTGAAAAAGTTCAAACATTTTGAGAGAATATTTGGAGCAACCCAAAGGAATATAATCCCAATGCAGAGTGGATCAAAGGAGAACAAGGAAGAATGAAGGATAATCCTTTGCCAGAATGAAAAAGTATAACCAAAACTTTTTGAAAATTTTTGAAAACCTCTAACACAATCCCTAAAATCGAAACACCCAAGAAATGACAAGGTACCCAACTTTTAGCTCTATCATGCCATCGCTTCATAAAACTCTTTCGCTAACTTTATCAATGCAAATTAATAACCCCAATGAAGTTCCTAGATGAATCACCGAAGGTATTATATATGTCCTACCAAAAATGGATGAAACAGAATATCCAAAGAATTTAGCCCAATAACATGTCTGTCCACTACATAAAAATTGATCGTGTCTATCCTGACGAAATGTACTTATAATTCTCTTGATGAAAACAACATTCTTCATCTGGAACAAAAGGGATGTCGAAGAAATTCATATGGTCGCAAAGATCAACTACTCAATAAAATGATCCTGGAAAATTGCGGGAAAAATGTAGAAGTCTCAACACAGATTATTGTAAAGTCTTTGACAGTGTGCCACACTTTTGGAGCCTTAAGGATTTGAAAATGTACAAAATCTCCTCGTTAAATATGGCATGGAAAGGTTGGAAACCACATTATACCAAAATCACACCAAAGGTCCTGCCACATCCACTTGTTTGAATATACCAAACGAGGAATCTTTCAAGGGAAATCCCTGACGCCACTTCTGTTCTGTTTGTTCTTAAACCTCCTTTCGCATGAACTATTAGGTTGTTGCAAAAATAATGTCGTTTTTTGACGATTTTTTGGATTATCGTTCACCCATTTATCCAACTTTTTTGACTTCCCTATTTGCTTTCAAAGGCGAACGACTGTCGAGTGGTCGACCTCGAGTTCAACAGCAACTTCTCGTGTGGTTTTGCGAGGATCGGCTTCAATTAAGGCTTTCAAATGTTCGTTATCAACCGCAGTCGGTCGGCCAGCCGCGACCGTCTTCATCTTTGAGACTCTCGTCACCATTGCAAAATTTCTTGAACCACCGTTGTGTCACACGTCCGTTAGTGGTTCATGGGCCAAACGCACCATTGATATCACGAGCTGTCTCGGCAGCTTTTCAGCCTAGTTTGAACAGGAACAAGAAAATCGTGCGGATTTTAATTTTGTCCATGCTGTCGAAAAGCCTGAAAAAAAAATGAATGAAGAGATTGAGAACGGTAACGAATAACACGATTCGATAGAACGAAAAACGCGCTTCAAAATGATATATAAAATGGCTATATATTTATGAATATATGTGTGTGTAAGTATTTGTTTTCCATGTCGACAAATATGAAAATATATTCATAAATATTGTCTCTCTACTGATTAATTCGGAGAAATTTTCATGGCTATATATATAAATGAATTAATTCAGAAATCATATATAAAAGTAACATATGTGAGAAAACGACATTATTTTTGCACCAACCTAATAAAAAGTTATAACTATGGATACGAAACAAAAGAAAATTAATCACCTATTCTACATGGATGATAACAACCCCTTTTTCAAAGACGGCAATGGGTTGAAAGGTCTCCTCAATACTGTAAAATGCTTCAGTGATTTCGGTATGGATTCCAGACGAGATAAATGGGAACTATTCAAGAAAGAAAGAATTACAGAAACACACTCAATAGATCGAGATTTTGTTACAAAGAATTGGAAAATGGAACAAGAAGAATCCTATAAATACTCTGTAGTCAGTAAAGATGGCCTAGAGCATATCCAAACGAAGAAGAAAGTAAGAAAAAAGAATACTAGAGGCGTGTGCATCTGGAGTTAAATACCGAGTTGAATTCACAAAACATAATATCAGCAATAAACACTTTAGCTGTCCATGTCTTGCAATACAGTTTCAACACCGTTAATTGGACCGTAGCTGACATTAAGCGAATGGGTGCCAAAACAAAAAATCTTCTCGTTTCCTACCGGATGCCTTATCCTGAGGCTAATGTTGATCGTCTGCATGTGCCCAGATCCGATGCAGGCAGTGCATTAATTCAACTAGAATTGCATTGTAAAATTAGAGCAATCGTTATTCAAAGAGACACGGAAACTGTAGAAGACTGGATGATTATCTGTGTCAAAGAATAGGAAAGAAATAAGAAACTTTCTTCCGTAATAAAGGAAGCTAACAAATTCAAAAAGGAATTTCAAGTGGGAGAAGAAGTGCAAATAAACCATAATGCATTTACTGCAGCTTCAAAGAACTTAAAAATAAAATGCAAAAGAAAATGCAATGTACTAAACGCAGAAACGATGTCAAGAGAAGCCTCTTCGTGGCCAATATTCTGCCATTACCAAACAAGCTGATCTAGACAAACCCCTTACCTATTAGTGGTTACGTAGTGAAGGATTAAAAGCTGAAACTGAAAGTTTTATTCTTGCTGCACAGGACCAATGCTTGCTAACTAGAAATTACCAAGCCCGACACACTGAAAAATTGTATTCACAACAGATGAAGATTCTGTGATAAATATTAAGAAACAATTGACCATCCTGTATCAGTTTGCACAGCGTTAGCACCAAATAAATATAAAACTCGGTATGATAGAGTGAGCCAATATCTGCACTAGAAAATATGTAACTTTTATGGGAACGAAGCTGTAAGAAATTCGTATAATAATTACTCAGATCCGGTTACAGAGATATGACCTGTAATAGGTTTATGGGAATTTGCAATATATACAGACAGAAAAAACAAAGCCAATCGCCCAGACATCGTCATAAAAAATTACAAATACAGTGATAAAAAGAGTAAAGACACTGGTCTTCTTAATAATAATAATAATAATAATAATAATAATAATAATAATAATCTAAAACTAAAACAGTTGGCATTCAAAGATACTTGGAAACTACAAAGGACTAGATGTTGATCTATATCAAAGGACATGAAAGAAATAAGAAACTTTATTTAGTAATAAATGAAGCCAACAAATTCAAAAAGGGAATCTCAAGAGGGTGAAGAAGTGCAAATAAACAATAAAGCACCTACTGCAGCGGAAAAGGACTTAAAAAGAAAAGCAAAAGCAAATGAAATGTACTAAATGCAGAAACGATGGCAAGATAAGCCTGTTCATGGCTAATACTATGTGCGTACCAAACAAGCTGATGAACACAAAACCTGTACCCATCAGTGGTTATATATTGCAGGGTTAAGAACTGAAACCGAAGCTTCTATTCTTGGTGCACAGGACCAATGCTTGCTAACTAAAAATTACCGTGCTGAACATTGACCAGCATTCAGATCAAGAAACAACTGGCTATCTTTTATCGGGTGACATGGTATTGACAGCTTCTAACTATAAAACTCGGCATGATACATGCAACTTTTACGGGAATAAAACTTCAAGAAACTGGTATGAACATCATTCATACCCGGTTACAGAGATAGGACCTATAACAATTTTATAGGTCTTTACAATACATGCATCAAAGCTAATCGTCCAACCATCGTGATCAAAGACCAAAATAACATAATGTGCTTTCTTATTAACATGGCGCTTCATGCAGATTGTAATGTATCTTTAAAGATCTTCCAGAATCTATCAAAATACAAGTGGAAATCTCAAAAATATGGCACATGAGGATATCAATAATTCCAGTTGTAGCTGGAGCCCTCGAATTGAGTCGAAAAGGTACCGATAAATTCAATGAAGAGTTAACTTGTAGATCATGCCATAACTAAACACAAAGAATTCTAATCACAGGTATAACTCACACATTACGAAGTGATTTATCTATGTACGATGTGTGTGATCTTTTTTTTTTTTTTTTTTTTTTGCTTTGTTTGTTTATTTTACAAAATTAATCGCTGGAAAATATCATGACGTCATTTCTGAACTTAGGCCCCTGGTTGAGACCCGGAACGAAGTGTTTATACAACAGAAATCAATGAAATAACAATAATGTTTAGATATGTCCGTTTAAGGGACGACGGACTGCGCATTTCTGTTTATATATCAGAACAGTTGCCATTAAAATATTTGTAGAAGAGACAGAGGGAAGCCATATTGAGATGATGAAAAATGGCCTGAAAATGAGATGCCGAATCAGGATCGATTGCATGACAAACTTTTTTTTGGTTTTTGTCAAGAACCTCAAGACATTGAATATACTGATCATTACCACAGATTTTTTTATTCAGTTGTCTGACTTTAAACCGTTGGGACTGTTTGCCCCACCTCCGAAGTCTGGCACATTATTCATCGTTGTTCATGAATGAGTGAGGTGGGGGAGGCATTATGGCAGGACCTCGAGAGTGGTATTATTTTATTAGGTTGGTGCAAAAATAATTTCGTTTTTTAACATATGTTACTATGTGAGAAAACGAAATTATTTTTGCACCAACCTAATATTTTTGTTTCAAATTTGAAGGCTTAGACTAGCAAGCTGACTTGAGTGTCTCGTCCAGATGTTCGGTAAGGGCGTCTGAACGGACTGGGTTACTCGACCTGAAAAAATATTTCTATGTGGGCCCAACCTGCAAATTTATCAAATCCTCTCACCACATTGCGTGCATTTGGCTGTGATGCATGTGCCGTCTTCCCCCGGCCGATATTATCAAAATGTCATCCCATTGAATAATTGACACCGGTGATATTCGAACCTGGGTCTTATGGTGGAAGCCGAACACTCTAATCACCTGGCCATGATGGATATATTGAGCTTCGCAGATTTGTACCTCAGCCTCAATTTGTTGGTATCCTGCTCTGTTTTAGTACCCATGATAATTCTTAATTTAATGATTGAGTAAGCTCCTAATCCTAAGACAATAAAATACCTGTGGAGATTCCACTATTGCATCGTTTATTGTTTGAGCTTAACAACTTTAACAAAATATTGCAATAACAATCATAAGTATAAATGAGGGTTAATAGTCCTAGGTATGTTGATAAATGACATCCGATAAACAACATCTGGCATCAGCACCTTTGGTCGGGAGATTGGAGGCTTTCAAGACCGTAGAAGTACCTCTTCATTGATGTTGTTCCAGAGTCTAACCTGACCAGAGGTTGTAGTACCTGTTAGAGTCCCATCTATGGGCAAATAGTGAACACAGAAACAAAAAGAAAAGACTATGAAAGTATAAAAATATATTCTTAGTAAAAATACCAGCAATATATTTTTATTAAAAAAAATTACAGGCAATACCTATTATAGCAGAATTACCGACAATACCTATTTATAGTAAAATTATCAACAATATCTACTTATAGTAAAAATACTAACAATACATGTTTATAATAAAATTACCAACAATATCTATTTATAGTAAAATTACCAACAATACCTATTTATTGTAGCATTGTCAACAATACTTATTTATAACAGATTTACCAACAATGCGTATTCATAGGATTAGCAACAATACCTATTTATAGCGGAATTACCAACAATACCTATTTATGGTAAAATTACCAACAATTCCTATTTACAGTAAAAATTATCAACAATATGTATTTATATCAGAATTTCCAACAATACCTACTTATAGTAAACATTCTAGCAATACATATTTATAATAAAATTACCAACAATACGTGTTTATAGCAGAATTACCAATAACACCTATTTATAATAGAATTACCAAGAATGCGTTTTTGTAGGAGTATTAGCAATAATAACTATTTATAGCGAAATTACCAGCAATATCTATTTATAGTAAAATTACCAACAATACCTATTTATAGCAGGATTTACCAACAATGCCTATTTATAGAAAAATTACACACATACTTATTTAACGTAAAATTACCAACAATAGCTATTTATAGTAAAATTACCAACAGTATCTATTTATAGTAATATTATCAAAAATACTTAAAATAAACAAGAAAGCCTATTTATAGTAAAATTACCAAGGATACCTATTTTAAAGTTGAATTGCCAACAAATGTATTTATAGCAGAATTACCGAAAATACCTAATTATAGTAAAAATACTAACAATGCATATTTATAATAAAATTACCAATAATACGTATTTATATAAAATTATCAGCAATACCTATTTAAAGTAGATTTTTCAACAATACCCATTTCTAATAGAATAACAACAGTATATTTTATCTGTTGTTGAAGCCATAAGAATTTGTTCAAAATATTTAGATTTCGGCAGTAATTACCCATAAAGATTGATATGCTGCTAAACAAAATCAACCAATCAACTGAAGAATACTTAAAGAAGTAAAAATACGATTTTCTTTCTATTTCACTGAAGCAGACATTAAACATGAGAGCGTTATCGTGTCCACTATCTTTTCTTTATTTCTTTCTTTTTTCTTTCATTGAATCCAAACAGCGTCTCTGATATGTCTTTCCCGTCTTTCCTCGCAATCAAAACACAATAATACGTCATTTATGAGATATTAACAGGGCGTAACGTACGTGGTAACTCACTAAACGAGTAAAGAAGGACTTAGGAACAACATAAAGCCGTCTAATGACAATAAACTGTTTAAAAGCAAAGATCGATAAAAACTATGCGAAAGTGTTGAGGTTGTGTAGACCCCGAGAGTTTTGGTTCTGGCAAGAACCCAGGGAAGTGTCTGAAAGTACGAAAACACGACATCGTGCGAATAGGAACATTCACGGATCGAAGAAGAAGAAGAAGGGGGAGGGGGAGGAGAAGAAGAAGAAGAAGAAGAAGAAGAAGAAGAAGAAGAAGAAGAAGAAGAAGAAGAAGAAGAAAATAAAATCTCTAATAATAATAATCATAATAATAATATTGTTACTGTCGTCATATCACAGATGAAAATGTCTCTGAAAAATAATTGAGATGAAAATTATGGAAGCGATCGCGATGGAAGACAGGGGATTGGAGGGAAGAATATGATAAACAATTATTATTGAAACTTTTATGATCAAAACAATCGGTGGGATATGAAAACAGATAACCATAACAGTCCGACACAAAACTAATATGTGAATGTCTAGAGTCTAAAGAAAAAAAAAATAATAATAATAACAATAACTATCGATGAAAACGAGAAAGAGAATGTAAACTGGGAATTATGAGTATAAATTTAATTAATATAGATTTTACACCAGAAGCAGCTGATGGCGTATATTGGAGATCAAGTAGCACCATACTCCAGCACCCTCCTCAGTATTCTATCTTTCTTTAATTTTTCAGTGATCCTGTTTGGATGCTATCGACTCTTCTCCGGATTGCTAGGTGGATGTGTGAATGGTGTAATAGATAATGCTTCGGAATGGGGAATCACCGAAGTTAAGCAATGTCGAGCCTGGCCAGTACCTAGATGGGTTACCGCTTCGGAATACCAGGTGTTGTGGGCTTGGATCTGCGAGTGGTGTCATGGATAATGGCTCGGAAATGTAAGTCGGAGAGCCGAGTTCCAATTCCAGTTGGATTCACTTACGCGCACGTGTAAAGGTATGCATTCACCTCTTCTCCTCACAGGTATGGATTAATTAGCAAGTCTTGTATCAGTAAATCATTACTATTGCAGAACAAATCTTAAGATCTGAAATCTTTAAATAACTAGCAAAGGGTTGATAAGCCGTAAAAAACGAATCAATCAATAAAGAAATCGGTGTTCCGAGTTCAATTTCCGATCGAATTAGTTACATTCACTTAAACGCAAATACTCTTGGGAAAGGTATAAATGCATCCTTTGTATCCATAACTATGGGTTAAATAGTCGGACTTGTACTTGGAAAAATCATTGTTATCTCTAAAAAATTGTTATTGCAATATTCATTCGCAAAAAAATGAATCATTCTTACTATCCAAAATATGTCAGCATTAAATAATCCGCAAGGAGTTGATAAGCCCTAACAAAGTAAATAAGTCAATGGCGTACATTGGAGACCAAGTGACACTATACTCCAGCACCCTCCTCAGTATTCTATCTTTTTGTATTTTTTCAGATTTCCAGTTTTGTAATATTTTTTTTATTTTTCTAGAATCTTTGGGACTGTTCCGAGCTGTAATACGATCACTCAGCTTTACTTTGGATGGTTAGGATTTTATAAGTTAGCAGTAGAACTGATTTATGTTGGTTAATCTCATACCACACAGGATAAAGATGCCTTTACAAACTGTACCGGCTATGGCTCTCATGGCGACTTACCGTAACTGGCCTTTAAGTTGCCCTACAATAAATATTAACGCATCCCAAACTGCTCCTTTTTAATCGTCTCAGAGAACCCTTATTACCTTCCGTAAGCATGGCTGATGCTAACCTCCAGGAGAGTGCTTTATTGCGCTTTCTTGGACTAACGTTTTCCGTTGTTATGAAGCGGAAAGATTATATTGAATCAATTCCTAGATTTGCTGCTAAGAAAGTTGGTTCCATGTACCGTGTTTTACAATATTTCTCGACAGAATTTGTCTTACTGATTTAGTCTACCATTCGTCCTTGCTTCAAATATTGCTGCTAAATCTGGCCTGCTACTTCTGCTATATATTTAGAGATTCTTGATAAAAATCCATAGAAGAATCTGCAATGTTACTGGTCCTGACCTGGCATCCCGACTTCAGTTACTTTCCCACCGCGTCTGCCTTTTCTATAAATATTTTAATTGTCATTGTCCTGATGATCTTTCATATACGGAATTGTTATTTTATTCCCCTCCCCTACAGATATGAATTGTATATATGGGGACTAGTTAGGATTTTCATAGATGTACTGGGGCATTATGGTGGATGTTGTAAGAATGGTAAGTAAGAATGCGTTGTCGACAATACAGCAAAAATCGGTTGCGATAAATAGATCACGAAATAAAAATTAGAAACAAAAGTTTCTCTTGCTTATAAATACAATATACGTGAGTCGATATTCCGTCAGTGTAGGCGTTCTGTCAGCCTACTAAAACTAGGGGCAGGGTTGTTACCAAAATCGGTCAGTGTCCGAAGAAAGGCAACAGTACCCACAGGGTATAAAGAGAGGCAACACCACTGGTTCGTACTCGAAAACGCTAATAATATTCACAGCACATGAGAAAGAACCAACAATACACGTTAGTGTCCGAAGAAAGGCAACAGTACGCACAGGGTATAATGAGAGGTAAGAACACTGCCTAGTCAACGAAAAAGATAATATTATTCGTAGCGAATGTAAAAGAGTCTACAATACACGCTCGTGTCCGGAGAAAGGCAAAAGTAGTCACAGTGTAGGAAAAAGAAACAGCAATACTCATCTGTGTTCGGAGAAAGGCAACAGTCACCGATTACGTCTCATAGAGTGAGACATTAAAATGATAATAATTTTACTGAGATGTTACATTCTCTACTCAAGTCAGAACTCAAGAACGAAATTTGGTAGTGAAATCAATTATCTGGAAATTCAAATTTCGATTTCTGGAATTTTTCGTCTGGCGTAAAGTGTTATCAACGCTCACACCAATCATGCAGCTGAATATAGAGGGTGATATTTTGCCCCTTTACTGGATAAGCTCCGTTTGATAAAGAAAAATAATAAAGGAGAAAGTTGAGCTCAGATAGGATGGAATGTTCTAATAAGCGAAAAGGATGAAGCCAAGGTTGCAACAAAAGAGAGAAATGTTGTCACAAAGCGCTTCAATGGACGTAGCATTTGCCTCCATGTTTCGCTTCTCTTGCGAGGTCAAGATCACTGGCAAGCGTTTCTCTTACTGTGAAATCTATGATCTGACAACTTTTTATTTGATATAAGAATTGAAAGCAAAGTTATGTCAGTGGATGACACCGTTTCAATAAAACACAGAATTATATTCGAAGAGAAAAAAAAAACAGATTGTTGAACATGTAAAAAAAAAAAACGGTATAAAATAACGTTTCATAAAAATGAGTGTATCCAATATTATTGGCGTTCTTGGAATAGTCCCGAAGAAACTTTGGGGAAAAAATTAGAGAAATTATGTTTGTGTTACTCGTTTACTGCAGATCATCAACACTTTGCGGGTCATTTAAAGCAAGAAAACATTTTTGGAATGTAGGAACTAGTTTTGAGTTAATAATGGTCTACTGATACAAGTCCTACTAATTAACTCAATAGAAGGTGGAAGAACAGATGGAGCATTCCTTTCTCAAGAAATATATGCGCGTAAGTGAATATAACGAAAAACAACGGGAATTAGAACTCGGCTATGCGATTAAAAATTCCGAACCATTATTCATTACACCACCCACCCATCCAAGCTGGCAGCACCGGGTATTACCAAACAGTCACCTCTCTATATACTGACCAGGCTCGACATTGCTTAACTTCGCTGATAGTACGAGAACCGGTGTTTCGATGTGATGTGGTCGTAAGCCTAGAGTAATTGTAAATCCGATTAACCCTTTGAGGCCTGACCACCGCTTTACCGGTGGTAGAGAAAAATGAGAAAAATTTCAGCCCTGACCAACCGGTTGAACAGTGGTAGAGAAAAATGACTTAATGTCCAGACACCGGTTGAACGGTGAGTAAACTCTTGTAACTAATTTTATATCAACGATGAAACATTA
This sequence comes from Acanthosepion lycidas, assembly GCA_963932145.1. NCBI lineage: Eukaryota > Metazoa > Mollusca > Cephalopoda > Sepiida > Sepiidae > Acanthosepion > Acanthosepion lycidas. Next base: position 47,359,460 of record OZ010578.1, on the reverse strand, counting down.
CACGCCAATTATTTGCGAATTTTGACTCAGGAGCTCAGGCGGAAGGGTTAAAATTATTCAAAAACGCAGGGCTGAAAGGGTTAAAATTATTCAAAAACGCAGGCCTGAAAGGGTTAAAATTATTCAAAAACGCAGGGCTGAAAGGGTTAAAATTATTCAAAAACGCAGGCCTGAAAGGGTTAAAATTATTCAAAAACGCAGGGCTGAAAGGGTTAAAATTAGGGTTAATCAGGAAAACAGGGCTCAAAGGTGTTAAAATTGTTCAGACTCAAAGGTTAAAATTGTTTGGGAACGCAGGGCTCAAAATAGATTATGTATTCGGAAAACAGCATTATTTTACAGTATTTACATTATGCGGACCATTGTCCTCATCTTTGTCGCCATATTTGTCACAACGTTTCGGCCGTTGTACGCTCCGGCCTTCTTCAGGTGGTTGGAATTTCGAACTTCACCCTTTATTTCGATCCCTGGGGTAGACTGTTCTAGTTCCACGTGCCATGTTTGATGGATGTCAGTTATCCGTTGTCTCCTGCTAATTTTCCCTCTGAAAGTTCTCCACTGCCTTAACCGGGTATTGAACTCACACTCTTTGGGTTTGTCACTGGATCTAACCAACGCCTTTATCCACTGTGCCATGAGTGATGGAGTGAAGAATTGCTTGACCTCTGACGAGAAAATAAAAACGAAAGACATGAAACTTCAACGAGTCCATTACAGACCAGGCGTGGAATGTGCTAACGTATAAAGTAGATACGCTGCTGCTTGAACTCTGACGAGAACCACCAGTAATGAGTAGTGTGAGACGTCAGCGGGTCCATAATATAAAGGGTGTTTCATTAAGACGGATTATATATAAGGGTTAGCAGTAAATAAATGAGTGTTATTGGTGAAAATTTATTAATTTCTCTATTAGATCATATTATTTGTCATGCCAATTACGTGTGAAAAATAATATCGCCCAAATGTCCGCCAAAACCGAAAGAAAAAGAAAAAAAAAACCATTAGACGCTTAAACTTAATTCAAATTTAAAAACGGTCCAAGTTACTGGAACACCCTTTATTACATGTAAAGAATTCTGACATATTAGGGTAGACTTGCTGTCGCTTGATCCTTAGCAAGAATCTCGAGACAGAGATGAAGGAGCAGAAGGACCATTGAAAAGATGCTCTTTGTTGATTTTCTTTTGCAGCAGCAGAAACAAGAGAATTGTTATTATTATTATTATTATTATTATTATTATTATTATTATTATTACGGCAATGGCGAAAAAGAATACCCAGAAAAGTCTATTGAAAGATTTCTGCTCGTAAAAAAAGGAGAAATAGAAGAAAAAAGACACAAGTAATTAAAGAACTAAAAACTAATCAATATGCAACAATAATGCAATAATAAAAACGTGAACAGTTAAAAGAGAAGAAAAATGAAAGATATGAAATAGCGGTATGAATAAAGATGGCGTTAACGAGAACTGCCATAGAAACAATGATCGTTCGGCCTTAATTATAACGGCAACACAACCCAATCCATGCTACATTTCAAAAATCTATTGTACTCTTACCAATGAAGGCATTTCGTCGTCAGTCTCTGGAGATTACGGGAATCTCCACTACGGTGGCTAATCAATCCTTGTTGCAGACGCTTGCTCAGGTACATTTGCGTCTTTTTTTTTTTTTTTTTTTTTTTTCAACGTCCACATAGCCGATCTGCAAATTATACGGAAGATAAACTGCGCAGAGGTAAGTCACAATTTTCGGGGGAGAGAACGCATAACCTGGCGTGTGCAGTAGTTAAACAAGGCCAATATGATCAAAACTCTCGATCACGATGACTTTTGTGACATCGTGCCAGGCACAAACATCGACGGCCTCTGAACAGAGTTTCGTCTGCCAAATTTCGATTTACAAGGTTTGGTTCAGTCCGTGTTATGGCTTTCGGAAACTTCTTAACGGCTCCGACCACTGAGCTCATCTGCCCAGGTTGATATTATAAAGATGTCACCCCTCTTGACAAATTGACGATAATGAGATTCGAACCCAGGTCTTCTTGCCGTGACCAATAATGGCAACATAAACAGCAATCATAATGAGAATAATAACCATTCGACCGTATATCAGGATTACTGAGCAAATGCGAACGATCCTTTCTTTAACCAGGGCTAAAGTTTGTAATTCAGATTTACTGTCTCCTAGACTGGCTGCCACTCAAGGCTATAGAATCCAGTCTGCCCTGCTATTTACCCATAGCTTGGGGAGAGAAGAGTATTCATATATTTCCCAAGGGTATTTAGCACGTAAATGAATGTAATGGATCCGACTGGATAATTGTAATTATAATGAATATAATAACCTTACTTTATCCGGATTTTTTTATAGCGAAAGTATCATTATTATAGACTTTATTCAGTCGAGATAAAAAAAAAAAGAAGAAGATATACTTAGAGTCAGTAAGAGGTTTCTAGCGCACATAATTAGTAAAGAGTGATAGAAAAATTTCATCCTCGCCGGTCATATTAAAGGCGACAGGGACGGAAGAAAGTAACATATAACCCTACCTAGCGAGCTTGAGTAAATGGATGGCAAGCTTTAGGAGAGAAAACAAAAAGGCATTTATTAAAAGCTACAAAGGACAAGAAAATATTTTTAATATCTTAGCATTTTTTTAATATCTTAGAATTGTTTTTAATTATTTCACCCTGGCTATAGGGTGGATTGACGAAAGGACAAAAGATGAAATAAGCTCAAGATAGAAGACTGAAGAGATTAGTACTGTAGTTTCGGGTATGTTTTTTGGACAAAACGGCGATCCTCGGGGTGAAGAAAGCTATCTCGGTGCAACTTCCTTCTTTACAAACAGAATGAGGGAGGTTCGACTTCATCGATGTAGCATGGTTTGGTCTTAGCTGTAAAGTTCGAAATTGGTAGAATTAAAGAATAAAGCTCGTCCGAACGGTTGACATAGAGGTCGAATAGCGATAGGGTGGTGACGTTGCTCTTCTTAAAACGAGGTTGTCGGGTGGAAAATAAGTTATCTTATATATCTTACCTCTATATAACACACCTCATTCTATAAACCTCTACCTTGATTGGCTCTTGAACCTTGTATTTAATAAAAAATACTTTGACTTACTTTATATATACTTTGATATTGGTGGAGTAATGGATAGTGGTTCGGATTGAGGAATCGGAGTGCCGAGTTCGAATTCCAGTCATTCACTTGCGTGCTAATACAATAGGTAAAGGTATTGACACTCTTCTTCTCCCTCCAAGTAAATAGCAGGGTTCTATAGCCTTGAGTGGTAACCGGTCTAGGTGAAAGCAACTCTGAATTCGAAACTGTATGTAGCCCTGGCATAGCACATACTATACGGCGAAAGAAAGGATCGTTCGCATTGGTGACCTCTTGGGAATTCAGTGTGCAGGTAATTGGAAATCGGAGAGCTGGGTTCCCATTTCAGTCGGGGTCGTTCTAACCACTTACGAGCAAATATCCATTGGAAATGGTATGAATACATCTCTTCTCCCCCCAGCCAGCTATAGGTTAACTTGTATCAGTAAAATCATTGTTATCTACTAAAGGTTCTTACACTCTAAAACTATTGTCTGGCTTTAAATAACCGGCAAAGGTTAATAAGCCGATATAAAAAAAATTAATCAATGTATTAAACAAAGTGAAAGAAGATGATGATGATGATAATAATAATAATAATAATAATAATAACCTTGAAATAGAAAATCACGAAAATGTGGCATATGGGAACATCAACAATCCCTGTTGTAGTTGGAGCCTTAGGACTGGTTGGAAAAGATTGCAGTAGACTAATTGAAGGGATTCCTGGAAGTCCATGCCTCAAGGAGATACAAAATTTGTTCTGACAAGTACAGCCCACACTTTACGAAGGGATTTATCTATGTAATTTCTTTCTTTCTTTTTCTTTTTTTTTTTTTTTTTTTTTTTTGTCAGTGGAAAGTGTCATGATGCCATTTCTAACCTTAGGTCTCTGGGCGGGACCCGGAAAGAAATGTGTAAACGCCAGAAATCAAAGAAAATAAATAATAATAATAATAATAATAATAATAATAATAATAATAATAATAATAATAATAATCTAACTAGAAATTACAAAGCACACATAAAAGCACACTGAAAAATTGAGTTAGTCCAAAATGCAAATATTGTAATATCCAGAAGCAACTGACCATCTTCTCTCAGGTTGCGCGGTATTGGCACCCACTGATTATAAAACACGTCACGACAGAGTGAACCAATATCTTCACTGGAAAATCTGCAACACTTACGGAAAGGAAACTGCAAGAAATTGGTATGAACCCCACCCAGACCCGGTTACAAAGATGGGACCGGTAACAATTTTATGGGAGTTTACAATACACACACAGGCAGAACAATAAAAGCTAATCGCCCTGGCATCGTGATTAGAGACCGCAAAGATAAAATATATCGCCTTATTTATATGGCGGTCCCTGCAGACTAAAATGCATCTTTTTCGAAAAACTATCAAAATACAAGGACCTTAAAATAGAAATCTCAAAAAGAGTGGCGCATGCGTACATTAACAATTCCAGTCTCAGATTGACTGAAAAGAATTCCAAAAGACTCATTGAAGGAATCTCTTGCTTTAAAGAAATACAAAAATGATACTCACGAGTACAGCCCACACCTTAGAAATAGCTATATCAACGTAAAATACGTGTGATTTTTTTTTCAAAACTGCTCAATGGAAAATGTCATGATGCCATTTCTGACCTTAGATCTCTGGTTGGGACCCGGAAAGAAATGAGTATAAACCAGAAACCATAGGAAATAAAATCCTAATAATAATAATGATAATGATTTTTTTCATAGCTCAAAGAAAGCGACGTCGTATTTTAAAAGGGAAGCCTTGATTATTTTAATTATTCATTTATTCTTATATTTTGTTAGTTTGTTATAAGATGTGGTAGACAAGGATTGTTTTGAAGTTTTCATAAAATAAAAAAAGTTGATGAAACACATGTAAAAAATATTTTTACCAAGATTTTCTAATAAAAAATTTCAAAAATAATTTCATTCATTTGTGAATAAGTCTTGAACATTTCATTAAAATCTGACATTTATTTGATTTTTGCCAGAATTTCCAAATTAATGTGTCTGCCCTCGCAAAAGAGGCCAACATTTGCTATGCTAAGAGTTAGTACAACCACTGACGCAAGAAAAACAAGTTTTTAATCAAAATTTTGAATGTTCTAAAAGGAGTAAAAAATTTAATTAAATAATAAAAAATACTTTGATCTTTCCTCGTAATAATAACATAACGATATTAAAGATACAACAATGTCTTCATTAAGTTTGAAGCATGTTTTAATCACGGTATGCTGATTTTTTATCGCTTTTTTGGGGGGAGTACCTATATTAAGAACATTGTATTTATTAAATTACTTATACATTGAACGAAAAAAATCTACTCTATATTTAAGAAGCGTAACGCTTTGTTTTTATTAAAGCGGAAGTAATTTTCATAATTGTAAGAAAAGCATTTCGAGTTGTAATGTTTGTTTGTTTGTTGGTTTTGTTTATTTCTGACTATTCGTTTACCGTCAATTTCTTTCTCTCGCATTTATCATTCAAATATTTTTCACAATATTTGCCTATAATTTTGTTCAGTTATCCTTTTCTTATTGATTAACGTAACATTTTTTATGGGTGAGGACCCATTTTCAAATTTATCAGAAAAGTGTTTCGAGTCGTAAGGTTATTTTCTTTCGATTACTACTTTTATTATTGGTTCACAATAGTCCATTTCTACTATTATTTATCTTGCAAATATTTTTAACAAAAAAGATGTTCTCATATATTTAATGATAATTTTATATTTTCATTCTTTTCTTATTTATTGAAACTACATCCGCGTCCTGGGTATGACGATAAACTACGTCCAACAACAAGGCTTCAGATAATGTTTTCGGAAAAATTATGTTGCCAGCTATACGTTTTTTGGAAACAATAATGTTTCCAGCTATAAGTTTTTTTTTGAAACAATAATGTTGCCAGCTATACGTTTTTTGGAAAAAATGATGTTGCCAGCTATGTATTTTTGAAACAATAATGTTGCCAGCTATACGTTTTTATGTAAAAATAATGTTGCCATCTATGCGTTTTTCAAACAACAATGTTGCCATCTATGCATTTTTTCAAACAACTTTGCCAGCTATACGTTTTTTGGAAAAAATAATGTTGCCAGCTATACGTTTTTTGGAAAAAATAATGTTGCCAGCTATTCGTTTTTGAAACAATAATGTTGCCAGCTATGCGTTTTTGAAACAATAATGTTGCCAGCTATGCGTTTTTGAAAAAATAATGTTGATAGTACTGTATATTTAATATATGTATAGGTATATGTGTGTATATATATATATATATATATATATATATATATATATATATATATATATATATGTATGCCTTAATTTGGAATTAAATGACCTCAGGGGTTGATATGCCATAAAACCCAACCAACCAACCAACCAATTATTTATTGATTCCTATAATCATTTCAAATAATAATAATAATTCCTAAATTTTACTCTATTTTACGCTGAACATTTCTCTTTTTTATAAAAGAGGACGTAATTTTCGAAATTGTAGGAAAATTATTTCGAGTAGTAATGTGTAATGACAAAAGTACGCAGGTGTAGGCTTTAAGAAAGCTTTATTCAACTGAGAATACAAGGTTGGCGTATAATGGCCTTTTATAGTCCAAGTAAGAAGAAATAGCTCTCTCAAACAAGAGGAGACTACTCTTGATTATTCATAACATAATCTTTGTTTTGTTTTGTTTAACTTTGAATATTGGTTCAGTATCGTCGATTTCTTTATCTATCATTTATCATTCAAATATTTTAAAGAATATTTGCGTATAATTTATGCATTTATATTTTATTTTAATTTATTGATTGTAACGTCTTTTTTATGGGCGAGGAATCAAATTTGTAGGTAAAACGTTTCGAGTCGTAACGTTAACAGATGTATTTGATGATAATTATATACTTTTATTCTCTTCTTATTTATTGATTTCTATGAAAATCATTTAAAGTAATCATAATTATTATTCTTAAAGTGGTACATTTGATAGCAAACTCTTTACTTCGACATCCAGTGTATATGTATGTGTTTAGGAGTGCATAACTTCGGGTAGATCGAACTCGTCAACTCGGGAGGAGAGTTCATCTAAGAGAATGAAAACCTCTGATTTTTAACCGCTACCGCCTTGTGGCCATGCACAATCATGAGAAAGGATTCGTAGGTATTCCCTGAGGACAAATCCGGAGTTATGTTCGACTTCATTCTGGCAACTCCTGCCAGTCCGTCACTCCAACGTAGACCTTGTTATTAAATTGAAACGCATAGAAATATGAGTCTCAGGTTCAAAAAGAAAAGAAAAAAGATGGGTTCGGTCAGATAGGAACACATGAACAAGGTACCAACGAATAGATGCACGTTTGTAAACAAATTTTATATAACTAAAACAACAAAATAGGGGAACATTATGGGATAACAGACGCGAAATCAATAAAATACACTTATCTGATACTGGGTGTAATAGCTTCAAATATTCGTAATGGCGAATAGAATCTCTTTAAAATGTCCATGTAAAAGTCGGTAGTTCTTCTTTCCACAATATAAGTTGGACGAATCTGGAATAGTGCTTGTATTTTGTTTCCCCACTGTTAATCAAATTACATCCAAGATTAATTTAGGATGATTTCTTTGGGTATGATAACTCTTTTACTCTCTACACATCAAGTAGTCAAATAAATCCACGGCCATCGGGAATAATATTTTTTATTCACTACACATCAAGTAATTGAACAAATCCATGATCCTCGGGATATTTTCTTTTTTCTTTATACAACAATTATTGTTATATGTTGATGGGCGCATCTCTCATAAACAGACGCTTAGTGTTAATTATCTCGCGATCTGTCGCAGTCAGAGATTATCGGGAAACTGAAATGGCAATACCAAAATTCCCGCGTGGTCGTGTATGTCACTTGAGCTAGGGCGAGCAACTTTTACTTACTCCGTTAAAAGGTCAATCTGTCTCGTTTCGAAACGACACAGATTCCTTCGCGCCTGTCTAGACAGGAAATAAGAATAGAACAGAACAGAAAGAGAAGAGAAGAGGTAACACAAAGACAGCGTGGCTCTTAATAAATTGGTCATACGCCTGATTTAACATTCAATATTGAGGGTCGTGTCACAGCCTGTACAGCTATAGCAGACGCTGCGCTGAGGCATAACGTTTTGAGCGCAGATACATAGTCTCTTGAGACCGACGGATGTCACACATTATATACAACTAGACACAATTATATAATAATAATAATAATAAAAATAATAATAATAATAATGATAATAATAATGAAATCGAAACCTCAAAAAAATCTAAAAATGTGGCACATGGGAACATCAACAATTGTAGTTGGAGCCCTCGGATTGGTTGGAAAAGATTCCAGTATACTAATTGAAGGGATTCCTGGAAGCCCATGCCTTAAAAAAATACAAAAAATTGTCCTCACGAGTACAGCCCACACCTTTGTCTATGAAAAATATTTTTTTTCCAGTGAAAAATGTCATGATGCCATTTGTAACCTTAGGTCCCTGGGCGGGACCCGGAAAGAAACATCAGAAAATCAAAGGAAATAAAATAATGATAACGACAGCAATAATAATAATAACAAGTAGATAAAGAAAACATCCCGTGGCCTGGAAATCTTGGTGGGGGGGAATAGCTGTGCCTCGTGGGTAGGACATGCTCTCTTTTGGTCCTCAATCGTCCTCAAGGTGGTGTCTTCTACAAAATTACTCCTTGGTCGTTAAGGATAAAACAACAAAAAATACAAATTTCACTGTTTACAAAGAAAAACTCATACCGGATTGGTCAAGGATCGAATCCCTCAAGGAGGAACCATTCTGTCACTAGAACAAACTCTTCCACCAACAATGAGACACTTGCTCACCGAAACCAGATTAACTCCATCATTGGACCGGGTGACATAATATGAAATCAATTCATGAAAAGAAAGCGAACGAAATGAAATTGTGAAGAGTATAAACAATTCATACCAAGTTTTTTCAGTGCAGTCGAAAATCCACAAAAGAACATCACGGATCAGACATACCGAATATGGAGAGATATGGTAAAAACTAAAATAAGACCCTATCTCGACCCAAATAGTCTTGCCACTCTCCGCAGAGACATAACGAAATAAAAGACTCTCGAGTACAGATAAGATAAAACTTAATATAAGACAAAGTACAATCAGACATAATCAAAACAAAAATGAGTCAAAAGTGAAAACAGATAATATGACAGAGGATGAGATACAAACTAAAATAAATGACGTACGAAATAATGATCTCTCAGGCAATAAAACGGAACAATCAAGCTGATACATAAACAGTTGTACTGATTCATATTTATGTCATTGATGAAGATGAATCTAATGATATTAGAGGAGAATTCCTTGAAAACAACTGAGCTGAAATCACTGGAGCGAAAAACCATACCATTCAAATAATCAGCAAAGTAACACGCACACAAATGTCAGAAAGAGACCGGCTTCCAAAAATTCATATAAAGACTCTAATAAACATATTGTACAAACATATTACGCAGCATTGCAAACATTGTCAATCGACTGACCACTAGAAAGCATCACAGAAGTAAATAATGTCTTACATGCAAAAGCTTTGTCTGCTACTGAAAAACTTAATATCAAGACAAATAAAAATTAAAGAACAGACAAAAATAGCCGACTTGGAAGGAAAAACTAAACGAAAAAATGAAGGGAATCAAATGTGAGTTATCGACAAAAGTTAAGATTTTAAGAAAGTCAAATTTTCAACACGAAAAAGCAAGAAGATCAAGCGGAAATATAAAATTAAAACAGCAAATGAAATTCCACGAACGAAGAAAATACTTAAACAAAAATTGCAATTAAAGGTACAAAGAGCAAGACGATATGAAAGGCGATGTAGGTTATATCAACAAAATAACATATTTCTAATAGATCTGAAGAATTTTACAGTGAAATTGGAAAAGCAGTTATAGAAGTCGAAAAGCCACCATCTATTGAAGAAATACAAAAAAACCTGGGAGAATATTTGGAGCAACTCAAAGAAATATAATCTCAATGCAGAGTGGATCAAACGGGAACAAGAAAGAATAATGCAAAAACCTGAACAATAATAGAAATTATAATGTATAAAGAATAATACTATGCAAGCTATAACAAAATTCCAAAGATGGAAATACCCAGGAAATGACAAGGTACCCAACATTATACGTCATCAATCCATAAAATTCTTGTGCAAACTTTACCAATACTAATTAATAACTACAATAAAATTGCAGAATGGATCACTGAAGTTATTACATATCTCCTACCAAAAACAGTTGAAACATGATCCAAAGGATTATAGACCAATAACATAAAGTGTCCACCACATATAAATTGATCACGTCTGTCTTGACGAAATGTACTTACCTTTTTCTTGATGCAAACAACATTCTTCTCCTGTCACAGAAGGGATGTCGAAGGGTTTCATATGGTTGGAAAGATCAATAATAAATAAAATGATCCAAAAATATTGCTGAAAAAAAGGTAGAAATCTTGGAAAAGTTTGGATGGATTACCGAAAAGCGTTTGATAATGTGCCACACTCCTGGATACTTAAGTAAATGTACAAAATCTCCTCGGTGATAGTAAATTTCTTTAAATATTGCATGGTTTGAATATCCGACGAGGAATTTTTCAAGGAGACTCTTTGTCGCCTCTTCTGTTCTGTATGTGCTTAACCCCCTTTCGCATGAACTAAAAAGTTATAATTATGGATACATAGTAAAAAAAAAAAGTGTTTAATTACCTATTCTACATGGATGATATCAAACTCTTTGCCAAAGAAAATGAAATCTATCCTCAAAACCGTAAAATGTTTCAGAGATTATATCGATATGGATTTCCGATTGGATAAATGTGCAAAACTAACATTCAAGAAGGGGAGAATTACAGAAAGACACTAAAGAGATCTAGATTTTGTCACAAAGTTTAAGGAACTAGAACAAGTAGAAACTTGTGAATACGTAGGAGTCAGCGAAGGATATGGAATACAGCATCCCAAAATGGAAGAGAAATTTTAAAAAAAGAATACTACAGGTATGTGTGTGTCTGGTGTTAAATACCGAGTTGAATTCACAAAACAGAATATCAGCCATAAACACTTTGGATGTTCTTGTGCTCCAATATAGTTTCAACATCATTAATAGGACCATAGTTGAAACTAATCGATGGAATCACTTCTCACTAGCCACCTCATGCATTATCCTAAGGCTGATATTAAGAGTCTGTACGTGCCCAGATCCGAAGGAGGAAGAGGATTAGTTCAACTAGAAACGCCATACAAAACAACAACAATAGGTCTATATTGTAGAAATCGAAACATAAAATTAGCTACCTCAAAAGATTTTTCTAAAAAAGAGAGTAGCATGATGAAAAAGGCCCCAAATTTGATAAAACAAAGTTTTATCGTCAAAACGTTTATGCTATTATTAAGAAGAAAGACCAAAGTATTTCTGATTAATTTATTCAAATTTTTAATCCTTTCTCGCACGTTCGAAGTTTTGGTTGAAATATCTTTCACTTACGTCAGCTGTGGGCCAAAGATTAGTATGTGAAACTTAACGTCTTGTGGGAAAATAACACAATGTATTGGAAATTCTTACCAAAATTAAATAACAGTCGGATTTTAATCAAATTTTCAAGACTTATTCGCTAATGAATGAAAGTAATTTTTTTTTTTTTTAAATATTTTTCTTATTTGTAAAAATATTTTTTTACATCTGTTACACTTATTTAATTTTATGGGATTTGGAGAAATTAAAATTTCAGGATATTCGTATTCACATTACTTAAAGGCAGGGCACCTTGAAGAATTCATATCATCAATTTGTTTTTGTGAAACTTGAACACCATTTTCTGAAAATCTGCTCTGAATCGTGATATGAAAAATTCAATCAAACTATGACTTTGTTTAATTAGAAAGGCTTTTAAGTGATTTCATAAATATATATATATTAAAGAAACGACTGAGTTAAGAAAAAAAAAATTTTTTTTTCGATAAATAATGAATTTTTACAGGAAATGTTTTCAGTTTTTATTAGAAAAATGATTAAGTTTGAAATCTATTCAAACCATATATTAATTTTAGTGGGTTTGATATTATTATTATTAAGTGAAAACTATATTCACTAATGATAAATAGAAAAGCTTCAAATCATCCAACACCAATATTTTAAAAGTAATTTTGAATTTTTTTATTATTCTAAAAATATTCTGATTTTTGTAAGTATAACAATAAAGGACAATATCAGTAGATAATAGCAAAGACTATAGTAAATTTAATACCCAAAGTTTTACAATTCAGTAAAACTTTAGATTACGGAGAATATTTTATTAAGTACTTAAAATTTAGATAAAAAAGGTGCTCACGTCTTTTTCTTCAATAATGTTTTACAGTTAGAATCTTCGTAGAACAACGTTAAACCTGACATCACGTTGAAAAACACGACAGCACAGCGACTGTCGGTTAAAAACACGGCAACTGTCGGATTAAAAGATGTATCTCTACGATATTTTAAACGTAAAGTAAATAATATTTGTTTTAAATCAGATTAATTATACTTTAAATCAGCTAATATGCTACAAATAAAGTTTCGGAAAAGTATATTTAATTTTTGGAAGATTTTTTTAATAAAGAGAATTACATTGCGCTGAAAGATGGCTAAAAAAAAAAGGGCGATAATCAGATAATTTAGAAAAAAAATTCTTTACTCTCAATTTAATTTATTTTTTGAAATACAGAAAAGTACTTTTCTTATTGGAAATATTAAATTTAATCTATTAACTTATTTCAAGTAAAACTAAAGTAAAAGCTTCAAGAAAATTATTTCATTTTTTTAAATTTATTTAAAACCTTAGAATACACATTTTTTTTTTTTTTTTGTGGAGGTCTCTGCATAGAATCATTTGTTACTTTGAGATTCAAACATATCACCCAATCTAGGCTTCAGCCTGGGTATGACGTTAAACTGCATCTAACAGTAAGGCCTCTGATCAGGAGGTTTTGAGGAGCGTGGAACCACCTCTTAATTGCTGGTGTTCCTAGGTCCACCTTGACCCGGGGTGGTAGCACCTGTTAGGGTCCCAGCTATGGAAAATAGTGAACTCCTAGTTTTCCAAGTCTTACTCACGTCCTGGGTATGACGGTAAACTACATCCGCGTCCTGGGTATGACGATAAACTACATCCGCGTCCTGGATACGGCGATAAACTACATCCAACAGCAAGGTCTTAGATAATGTTTTCGGAAAAATAATGTTGCCAGCTATACGTTTTTGAAACAATAATGTTGCCAGCTATATTTTTTTTGTAAAAAATAATGTTGCCAGCTATACGTATTTTGCAAGAAATAATGTTGCCAGCTATACGTTTTTTGTAAAAAATAATGTTGCCAGCTATACGTCTTTTGAAACAATAATGTTGCCAGCTATACGTCTTTTGAAACAATAATGTTGCCAGCTATACGTCTTTTGAAACAATAATGTTGCCAGCTATACGTTTTTAAAACAATGTTTCCAGCTATACATTTTTTATTTCATACAAAATAGACATTTAAAATTCATATAAACTGGATTTGGCATTAAATAACCCACAGTGGTTGATATGCCATAAAACCCAAACAAACAAACAAACCAATCTAGGCTACCAGATCTGGTTGTAGTAAACAAGAAGACGAACAGCATGTAACAATAGATCTTACACATTAAGAAATGGGAAAAGTTATTTAAAGACATTTTTATGTTTATACATTCTTTTTATAGATACAAATATTTAAGTAAATGCTCTGTTTATAATAATATGTGACGTCATTTGTTTACATTTGATACGCCATGAGCAGATATGAATGTACGTGAGAGATTCATGGAAGATTGAAGTTCAAATACAGTAAATTCGACCTTGCTAACCGAACGATCCTCTGTGGCCGAATCGGTTAAAAGACACGTCAGACTATATGACGGTTCCGTATAGGATACAGGTTCGAATCCTGTCGGAGGACGAATATTTTCTATAAAAATTTCTCGGACATTCAGGCCGGTAAATTTTGTTTAATACTGTTTATTATAAACAGAGCATTTACTTAAATATTTGTATCTATAAAAAGAATGTATAAACATTAAAATATTAAATATTAAAATAATGGATATTGTTGTTCCGGCAAAGAAACAGAGTAGATCTGAAAGAAAGTGAAAAAAAGGGATAAGGAAGCTATAGAATATGAAGGTGAAAGAAAGTGAAAAAAAGAGATAAGGAAGCTATAGAATATGAAGGTGACAGTCATCCTACTCATTATCGGAGCACTAGGAGCAGCCCCGGATTCTGAAGAAAACAGGCTGGAGGAACTAGTAGTTGTATCTCAGCCTTGCCAGAAACTGTGGAATATGAAGGTGACTCGTTAACCCACTCGTTATCGGAGCACTAGGGACGATCCTAAATTGCGAAGGAAACGGGCCAGAGGAACTAAGAGAAAAGAGCAGTAGAATATGACGGTGACAGTCGTCCCACTCGTTATCAGAGCAGTAGCAACGGTCCGGAAATGGGGAAAAAACAGAACAGTTCGGAGGAAATACTAGTAGAAATTAGTATCTCTACCTTGTCAGAAAGATGAGAAACACGAAGGTGATAGTCATTCCACTCGTTAGCGGAGCACTGGGAACGGTCCCGAAATGTGAATTCGCAATTCGGGACCGTTCCCAGAGGAACTAGTACAGGAATAGGAACAACCCAGAAAAGTGACTTATTGAAAACAGCTAGAATACTGAGGAGGGTGCGGGAAAATTGAGGAGACTTGTTGTCACTTAATCTGCAATATGAACCGCCAATTTAGTTTGGTGTGAACTCATGATACTAGAACAATGCAATGGAACG
Source organism: Acanthosepion lycidas (assembly GCA_963932145.1). Lineage (NCBI taxonomy): Eukaryota > Metazoa > Mollusca > Cephalopoda > Sepiida > Sepiidae > Acanthosepion > Acanthosepion lycidas. The sequence goes on along the minus strand of OZ010578.1, from coordinate 47,344,418 downwards.
CTGAAATGTCTTCGACACAAACCATTACCCCAAATCTGACCCAATGATCAAACACTAGATTAAAAACTATGACATTGTTTAATCAGAAAGGCTTTTAATTGCTTTCATAGATATATATATTAAGGGAACTATTGTTTTAAGAAAAAAAAGGACACATGGCACAGTGGATAAAGGCGTTAGTTAGATCCAATGACAGGACCCAAAGAGTGGTTATAGCAGTGGAGAACTTGGAGAGGGGAATTAACAGAAGATAACTGATAATTGACATCCATTAGACAAGGCACGTGGAACTAGAACAGTCTACCTCAGTGAGCGAAATAAAGGGTTCAGTTCGACATTCCAACCACCTGAAGAAGCCCGGAGTGTACAACGGCCGAAACGTCGTGATAAATATGTCGACAAAGATGAGGACAATAGTCCGAATAATATAAATAGTGTACATAATACCTCATTTCAGAAATATAGACAGATACTAGATTTTCTTTTAGGAAAGGTTTCTTAGTTTGTACTGAGATCTTTTCAGCACACCCTCATAATAATAATAATAATAATAATTCTAACAAAGAAGAACCAAAAACCAGTTTCTGTTGCTCGTAAAAAGAAAAGAGCAAAGGAAGAAAAGGGAGACAAGCACTAAATGATTAATATTGATGAACATTCAAGAATAACAGCGAAAATGAGGCTCAGTTGACAAGGAAATAGGATAGAAGAAAAGAACTAGAGGTATTAATAAAGATGGCGACGATGAGAACTCCCATAGAAATAACTACTGTTTCAATAGTAATTACAAATAGCGAAGGAAAAAGATGGAAAAAAAACAGCAGTAATAACTCCTGCAAAATGATTGAACATTTTTTAATCTCTTTTCTTGTTACCTCTTCTTATGTCGCCAATAATATTTCTTCATAATTCTTTTTAATCCGTTGTTTGCAATCGAAACGCAATGAGAAGGCGTATTCGCGCTCTTATTGTCGACTGTAACATGCTGGTAACATTGGTTCCTGTTTGTTAATATTAACGTTAATAATGCAGTTAGTAATATTACCTCGCAAGCGTAATGCCGGGGAAAATTCAACTACCAAACTAAAAAGTAAGAGAAATTTAGTTTTCGTTCATCAAGAGTAGATAAAACGTAGTTTATTATTAACTACTATTATTTAGGCAGAGTTAACCAAGAACAAACGAATATTGTAAGCGATATTGAAAAGGAAAGTAGGCAAGCAAATTTCAAATGCAGGGTTAGTCTGTTGCAATCGGTTTCGTCCTAAATTAACTTGGAAAAGGTATGAATTCATAGCTTCTCTCCCAGCTATGGGTTAAATATCAGGATAGAGTGTGTTCTCTAGCCTTGGGTGTAACCAGTCTAAGAGAAAGAAAATTTCCAAAAAGTGGAAAAGTTAATGGGAAACTCTAAGATGATAAATAAAAAGAATCTACGGAGAGCTATGATCGCCTGCATTGTGAACGGATATGGCATTTTAAGATTAGACAGTTATCTACGCCCAGTACAAGGACATTATAAGCAAAAATAATTACATAGTAAAATTTTAATATCTGATTTTATCATTAGGTTAAGTCGTAAATAATTTCAGTGTTTGTTTATCAGATTTATTCTAAAAAAAAAACAAAAACAGGGTGCGATGGGCAATTTGTCGCCATTTTATATTTTTAATTTCGCGCATGCGCGTTGTTTGTTTTTGATTTTGTTGACTGAACCACAAGGTCAGTTGGGAACCGTCTGTAAGAAAAAGAGTACTATGACTCAATTAACTCCTCCAGAAATTGGGAAACAGTATGCTGTACTGCTTGGCATTCAAGCCGGTAGATCCAATACGAACATTTCAAAGTATTTGGGCATCAATCTGTGGGCAGTGCAAAGGATTCGGAAAGAGTTCGCTGATTCTAATAGTGATTACGAAGATACGGCAGCTCGGAAAAATCATTCTGATTGTTCTCATAAGAAAAGAATACACGGAGACCTACATCAAGTGTCTTGAGAAGGTAGTTCTGCCCCAAGTCAAGAGGATGGCTGCTAGAACACCCTATGTCTGGCAACAGGACTGTGCACTATGTCACACAAACATGAGAACCCAGTCATGGCGGCAGTTTAGCGAGAGACCAACAAAACACCTTGTAACACTAAAGTTGAACTGAAGGTAAGGATTATGGCAGCATTCATCAACTTAAACAAGGAGATCGTCCAGAAGTAACACAGGAGTCTCCCTGTGGCTGTAGTTTAAGCCAATAGCGATTTTATTGAATAAATGTATTTTATAGTATTTCAAGATATTTTTGTGTAATTTTGGTAAATGTATCTGTTAAAATGAGATGTCAGTGGGTTTGTTTTTTTTACCATTTTTGTGGAATTTAGACGACAATTTATCCATCGCACCATTATTCACTTATATACACAACGTTATTTGCAATACCTTGTTGTCACTTATCAGGTAGCTCTTCAATACGTTTTTAATACCGCAGGTTTTGATGTGAAACAGTTTTCAACGAAAACGTGAAGCTGGTTCTCATTAAAGAAAGTTTTCTCCATCAAAGTGTTTGTTGCAGCGATCGAAAAACTAATAATCGGTTAGAGCAATGCCAAGCGAATATGGCGGATGGAGTAGAACAGGCCAAAGTAGTTGTTGGCTCCTGTATTTGTTGTATGATTTACTCTTAAATGTCACGTATGATTAGTAAGTATAACAATATATAACTGGTTGTTAAAAACGGAAATTACTTATGACACAACTGGTTGAGTATCGTTTATCCGAAATTTCAAAATCCGAAAACCTCCAAAATCCGAGATTTTTTCAGGGGCTGATATGTGACATGCGACAAATGGAAAATTTCAGAAAGCAACATGGTTACTCGTAGCATGACTATTCCGTTGCAGCATTACAAGTAAAATGTTGGCTAGTTTTTAACAGTTTCATTAAATTTCAGTGGAATTAGAATCCATGTGTACTTGTATGTATTGTAACATTTTAATCAAAACACGAAATGGCTGGTAGAGATTGATAGAGATTGATATGTCATCTGTGATACACGCTTAGGCGATCATGTATCTTTCGATACATGACTGACGAGGCAGCTATTTTCCCGCAGTAGGTTGCCATTTCTTTCTGTCGTAGACCAATTGCCATCGTAGGCTATAGACCCCGTTCTGTCCTGCTATTTACCCATAGCTGGGTGTGGGGAGAATACGACCGTTCCCAAGGGTATTAGCACGTAAGTGAATTTCAGTCAGTTTTGTGTCATGCGTTATACACGCTTAGGGAATCATGTATCTTTCGATACATGACTGACGAGACAGATTTTTCCCCGCAGTAGGTTGCCATTTCTTTCTGCGGGTGACCAGTTGTCATCCAAGGCTACAGAACCCGGTCTGCCCTGCTATTTAGAAAAGGATTCAGACCTTACCGCCAATCTAGTCAATCAGTTATGTGCCATGTGTCATACACCCTTAGGCGATTATGTATCTCTCGATACATGACTGACGTGGCAGATTTTTCTCACTGTAGGCTGCCATTTCTTTCTGCGGTAGACCAGTTGCCATCCAAGGCTATAGAACCTGATCTGTCCTGCTATTTACCCATAGCTGGATGTGGGGAGAACAAAAGGATTCATAACTTTCCCAAGGGTATTAGCACGTAAGTGAATTTCAGTCAGTTATGTGCCCTGCGTTATATACGCGTAGGCGATTATGTATCTTTCGATACATGACTGACGAGGCAGATTTTTCCCCGCAGTAGGTTGCCTTTTCTTTCTGCGGTAGACCAGTTGGTCATCCAAGGCTATAGAACCCGGTTTGTTCTGCTATTAGTTTGGGGCAAAAATAATATCATTTTTTGACGTATTTTGTAACGTCAAAAAACGATATTATTTTTTCCACCAACCTAATATTTACCCATAGCTGAGAGTGAGAATAAGAGGATTCATACCTTTCCCAAGGGTATTAGCACGTAAGTGAATGTAATGGATTCGACTGGAATTCGAACTCGGCTTCCAGTCAAGACTAATAGCTTACCGAATTTTTCTTCTTACATTCACAGTGATGTCATCGGTTATGTACCCTCGCCATCCAGTTTCTCACACCTGATGTAGAAGTAGTGTTTGATGTTGCATTTATAATTTTTTGTAAATAGCGATCATTTTTTGTACGGCTATCGAACGTACAATTATTTTCACATGAAATCTTAATTTCACCATATAAATATATGTGTGAGCATTACAAGACTAGCGCCATTACCTGTATACACAACATGTTAAATGTTAAACTACTTTCAGAATATGTGTTATTTATATAAAACTACCTTCAGGGTATATGTATAAGCTGTGTTATGAAATGTAAAGGATATTGTGTTTATGCTTCGGTTCTATTTTCTCCTTGCCACATTTTATAGATGCTATATACAAATTAAGTTGCCTGTATTCCAAAACAGGGGAAAAAATAAAGAAAAACCAAGGCATTTCCGGTCCCAAGAATGAATAAAGGATTCTCAACCTGTAAGTGCAAATAGGATGAACTAAATCGAAAAAAATAAACCAAAACCTATAGAAATTGATAAGGATATAAAAAGGAACGAAGTGAAAAAGAAAATGCCATTTATAGATTACTAGAAATACCGGTAAAAAATTCACGGTTTTCCTATCTAAATTTTCTGATGAATCTAAATGATTAATGATTGAATAAGCTCTTGGCGAGCTCTACGGCAATAACATATCCGTAGAAATTTCCCTATTGCATCGTTAAATATTTGAGCTTAAAAACTTAAACAAAATATTGTATTAACGATCATAAATTTAAATGCTGGTCGTTATTTTAAGAGGTGGATAGAAATAAAAAGATTTAAAGTTGACAAATTTTTGCATTTCGCTAAAGCAGACGTTATACGTTTCTATCGTTAGTTCATTCTTTCTTTCATTCATTTTCTGACTGAAACCAAGTTGTGTCTCTGACATCTCATTCCACGCGATAAAAACGGTATAGTCCGTTGTTTATGAGATAGTGACAGAAAACGTTAAACGCTTCTGTTTCTTTCTTTCTTTTTGTTTTCTTTCTTTCTTCATTTCTTCCTTTCTTTCATTTTATCACTGAAACTAAGTAACTCCTCTGATATGCCTGTCCCCTCTTTTCACAAAGTCAAAACGGAATAGTCTATTATTTATGAGGTATTGCCAGGATTAAATGGACCTACTAACTAAGGGAGATACATGGATAATTATAATAAGAGATGTGGTGGAACTTTCTCGCCTCGATCAAAAAGGGATTAAAAGACTATTGATGTTTGTTCATTTGCTTATATTTTTTTTAAATGAATCAGGAATTCTTCAAAACCCCTCCTTACAGGAATAAGAAAAATCAGATTATATATATATATATATATATATATATATATATATATATATATATATATATATATATATTGAAAAGAGCACTCCAGTTGATTGGCATTGCTTTACATTCGTAAAAACAATACGCTAGAGTTAACTGTTTCACTCTGTCAAATGAATATAGCTGGTAGAAATTCTGACATACACCAAATCGGTTGGATTTGGATTTCGATCCTGGCTTGAGGCATTCGGATGTCTAGTCGCACTGAGGAGCTGTGATACAGCGAAGTAGTAGTCTGCGAATGACATATATATATATATATATATATATATATGGCCTAAAGATTTCGTTCAAACATGAGACACACTGCCGTTCACTATTATATATTGAACAGGTGTTCTCGCGGGGAAGCCGTATGCATTGAGCGCTGATTGGGACTTAAGGTCACCCCAAACCTGAAGCAAAACTTGAACATACCGTGAATCATGCCTAAAATTAGTGATGTGTTAAAATCATTCAACACTCACAGTGTCGGGTAAACGCTTTTGTACTCTATCGAGACACGAAAGACGGATCAGCTTCTATATGGGCTATTTCCATGAGATTCCGGCATCATATACTTCGTCGTCTGCTTTTATACTTCTTCTACGTGTTATGTCCCTTTATGACATGGATGATCGTGGCTCTCGACAACTTCCTATCATTTGTGGTTATTAGCATTTTTTATTCCTTTTCCACGGCACCCACTCACCGTTCTGACATCCACTCACATAAGGTCACCAATAAGTTGGCTCGATGTCTTTCCCTGTCTATCTCGCCCTCAGTATGACCTGTCAGGTTTAAGTTTTCCATACCCTCTCATCTCATTATGTACCCAAGGAATTTCAGCTGTCTCTTACTGATTCTAACCATAAGTGTCCTTTTCGTTGCCATTTTCTTCAAGATTCTTTTCGTTGCTTACTCGCTGTGAAAATCTCAGTATCATTCTGTAGAAGATTTCTGTTAGCTTCAGTTTTGTTCTCATGGGAAGATTGTCCCGCATTCACTGTCATATAACTGTATGGACATCATATAACAGTTCAACATTCTTTGGTGCTAATGATTCTTTTCTGTTTATCAGCACTTCACTTGACTTTTGGAATACCTCTTTCACTATGCCAATGTGTGTTCAGGTTAGGGTGTCAATTAAGCTACTCTTAATTTCCAGATTATTAAACTACTTGCTTGATATTGACATCTCCAATTTGTAAGTAACATTTTGGGCCGTCTCTTTTACTGACGACCATACATTTTGTTTTCTAACAAAAATTTTCAAAGCAACGACATACTCGTGTATACGCGTCTCGTATAAACGAGTTTGTCGTTGCTTTGAAATTTTTCATGCAACAAAAACAGACTATCATTATTGTTCTGTCCGTGTATTGTTTGATATATTGAAATGTAATTGCCATCTTTGAAAATGGCTTATGTAAGCCGAAAGTTTAGATAGGATTAAAACATATATGAATATGGTGATTTCCTTTCGTCTTTCAATGCTAATGTTATTAAGCTTATCAGACAATATGAAAGAAACTTATTTAAAACAAATAGACAAAACTTGTCTATATTACTTAATGAAACATGCATCAATATATATATATATATATATATATATATATATATATATATATATATATATACACACACACACATATATATATATACATATATATAAGTTCAGAGCAGATAACATTAGAAAGATTTTAGAGTTCCATGAAAATAAGTGGATACAACGTTTAAAAATACACTATCCATAAATTTAACAATATTGATAGTATTAATATATAGCCCTACAAATCAAAATCTACCCACATTTCTCACCCACACAAGACAGACATGCTTACGGAGGTGTTGAGGCCTCACACTTATACACACACCCACACGAACATACACACTTACACACATCATGCTCACTCACTCCCTAATGAGCCAAATGATAACACACACCCACAGCAATATACACGCTTACACATATCATACTCACTCACTAAGAACCAAATAACACACACACACACACACACTTAACAGAGACACATCCCCTCTCCAGGAACCAATAAAACTGTCAAACTGACCAGGGGAATTCAGAGCAGCAGAGATCCATCCAGCTCTTAACTTAAATAAAAACTTAAAAGAGACTGTTTGACTAACATAGAGAATGTTAAAAGATTCATATTAAAAAGATAAAAAAAACAAATGAAAACTACAGACAAATGTTCATTTTCTCCATGAAGACATTCATTTCTGTAGTTTACTGCTACCAGCAAGCAGAAATATTTCTTCTCCTGATGATGGCCATTTTGGTCGAAACTAGTCGAGGAATCTAAATGAAATAATAATAATAAAAACGAAAGAATATTAATCTACAACCCGGTGTGTCTGAAGATTTTAATTTTTTAATATATTTTATTGTTCAATATATATATATATATATATATATATATATACCCAAGTATAGGATTGGTGTATACAGAATAAATTCCAAACAAATACTATTCTTAAAGAGTGCTCGATACAGAGTAGAGCATATATATATATATATATATATATATATATATATTTGCTTCTTTAATGATATTCACTTTAACACCAATTATGCAATCAGTTTCGTTATTTTTTTTTTTTTTTTTTTTTTGCTTGCCTGATTAAGTTTTTCCAAATCGAGTTTGAAAAATTGATTATATTCAGAATCGGATTGGACGTTTCTCTGGACATATATTTCCTCTCTTTCCTTTCCCGTTCCTATTTCAAATTTTCCTGCACGAAAGCGAGAAGAAAGGACTAAACATCAATTGCAAGAAGACGGAGTGCATGGTTGTTAGGAAAAGAACAGCCTAACATGCGAAATATAAATCGGAAATGTCAAAATCAAAGAAGTACAAAACCTTTAAACATTTGGGAAGTGGTTTAACAGACGACGAGAAACGCGACACTGAAATCCGAAGAATAGAGAAAGATGCTTTCCAAAAGCTAAGCAAAGTATTCTTCTTATTTATGTGACGTGTCCCTTCAAGATCATTGCCCTCCACATCCTCCTATCCTTTGTAGCTCTTAAAAAAATTATCTTTTTGGTATTTCTCCCAAACCCTGTTCTACCACCCGTCTAGTCAAGTTCATCAAATATATTCTGATGTCATAGGTTCCCAAGTAGGCATCTATCCGGACAACACTACTATTTACTCCTGCCTCAAAAACAAATCGAGTGTCACCGACAAAACTAACCTGGCCATTTATCTAGAAAAGGACCTCCAATCGGTTGTGAACTGGGGCAGGAATTGGCTGGTTAACTTTAACGCCTCAAAAACAAAACTGCTCTCTATTACTCATCACAGAGAACCACCCCTGCCTCCCATTAGAATGTCTGATGCTCAACTCCACGAGAGCACCTCTTTGCGACTGCTCGGTCTCACACTGTCTGCTGACCTGAGATGGAACAAATACATTGAGTCAATAGCTTCGTCCACAGCAAGGAAAGTTGGCTTCCTGTGCCGTGCCAGGAAATTTTTCTCACGAGAGTCGATCCTTCAAATCTATAAATCAACCATTCGCCCTTGCATGGAGTATTGCTGCCATATATGGTCTGGAGCCACCTTCTGCTTGTCAAAGTCCTTGATAAAATCCACAGACGGATATGCGATGTAATCGGCCCTGATCTGGCATCTCGTCTGCAGTAGCTCTCTCACAGATGTACTGTCGCCTCCCCCTGTGTTTTTTTTACAACTACTTTCATGGTAACTGCTCCGAGAAGCTGCTTTCGCTGGTTCCGAGACTTCATGAATTTAAGCGTTCAACTAGGCTGGCATCTCGCTCTCACCGTTTCACTGTCAAACTGTTAAATGTAGCCGTGTCTTCTACTCCAATAGCTTCATGTCTCGCACTTCTCACCTGTGGAACTCCCTTTCCTATAATCTATAACTATTCAAATGTAATGTCAATCGACGTCTTCAGATGCCTTGATCTATCCCCTATCCTTCTCCTCATCCTTTCCTCCATCACTCCTCTTTGCTCTCGCTCCAACTCTCTATAATCCCTTGCATGCTAGTGGCTTCTCGCCTTTCTTGGAGTGAAACCCTTAAAAAAATGTTACGCGCTGCTTTCCTATGTCCCTCAATCTCTTCTGAGGTGAAGTATAAGTTTCCTGTTTGTTTCTATTTTCTCTTAAACCTCATCCCTTGCATGTTTGGTCCATGACATCCACAGCATCTTTCTACAGAACCACATTTCTGTGACTTAAAGTCTCTTCTTCATCACTGAGGAGATTAACCAGCACTCACTGTCATATAGAAGGACAGAAAAAAAACTAGATAGGAAAAAAGAAGACTACTGAACTGGAAAATCTTCTCACAGATGAAGAAGTGACATGAGGCAATAGAAACTTGCTTCTGCAGAAGGATGCTGAGAATACCATCGACCGAACATGTGGGCAATGATTTTGTTTTATGGAAGATGGAAACAAAAAGGACACATATACTTAACATCAGGAAGAGGCAGTTGACATATTATGAGAAAAGAGAGCTTGAAAATTTGATACTCACAGGCAAGAGGGACAGAGAAAAACAACGCATAACCTACCTAGTGCGTTTGAGTGAATGAATGACGAGAAAAAGTTTAGGAAAGAAAAAAAATGTATTATGAGCTGTAAAGGATAGGAAATTGTGGAGAGCCATGATCGTCTATGTCTTGAAGAGACACGTCATATAGAAAAGGATGATCTTATTCATATGCAAGCTATTCTAGCTGCTATATTGTCGAAACCTAACCGCAAAGTTATTGATTGAATATCGTTTTCTCATCCTGTGGAAGGTCCTGTGTTGGGCGTAAGTTTTCCTTGGATTCTCGTGCAGGAATGGGCCATTACCCTACAACTTTGGTCCAATGCGTGTTGGCAGGGTGGGATCCACACGCTTGGGCGATGATTGTATCTTTTCGATTCATGTTGTGACCAAGTAAATGGTTAAGAAATAACAAATCCCGGCTGGCGGATAAATCATATATTAAACAGTAAATACGCAGAAGAGTATTACCCGAGTAGTGAGTGTGTGTCGGTTGACCTAGCGTTCAATCTTTTCGACTGTTATATTTAACAGACCCGCCCCCACACGAGGGATATATGTGGCACAGCCAAAAATATTCCCTTAGAACCCGCATAAACGATTTCAGTGTTTGACTGCCTCCCCGGAAGAAACTTTGCCCTTCGGCAAAGCCTCGTCCGGGTTCCTCTCTGCTTAATGCTCAGAGTTCGACACCCTCGGTAGAACAATCTATTCGACTGTTGTATTTAAAAGCCCCCCCCCCCCATCTCAGGAGGGATGTATGTGGCACAAGTCCGAGTTTACCGTGGGCGGCCAAAAATATTCCCTTAGAAGCCGTATAAACGACTTCAGGGCCTGTCTACCTCACCGGACGAAACTTTGCCCTTCGGCAAAGCCTCGTCCGTGATCCTCTCTGCTCAAGGCAGAGAGTTCGACAGTAATTCTATTCGACTGTTAATATTTAACAGCATACCCCCCCACGAGGGATGTATGTGGCACAAGGCCGAGTTTACCGTGGGCGGCCAAAAATATTCCCTTAGAACCCGTATAAACGACTTCAGGGCCTGTCTACCTCACCGGACGAAACTTTGCAGCAAAGCCTCGTCAGGGTTCCTCTCTGCCGAGGCAGAGAGTTTGACAGTTGAACAATCTGGTCGAATGTTACCACAAGGCCTTCTCTCCTACTAATTTTATAGTAGGCGGAAGAGTCCAACATAGACTCTTTAGAGGGAGGACACCACAACACATGTTTACCCAAGGCTGTTGTCGAGTAACACCTGGTATTCTCAAGCTGTCACCCTAATGACCAGACTCGACGCTATGTCAACGTGATATGGCCGTAAGCCGATTAAGATTTAACTACACAAACGTCATTTTAAAAGAATAAAATCGAAAAAAAAAAATTAATAATAATCAACGCTCATCGCCCACACATCACCCACACATCGCCCGCACATCGCCGGAGCTAATATGGAGGGAATGTAGTTTGTTTGCTACTTTGTAAGTGGCATGGTGGGCCCTAGCCGTGAACGTTAGGCCTGGTGGGACCAAGCATAACCAAGACGTTCCGTACTACTGGTTGTTCGGTCAATGAATGCCAAGTGTTTCCTAATTTCACCGTTATCGTTGCTTTCCGACTTTGTGCCCGAAAAGAAGTAACCTTCTTCTTCTTCTCCTTCTTTTTCTTCTCCTTCTTCTTCTTCTTCTTCTTCTCATCCAATAGATGTTCCTTTGTTGGCTGTAGACCTTCCATAGATTCACTGGGCGGAATGCGTCATTACTTTACCGCTCTGGCCTAATGCATGTTAGTAGGGTGTGAATACGACACGTTTGGGTGATGATTGTCTCTTTTCGATTCATGGTTACCCAAGGCTATTTTCACGTAAGGGAACGTAGCAAACCCGGCTAGAATTTAAACTCGACTCTCCGATTTCTCATTCTGAACCTTCATCGACTGCACCGTCCACATATCGCACACCCAAGCTTACAGCACCTGGTATTTGCAACGGTCAGCCCTCTAGCTATTGATAAGGCTTGATGTTGCTTAACCTCGGTGATCTGACGAGAACCGATATTTCAACGTGATACGGCTGTAAGCCAGAAGAAGGATTGACCTCACCGATTGAAGGATAATATTAAGACACATACAACCAATAATGACCAGTTTGACTCCTTAATAAAAACTATTAGCATATACTCCTATGATATCAGGATGTCATTTGGTATTGATATGAAGGGGGTGCTGGAATTGATGACAGGAACAACGTTGGATAGGAAAGGGAAAGAAACTATGAAGCAAGCAGATAGCGATGGTTATAAGTACCTGATAGTTATATAGATAGAGAGGACTCTCAGTGACAAGATGAAATCCATTAGCGAAGTACAAATCAAGCATGAGATGTTTCATGTCGATTCGCTATCTCCACTGGGATTTGTGATTCTCATGCTGCTGTTGACTCTGATTCACAATATGATGAAATCTGGCTATAAGTTGACAAAGGATCAGAAACAGTCCAACCTGTTATTCATGAAGGATCTTAGGTCATATGCTACCAAAAATGACCAGTTAGACTCGTTATAAACACTGTTAGCTTTTGTTCCCATGATATCAGGTCGTCATTTGGATTTGATAAGAATGAAGTGCAAAGAATCAGAGATATTAGGTTGGTGCAAAAATAATGACGTAATAATGTCGTTTTTTGACGTTAAAAGATACGTCAAAAAACGACATTATTAAGTCATTATTCTTGCACCAACCTAATAGTTTCTTCTTCTTCTTCTCAGTCTGTGACTGTCCTTTGTTAAGCGTAGGCCTTCCCTAGATCCCCGGATAAAAATATAAAAATGCTGCCGTTTCACAATATCAAGACGTATGCTACCAATAATGACCTTGCTAAACACAGCATATGCTCCTATGGTAAGGGGAAGTCATTTGGACTTGATAAGAGGAAGGTGCTGCAAAAGAAGTATTTATCAAATGTAGATAACATAGTAGATAGCGATGGTTATAATTACCTGATAGTTTTCATTATCTCTCAATCTAAGTCTTTTCGTTATCTATCTTTTTAACTATCTATCTACCTATCGATCTCCGATTTTTTATTATTTATCACCGTCTTTTTGTTATGTACCTATCTCCGTTTTTTCATTATCTATCAGGCAGTCTATACCTTCATTATCAATTTATTTATCTATCAATCGCTCGATGGGTCTCCGTCTTTTATTATCTATATATCTATCACAGTATTTTCGTTATCTACGTATTTCCGTATTTTCATTATATATCTATATCTCTATCTATCTATGCCTTTTCATTATCTATCTATTTATCTATCTAACTCCGTGTTTTATTATTAATCTATCTGTTTATCTCTGACTTTTCATTATCTATGATTTTCATTATCTATGATTTTCATTATCTATCTATCTATCTATCTCTATATATATATATATATATATATATATATATATATATATATATATATATATATATATGTCTTTTCATTATCTATGTCTTCCTTATCTATCTATTTCTCTATCGATTTCCTTTTTTTAATTATCTATCATCGTCTTTTCGTTATCTATCTATCTTCGTCTTTTCATTACATATCTATCTATCTATGCCTTTTTAGGTAGATAATATCTATGCCTGTTCATTATCTATCTATCTATTGCTTTTCATTATCTATCTATCTATCTATTACTTTTCATTATCTATCTATCTATCTATCTATCACACTATGTTCATTATCTATCTATCTATCTATCTATCTATCTATCTATCTATTACTTTTCATTATCTATCTATCTATCTATCTATCTATCACACTCTGTTCATTATCTATCTACCTATCTATCTATCTATTTATCTATCTATTTCTTTTCATTATCTATCTATCTATCTATCTATCACACTGTTCATTATCTACCTACCTACCTATCTATCTATCTATCTATCTATTTTCATTATAATTTGGTTTTCTTGGATCTTTCTCATAGCAAGCCGTTATCTACTACATCCCCCGCACATTACACCCAAGATTACCGAACCTGGTATTCCCCAAGTAGTCACTCATCTATTTACTGAGCAATTTCGATGTTGCTTAACTTCGGTGATCGAAGACAACCGATGTTTCAAGTTCATATCGCCGCAAGTGATTTAGCATCAACTTGTTTTTCGACCATCTGTAAGAAATGCTTTTCTTTTCTGTGAATCACGTATTTTCTAACAACAAACCAGGGATGTTATTCATCTCAACCTTCAGATGGAGCAATTGCTTCATATTCACCACTGCATTGTACGTTGTAGATGCTGATCTTTGTATTCTGTTGTCTGTTTCATACAGGAATCATTGTTTTGCTTCGATGGTGTCTACTTAAAATCGGTGTCATACTAACTACAAGAATATTTTCTGGAGACGTAGTGGTGGGGAGTGACTCATCATAATCATATTCAAAGCTGTTTGGACTTGAAGGTACACTGCAAATCAGTGTTGTTTCCCATCTTCAGTAACTTTGCAAATATAGGGTGTTCCAATAACTTGGACCGACTTTAAATGTGAATTACGCTTAAGCTTCTAATGATTTTTTTTTCTTTCAGATTTAAAAACTTAAGTCTTTGACAATTTCAACCATGGAAAGATTAACAATTAAACCACGTGTTAAAGTTATCGAATCTTATTACGAAAATGGACGTTTAAACAGAAATGCATTTCGCGCACTTCGCGATTATTTTGGTCAACATAATCGACCAACCGAGAGTGGAATTGGAAACGATGTAACGTTGTTGTGGGGAGTTTCAGTTCCTGCGCGGGATGAAGAATAGAGACGTCTGGATTTTCGGCCACATTCTTGCACTTTAGCTTAGCAGCGTAAGTGAACACGCATTGGTATTTTCACATCTGCCACCGACCAAGTTTGTTTAAATTTACGAACAATTTTTCCGCTTGCACTCTTGAAAC
>OZ010578.1:47127057-47324557 GCA_963932145.1 Acanthosepion lycidas | reverse complement strand
GCCGGGCAGAGAATTATTTTTCTGCTATTAAGCCACAATGGTTCGACGGAAAAGGATGCATCCTGCGAACGAAACTAGTGTGTTTTTTGAGCTGCAACACTACAGGGCTTATTATTGGTGCCGTGACCAACGTCAATCAGCGATTCAACGACCCAAGCCGTGAGAAGACGATCGATGGAATGGAAGAATCCCAGTAGCTGTCGGATTTGATTTATTATGGGGTTTCCTTCTTTCCGACAAATGTTTGCTAGTGCACTCTCTCAATTAATTAATGAAATTAGAAAGTTAGAATATAGAGCTCCAAAAGAACTGCCATCTCTCTTTCGAATATCACAAGAGTCGATGGGCAAAACAAAATATATCAAACGTGGAGGAGAGATATAGAAAGATATTTTTGTCTGCCGAAATACCAGAAGAAGGAAGAACCCTTGTTTTATATCCATTAAGTACGGAAAGGCGGCGGACTTAGTGGGAAATTTCTTTGAGTCAATCTCAGGCGCAATATGGGGCGAGATGTGAAAACTAATATTATGTTGGCTGTAGTAAGAATGTTAACTAAGAATGTGATGTTTTGGTGTAAAGAATACTGTGGTATGTTTTGGTCAGTAATTGTGGCTAGCCAAGTTTAAGATATGACAAACTGAAGACCAGCCTTTCCCTATTGCCCATTTGGACTCATGGCATTTTTTGTATTAAAACAAAATAAATATTACTTTCCTCTATTCATTGGATTTTATTTTTAAAAGTTGCTATTTTTCCCCACCGCACAGACAAATTGTACATATAGGAACTATTTAGGGACTGACTGAGACTTTGAAGTACAAGTTGGACCAAAAGTAGGCTTAAATTTGTTTCACTATTTATTTAGATCTAATTTATCCAAAATCATAACTGTTCTTTCAGCAAAATGGGGCAGCTGCCCATTATGCTTTGGCAGTAAGCGAATACTTTAATAAAACCTTACCACAGAGTTGGTTCGGAAGAAGGGAGCAGCACCGAATGGCCACTACATTCATCTGGCCTAACACAAATGGATTTTTTTTGTGGCGGGGGGAGGTGATGTAGTAAAGATCAAGGTTTATGAAAGAACCCCCCCTATACAGTGGACGAATTAAAAGAGTACATCTCAGAAGTATTTATTGAAACTGATGAAGATCGGGATTTGTGTCGTTACGTGTGTCATAGTGTTCTGGAGAGGTTCGAGGAATGGTGCATCGCTGAAGGAGGACATTTTGAATACTTAAGAGATTAAACTGTGCTAAAAAAATGTTAGTAAAATATTAAACAATTTCGAACAAATATGATTGTATCAAATAAATATAATTCATATATAGTTCTTACCTACATTTGGTTCACCCTGTATTGTGGTGTCTGTAGTAAGAATGGTAAGTAAGAATGTGCTGTTTTGGTGTAAGAAATGTTGGGCTATGTTTGTGTCAGTAATTGCGGCTAGCTAAATTTAAGATTGAAGACCAGCCTTCCCCCCACCCATCCCCCCTTTTGTTCTTGTGCCAAACTTTGGTATTTTCAAAATAAGTATTTCTTTCCACTACGGTACCTAGACTTTATGAATTTAAGCACAGTACTAGATTGGTGTCTAGGTCTCATCATTTTACAGCTGATATGTTGAGATATAACCGTAAGTTCTAAGCTAACAGTTTCTTCTCTTGCACTTCTTGCCTGTGGAACTCTCATTATTTTTCTTAATTCCTGTTCTTTTGCTGTTCTCTATCCTTAAAAATGTTTTCTTTTTCGCATATTCTCTCACACTCAGTAAACCCTTAGAATGAAATTATTTAAAAAAAAGAGAAAAAAAAATTAACTACTTGCTTGAGTAGTTAATGCACATTGAACTATTGATGGAGGTGATGGAGAATCAATCAATATGAAGAACTAATTTGTATCTCATGCCATTTTATTCCTGCCACCCACAACAGACAAATTGTACATATGAGAACTAGTTAGGACTTCATAGAGATTTTAAAGTTTATGATGGCTGTATTAAAAATGGTAAGTAAGAATCTGCTGTTTTGGTCTAAGGAATGCTGTGGTATGTTTTGGCCAGTAATTGTGGCTAGCTAATTTTAAGATTGGAAGAAAATGAAAACCAGCCCTCCCCCATCCCTCTTTTAGCCTTGTGCCACATTTTTGACATTTCAAAATAAATATTATGTTGTTCCATAGTACCTAGACGCAGATTGGTGGCAACGTCTCATCATTTTACAGTTGAAATGGCTACATGTAACCGTAAGTTCTATGCTAAGAGTTTCGTCTATCGCACTTATCGCTTGTGGAACTCACTTCCGGGTTCTTGCGCCACCGTCAAACTTAATCTACAAAAAATTACGCACATCAGTCGTTATCTACTGTCTTCTTAATTCTTGTTCTTTTAGAGAGATATCTCCTTAATAGTGTTTGTTTTTTCTTTTTTCATATTCCTTAGCACTCAGTAATTTTTTGCGTCTTAGTGGCTTTCTTGTCTTACATCGGGTGAAATGAATAAAAAAAATGTCTATCCTACCCTAATGATTTGTTCTGAGACTAAAATATATTCAGAAATTGAAATTATTAAGTGTTATTGTAATTTACCCAGGCACGCATGGAGTCTCCCAGCTATAAATAGCAGCAGGTGCTGCCTTTTGGAGGGTGAAATTACCAGCAGTCAGCTCTGACAGTCGGACCGAACATTCTTGCTGTAACACTCTCGTTTGTATATGTTTTTGTATTACTGTTTCTGATAATATATTTGTTTAACTCAATTACTCCCTTTGTGTCTTTAATTCTTGTCCTAAGGCCACAACATTAAGAAAATTTCCAATGATAATGACTGATCTCTTCATGTGCAAACCTAAACGTTTGGATCCCATTAACTGTTCTGTGTATTTGCGACTCCCGTGACTTAGTTTGTGAGGACGACGTTAGCTAAACCTACCTGTGTTAGCAATTGTCATCATCCTATTATTAGGTTGGTGCAAAAGTAATGTCGGTTTTTGACGTATTTTTTAACGGCAAAAACCGACATTATTATAATAATTCTCTTCTCTTCCCAACCAATGGTCTACCGATTCATTTAAATCAGATTTAGTGTTTATCAGTTTAAATGCCAGGGCGATGCTGACGGTGAAGACAGAAACGTTCATTTACTGGAAAATAGAACGAATCAACGAGCCAGCCGACATTCGAAAAGGTCAATTTAACAATTTACGTAGATGAGCAAATTCATCCAGATCGGCAGCTTACGGCCATATCACGTAGAAACGCCGGTTCCTGTACGATCACCGAAGTTAAGCAACACCAATAAATAAAAATGGGGCGCCAGTTTCAAACACGAAATATTCACTATAATATCGCTTGAAGAAATATATATACATAAATATTTACATATATGCGCGTGTCTGTCTATCTATCTATCTATCTATCTATCTCTATATATATATGTGTGTGTGTGTGTGTGTGTGTGTGTGTGTGTGTGTGTGTGTGTGTGTGTGGTGGGTGTGAAATAGAATATAGAATCCCAACACCTCCTCTGTGCGATTAGACATCCGGATGCCTCAAGCCAGGATTGCAACCTAACCGATTTGGCGTCAGTCAGAGTTTCTATCACTGGGCTATCTTCATCGACAGAATGAAACAGTTAAATCTAGCGTATTGTTTTTGTGAAAGTAAAAAAATCCTAATCAGCCGGAGGGCTCTATTCATTTTACTGAAGAGCTTTGCATTAGCGCAAGTGGCTGTTGTTTATAGAATTAGCTAGTCATTCAACAGTGCTCAATTAAAATACACACACACACACACACACACACATATATATATATATATATATATATGGCCTGACGTGCTTATACCGATTGAGCCACTAAGGATCGTTTCGGTTTGGAAGGTCATGAAGAATTGTAGTTTAAAAACAGTAAAATCGACCTGGCTAACCGAAACACTCTTCTGTAGCTCAATTGGTAAAAGCGCGTCAGACTATATGACAGTTCCGTGTAGGATACAGGTTCAATTCCTGTCGGAGGACGCATATTTTCTATGAAAATCCCTCGGACATTCAGGTTGGTTAATATTGTTTATTATAAACAGATCATTTACTTAAATATTTGTATCTATAAAAAGAACGTGTAAACATAAAAAATGTCTTTATATATATCGTCGGCTTTATCTCGTATCCAAGAATTTAATTTCTTCTTTGCTGATCCTTTTCTTTTATGATACTGGTGTTGGTGACGACATTTTCATCTCCAACAAACATGTTCAGGACTAGAAGCTTCTACTTTCACCAAACCCTGCTTCCGTCATTCATTTTCTATCGCCATCTGTCTTTGCCAGTGTTGGTTAGTGGTGAAAGAGAATCTAAGGGAAAGGAAATGCCGATAGCGTGAATTTGTTTAAGGCGTACCTCAGCTTACCAGGAAGTGACCCCCACACTTGATTTCAAGGCCTTCCTCCGCGGCAAATATGGTATGAGACATGCAGAAGCCAGTTACAAAACTGCAACGGACTGCCGCTGACTCTGTTATAATTTCAAGTGGCGTCTTCTATAACATAAGCTTCATGCGGAGCTAGCTTCATTCTCTGGTTCAACCGTTAAGATCTGTTGCAATAATCAGCCGCCCTTTGCAACGTTGCGGTCTTTGGGGATGGTTGCGCTTAGTCTGGACTCACATCTTCGACCCTACTGCCAAGGATGGCCCCTCTATATATACTGATATATGGGTATATCTAATAATGGCATCCTACATTTCCAAGGATTAGTTCTATAAAGGCAGGTAAATCTTTCGAATGATATTCTCCATATTTTCTTTTCAATCTGAGAATGGAAGCAAATCACTTTATCGTATCAAAAGGAATTAACCTATTTTGATAATTTAATAGAAAACATTGATTTATTAAGAGATTTCCAGACTGAAATTCTGTTCGCATGTGGCTAGGAATCCATAAGACAGCGAGTGACACCAGAATAAAAAAGCATCATACTTCTGAACAGAAATATGATACGTAAGTCAGATAGATAGATAGATAGATAGATAGATAGATAGATAGATACACAGGTACATAGATAGATAGATAGATTTGGAATTTAGATAGATAGATAGATATATAGATAGATAGATAGATAGATAGATAGATAGATAGATAGATAGATAGATAGATAGATAGATTCGGTCAATTTCAGATCGTTACTTATTAAGGCCTAAGGGTTCACTGTAAAATACTTCTCAAAATTTCAATCTGCATATATATATATATATATACATATATATATATATATATATATATATTATAATAATATTTTTTGTTTAAAAATATGATTCCTTCGCTACATAAGAGTTCTCATGTTTCAAAAACGAGAGCCGAAATCATCCAAATAATTAATAAAATTAAGTTGAATTGTGGTGTTTAGTCCCGTTTCATCTACAAGCGAAATTTTGAGAATAAGCTATCTCTCGGTTTACGTGTATTTTTAGGCACGGTCCGTTACAGATTTTGTTATTGTGGGAGTGGCTAGACTATTTTCGTTCTTTAATATATATATATATATATATATATATATATATAGGGGGTGTATATTATATTCGTTATGTCCATTTGCTTATTCATTATGTTTAGTCCTGGTGCATAGCTGTTTTATTTACTTTTTCGAACTGAGAAGAGAATGGCTACCGATGATTTATTTTCTCCGCTTTTTACTTGTATTATTTTTTTTTGCCTTTTTCGACACTCCGTTTGGGGTCAATATGTACTTCCTTTTTTTTTTTCTTTTTTTCTTCCTCGTTTTATTTTATTTATCAATTTTTATACCAATAAATGATACAAGAAGTAAACGCTGACGTTGGAGCCGACGGACGTGTTTTTTCGTTGTCAAAAGAAAGCAATCTCGTATTTTTAAAATAAATCATTCTTTATTCTTATTTTTTCTTATTAGGCATTTACTATATTTAATTAATAAAATACATAATTTTTTAAGTCGATGTCTGTTTGTTTTATTTTCAAAATAACTGTTTTAGCAAGTTTACTATCACTAGGGATTGTTATATTAGGAACATTCAATGCATTGCATTTGTTAAATTACTTATATACTTACTTATGTACTTATATATCTACTTATATATGTACTGTATTTTCGTTTTTATTATTTGTTAGATTCCTCGACTAGTTTCGGCCAACATGGCCATAATCAGGAGAATAAAATCTCCTTGAATAATGCTTAGTATTTGCTTTTACACGATTTTCGAAATTGTAGGAAATGCATTTACAATCGTAATCTTTTGTTTGTTGTTTTTTTATTGACTATTGGTTCAGTATCGTCGATTTCTTTACCTATCAATTAGCATTCAAACATTTTAACAAAATTTGCCAATAATTTTATTGTTACCCTTTTCTTATTTATTGATCGTTGTAAGGTAACATTTTTTTTATGGACGAGGGTATATTTTCAAAATGGTAGGAATCCAAAGATGGATATGCAACATGATAGGTTCTGACCTGGCATCTTGTCTCCAGTCACTTTCTTAGAGACGTGATGTCGCTTCCCTCTGTCTTTTCTACAAATATTTTCATGGCACCTGTTCTAACAAGCTATTTTCACTGGTGGCCCAACTACATGAATTTAAGCGTGCTGCTGGGTTGACATCTCGGTCCCACACTTTCACTGTCGAAACAGTTAAATGTAACGACCTCTTCTACTTCAATAGCTTCTTCTCGCGCACTTCCCGACGGTAGAACTCCCTTCCTCTTACTTGCTTCCCTGATAACGATAATCTTCAAGAATTTGAATGTAAAGTCATTCGTTTCTATTATTGCTATTAAAGTAATAATAATTCAATGTGGTACATTTGTTAACGAAATGTTCACTCCGACATCCACTGTAAAAAAAAATATATATATAGTCTATATTTCTGAGATGAGGTATTATGTACATTATTTACATTATTCGGACTATTGTCCTCATCTTTGATTCCTTAAGATTACGAATTTTCCAATGGTGTTCCTTGTCAATGATCTCAACATGATCCCACAGAGGGCGGTGATTTCCCTTCTCTCTCCATATGTTGTCAGCCACGCCTGATTTTACTACTTCCCCTCGTGTTAAAGCTTTCTGGTGTTCTTGAAACCTTACCTTGAGGGAGCGGCCTGTCTCTCCTTTATATTCCTTTCCGCAGCTGCATGGGATAGCGTACACACAGTCTTTAGTCATGTTCTCCTCTATGGGGGGGTCTCACTCGGGAGATATATCTGCGAAGTGTCGTCAAACTTTTGAAGGTTGTCCTGATATTATATGGACCACAGATCCTTTGTATTTTTTTCTGATAACCCCTTCACCTAAGGCAGGCAGACTGTTTCCTGAGTGTTGTTGTCCTCCTCCTCTTGTATCCCCCTATCCCAGTTTTTGGAGGCTGCTGCCATGTACCCAGGGTAGTTGTTAAGAGAAAAGCAATAATAACAACAAAGTTGCAATATGAGTTCTGGTAAAAAAAATGCAATGATAACAGCAAAATTGCAATATGAGCACTGGTAAAAATGGTTGCTGAAGACATTAGGTTTATAGTACCCAGAAATACATACCCAGATGGCACAGTGGATAAAAGCGTTGGTTAGATCCCGTGACAGGACCCAAAGAGTGTGAGTTCAATACCCGGTTAAGGCAGTGGAGAACTTTCAGAGGGAAATTAGCAGGAGATAACTGATAACTGACATCCATCAAACATAGAACTAGAACAGTCTACCCCAGTGAGCGAAAATAAAGGCCATAAACCACCTGAAGAAGGCCGGAGCGAAACGTTGTGATAAATATGGCGACAAAGAATAATGTATATTTAGTTCCTTGTCATGGCAGAGGAATGACTTGTCCCAGTGATCTGGTTTTCCAACTCCTATAGGGCCAACCATCGCGCTAACGTCAAAGAGGAAAGACCAGACTCATAGCGACTAACCCCCGAAGATCTCAACGACAAAAGCGTCCCTTGACAGACCGATGCAAATGAGCTTGCCAGATCTCGCATGTCACAGTCATCTTTGAGCCGCTTCTCCGTCAAATTTACGCGAATGGCCTCGTCAAGCTCTCTTTGATTGGCAGCCAGTGGCGGGTAAGGGGGAGATAGGGAGAAGGGATATCGACCCCGACGATTGGATGCGAGCGCGTAATAATACAATTACTAGTAGGAGGTTAGTGAATATTTTTGGAAAAGGCATTGGATTTTGACCGATTCGTTGTATAAACAGAAATTTCCGTTTCTTTCTGGCACTAAGCAGCTACAAAATTGTGAGGAAATATTTCATTAAATGTTGTATAATCATTTACTTGGCATATTATTTATTTATTTTTGTCCAGAATAGCTCTCATTTAGATTTTAATGATTCGAACTTGGAATTATGCTAAATCAAATTAAATAAGCGTTAATTAACGATTCTAAACAAATGATTAGATATTCTAATTAGATAGAATTATTAAATCGGAATTCTAGAAAATAACGAGGAATTGTAATTAATTTGAAAATTTAATTAAACAGGACTATTAATTCGGAGATATTACGCGTTTTCTGCTAGATTCCAGATTAAACGAACCAAGGTTGGAATGTTATAGCTGGAAATTATAACGAGAATATCTTTGAAAAGTGACGTTTAACTCAGTGGACCTACCGTAAAATCTGTTACTAATTATGAAAATAAAAATAACTATCCTATTTTTACTATATGTTGCAAATAAAATCCATTATGAATTACACGGTTCTTAAAAAATCTATGTTAATTATAGACTTATAGAAAGTCAATGATTATAGTTTACTACCTATAACCGATACAACGTTCCATATTGGGGACAGTGGTAAATGGAAGAGTTATTCCATAAGGTTAGGTTTAGTTTGTTTTGTTTTGTTTTACGGCATATCAAACTAAATGGGTTATTTAATACCGACAATATTTTTATTGCTGGTAATATTTTTTTCAAAAATATATTGCTTGTAATAATGTATTGCTGGTAATAATTTTATTTTTAACAAAGTATTTCTGGTATTAAAACCTATTTTTACACTTTCATGGTGTCTTGACTCCAGTTTGGGTGTTAACTATTTTCCCATAGCTGGGACCCTAGCAGGTGCTACCACTACGGGTCTGGGTGGACCTTGGAACATTAGCAATTAAGAGGTGGTTCTATGATCATCAAAACCTCCTGAGAGAGGCCTTGGTATTGGATGTAGTTTATCGTCTTAGGCAAGACGTTATAAACTTAGTGAAAGAATAGGTTTTGGTGAAGGGGATAGAATATGTAACTGACAGATTGCTTTCAGTGTCAGTTTTAAATGAACGAATAGAAAAAATTGAATAAACTGCTTGGACACGAGTGTTGATGACGGTTTCAACGCTTAATATGAGTGAACACTGTCATTGAGAGTCCGATTTGCGGGAAGTGATCTGAAATGGGCAATAGAAAAATACGCGAGACTCACAAAATTAAATGTAAGATATATATATATATATATATATATATACATATATATATATATATATTACACAAATCTAAATATAAGATATATATCTTACTGTAAGATATATGTATATACTGTAAGATATATATATAAATATATATACTGTAAGATATATATATATAGTAAGAAATATATATATACTGTAATATGTATATATATATATATATATATATATATATATATATATATATATACATATTACGCAAAACTAAAAATAAGATATATATCTTACTGTAAGATATATATATATATATATAGTGTAACCCGGATATAAGAGAGTTATCGGTACCGGAGAATAAGTCTCTTATATCCGGGGTTTCTCTTATATCCGGGTTTGGCCTATTTTATATACATTAACACAGGCTCTAATTTGAGACCAAAGAAAATATCTCATATATCCGGGTTTCTCTTATATCCGGGTTAAAATGTACATATATATATATATATATATATATATATATATATATATATATATATATATATATATATAAAGAACAGTAAGATATATAATCCGGTGTTCTTACAGATATTTTTATTTTTTCAAAATAGTGCTCAATGTAAATTTATAGAGCATTAATATTATAAATTAATTGATTTAAAATATGTATGTATGCACATCTTACAGTAAGATATAAATCCTTTATTTCGTCTTTTAAATATAAGATATATATCTTACAGGAATATATATATATATATATATATATATATATATATATATATATATATATATATATATTCTGTAAGATATACTGCGTGCCAAATTATTATTGAGATAACTTTTTTCTAATATTTCAAAAACCGTCCAATCAATTCACACAAAATTTTCACCCAATATTGGCAGCCCAGATCTGCGCAATCACTGGAATTTATGTACTGATCTGCGCAATGTAAACTAACTGACGCCATATTAGTTATCAGCACCGTCATTTGTGCGTGCCAAATTATTAGGAAAGTCTAAGAATTTAGTGAAATGATGGGTCGTAAAAGCAGTTTAAGTGATGCTGAAAAGAAAATTATCACCTCAGAACTCTCAAAAGGTAAATCTACCCTAGAAATTTCTAAAATGATAGTGATGTGTCATCAAACAGTCTAAAAGTTCACCGGCGACCCTACACAAGTACGCAATAGGGCAGATACAGGCAAGCCGACGGTTATTTCACGTCGTCTCATGTCGAGAGGCCACGAAGAACCCTGGACTTACCAATCAAGAGCTTTTCAGTCGCACTGGGGATCCTACTGTGTCTAAAAGTACTCGGTGTCGGTATCTGAGGGAAATAGCAACAACAGTCAAACCTGTATCGAAGCCTCTGTTGACGAGAAATCAAATTCAAAATCGATGGAAATGGGCCGATGACAATATGAAGATTGACTTCTCTAAAGTTTTGTTCACAAACGAAACTCGAGCAGATAGATGGTGCAAAGGCTGGGTAATGAACGGACAGAATCGCCATCAGCGTTTGAGACGCCAACAAGGCGGTAGAGGCATAATGATCTGGGGTGGTATTATTGAAAAAACATTAGTGGGCCCATGGAGAGTACCAGATGGCGTCAAAATGACTGCTGATGCATACATAGCGTTTATGAAGGAGCATCTTGAGCCGTGAATGATAAGGCAAAGAGTTGCCTTCAGAAGGGCCATTGATTTTATGCATGATAATGCTCCCTCACATGCTGCTCACACGACTACTGAATATTTGAAACAGGTAGGTTTCAATGAAGTGGTCAGCAAATTGTTCGGATTTGAACCCAATCGAAAACCTTTGGAGAGTCATGAGGGGAAGACTGTATGCCAACGGACGACAATTCAGGAGCAATGTTGTGTTGTGGGAAGCAATTCTTGACATATCTCGCTGCATTACTATGGATCGTCGACTTCTTCAAGTAATTTCAAAACATGGAAAGTACATTCCCTATTAATTTGTTTATAACTGTGCCTTTGTTTGTATCTGCTATTGTTTGTTTGATTATCTTATTTATTAGCTTCTTTTGATCATAAACATCCATGTGCAACATTAATAAACGTTTTGTTTGCTCAATTCTGGGAATTTTACTAAAACTTTCTAATATATATATATTTTACAGTAAGATATATATCTTATATTTAGTTTTGTGTAATATGTGTATATATATATATATATATATATATATATATATATATATATATATATATATATATATATATATATATATATATCTTACAGTAAGATATATATCCTTTGTTTAGTTTTTGAAATATATATCTTACAGTAAGATATATATATATATATATATATATATATATATATATATATATATTACTGTAAGATATATATATATATATATATATATATATATATATATATATATATATATATATATATATATATATATATATATATATATATTACATAAGATATATATCTTATATTTAGTTTTGAGTGTCCCGGGTATTTTCTATTAACCATTTCAACCGGGCGTCTAGATACACTGATGAGCTGTGATACACCGAAATTGTCTGTGGATAACAATATATATATATATATATATATATATATATATATATATATATATATATATATATATAAAAGTGAAAATAGAAGTCAACACTTAGAGGCGACAGTCTGTTTCATGCTATATGCAATCGTCAGGCCACGTGTGCTGTTATTTTTCTCGGCTATTTATATGAACTACAACAATCAACCCCAAAACTGAACAAATAGCTTTAATTAAATTCCCAAACCAAAACAAAACTGTTAAATAAGTGATATAAACAAATTTTTACTACGTTAATAAATAAATAAATAAATAAAATAAGAAACAAAAATAAAAAACAAGCAATATAATTTGACCTAAATAGATAAACAAACGACTTCCGGTGAAATAACCGCCATAACAGAATACCCACAATGCACCACTAACCCGTATATATATAAATAGCCGAGAAAAATAACAGCACACGTGGCCTGACGATTGCATATAGCATGAAACAGACTGTCGCCTCTAAGTGTTGACTTCTATGTTCACTTTTATATTTACACACGCTCTATCTCTGATATTGAGCACTTTATTCCATAAATATAGCACACCTTAAGACTATATTTCTTTATATATATATATATATATATATATATATATATATGTTCCAATAACTTTGACCGATTTTTATGTGAATTAAGTTTAATCAAAATAAATATTACGTTCTGCTATCGTACCTAGACTTTATGAATTTAAGCACAGTACTAGATTGGCGGAAAGGTCCCATCATTTTACAGTTGAAATGCCTAACTGTAACCATAAGTTTTATGCTAACAGTTTCTTAGTGTTTTTTATCTCTTTTTTTAATATTCTTTAACATCTATCACCTTGCGTCTAAGTTTTTTTTTGTTTTATTTTGTTTTGTTTTGTTTTTTTT
Source organism: Acanthosepion lycidas (assembly GCA_963932145.1). Lineage (NCBI taxonomy): Eukaryota > Metazoa > Mollusca > Cephalopoda > Sepiida > Sepiidae > Acanthosepion > Acanthosepion lycidas. The sequence goes on along the minus strand of OZ010578.1, from coordinate 47,311,684 downwards.
GCCCGACGCTGTATTTTAAGATGTCCGAAGTTTTAGGATGGTACTGTAGATATATGTCTTCTGGGCTTGGGCTGTTGTTAATTGTCAAGTCTCGCAATTAAAGGTTAAAACTGGTAGAAGTTTCCTTTTCAGTTCCATTGTTAATTTTCTCTGATTCATGATAATGTCAAGTTAACTCACTGCCACCCAGCCGAGTTTAACGTGTCTCCGTAGATCTCACAGGATGTCGTGATCTTGGTTGTAACTTTCGACATCCTGGATGCGATTTCCGCGGACAGTTAAATTTATTGAACATTTCTCGACACTTCCTCAACTGCATATTGGTCCTACCTGGTCTGCTAGTTAAGAAGGTAATCAGGAGCATCTAGTCCGTGTCTAAGACAACAGGTGCGAGCATCAGAAACAGCGAATTGGCACGAAGAGACTAACCAGATAACACAAGCACATCTGAAAACAGCGACAACATAGTGGGTCAAAGTGAATTGTTTCTTCTTTCGACAGGGAGAAAAAATTATATATATATATATATATATATATATATATATATATATATATATAAGATTTAAGAAACAGCAGATATTTTATATATAGTGTCCAATATGGAAAATATTAAAATAATATTAACAATTAAGCGTTAATGATATTATATGAAAAGATTACTTGACTTTTAAACATCAATTTTCCGGACATCGATGTTTCTTGGTAAAATTTCTAGTCTTCAAGGTTTGTGGTTTTAAACCGCAACTCCTGAAGGCTGAAAATGTCGCGATAGAATTGTTATTTAAATTATCTTTTTATATAATATCATTATATATATATATATATATATATATATATATATATATATATATATATATATAATTGGACATTGAATATATATATATATATATATATATATATATATATATATAATTGGACATTGAATTCAACACCCAGAGACGACAGTCTGTTTCATGCTAATACATAGCCGTCATGACGATTGCGTTTAAGGATGAAACAGACTGTCGCCGCTGGGCGTTGACTTCTATGTCCACTTATATATTTACATAAGCTCTATGCTTGATATTGAGTAATTTAACCCATAAGTATATAGCATACCATAAAATTATATTTTATCATATATATATATATATATATATATATATATATATATATATATATATATATATATATATATATGTTTACAAATTTAAAAATATTATTCCATTGCTACACAGGAATTACCATGTTTCAAAAACAAGCTAAAAAATTCAAATTTAACTATAGAATTAAATTAAAGTCCCTAGTTCTCTTTCATTTTCTACCGAATTTTGGAATAAGTTATTTTGAAATTTACTGAGTTTTATAAGCAGATATGTTCATAATATTAGTTTCTATGGATATGGGGAAATCCAAGCATTTTGACAAGGAGCGGTAGGGTATTCACTTTCACTGACAACTATTGTATCAAAATATGAGTTACTTTCGAAAAGAGGTTAAGTCACGGTAGCGTAGGGGTGCCTTTTCCAATGATGTGCATATAAAACTCAGTAAATTTCAAAATATGTTATTCCAAAATTCGCTTGAAAATGAGACAGAACTAGGGTCTTTAATTTAATTCTATAATCAAATTTGAAATTTTTAGTTTCTGTTTTTTTTTGTTTTTATTTTTTTGAAATATGGCAATTCCTGTGTGTCGATGGAACCATATTTTTAAATTAGTAAATTTATATCTATGCTCTGTAGATTTGCATTGAGCACTGTTCTGTAAAAATAAAAATATTAATAAGAACACCGGATTATATATCTTACTGTTCTTTCTCTTTATTATAATATATATATATATATGTCACACATTATGAAATGGACAAAGTCCGACAATTATTTTAAGACATTTTTTATGTTTATACATTCTTTCTATTGATACAAATATTTAAGTAAATGCTCTGTTTATATTAGGTTGGTGCAAAAATAATGTCGTTTTTGACGTCAAAAAACGACATTATTACGTCATTATTTTTGCACCAACCTAATTGTAAACTGTATTAAACAACATTTACCAGCCTGAATGACCGAGAAATTTACACAGAAAATATTCATCCTCCGACAGGATTCGAACTTGCATCCTATACAGAACCATCATTTAGCTCGACGTGCCTTTAACCGATTTGGCCACAGAGAAGCGTTCGGTTAGCAACGTCGAATTTACTGTATTTGAACTTCAATCTTCTATGAATCTCTCACGTACATTCATATCTGCTCATGGCGTATAAACATAAAAATGTCTTAAAATAATTGTCGGACTTTGTCCATTTGATAATGTGTGACGTCATTTGTTTACATTTGATACGCCATGAGCAGATATGAAGATATACGTGAGAGATTCAACAACGGCCTCGAGACGGCTTCGAAATCTTTTGCAACTCTTCAGGAATGTCTCCTTGTTTAAGTTGGTAAATGCTGCCATAATACTTGCTTTCAGTTCATCTTTGGTGTTAAAAATTGAGTTTTGTTGGCCTCTCGCTCAACTGCACCCCACACATAATAATCAAGCGGGTGTAGTCTGGGGACTTAAGTGATCAAATGTAAGTAGGTGATGTGGACGCAGAAATTATCTGACATTGACGACTGGGTTCTCGTACTTGTGTGACATGATGCAGTGTCATATTTCCAGATATGGGGTTTTTCAGCAGCCACACTGTCGACACAGCGCAGCACTACCTCCTCAAGGTACTTGATGTAGGACTCCGTGTGGAGTCTGAAGACCTGTGGGAAGATGAATGGAGGCATGACGTCGCCATCACTAGTGATCAAACTAAACACCTTGATAATCACCATTAGACTCATCCAACTCTTTCCGAATTCTCTGCACTGTCCTCAGACTGATAAGCAAGCATTCTGAAATGTTCGTACTGGAGCTTCCGGTGTGAATGCCAAGGAGTATGGAATGCTGTTTCTGTTGGTCTTTTTCTCAAAGACGATGCCCTGCAGAAACTATCTGCACATCCGATATTATTTTTAAGATATGCATATGATAAGAATGCCACTAATATAGGGTGTATGCATATAATTAGGTACATCCAATCAACAATGTCTTGTGGTTTAATGTTTTAGTTGTGCTTTTCTAATTTTCAAATAAAATGTTACTATGGGTTTTTAGGAAAGATAATGAAGTGGTTTCACATTGCCTCCTCCACAGATCTGAACTTAGTTTCCCTTATCTGATACTGCCTGCTACGCAAAGCTAGAGAGTCCAGTTTACCCTACTATTTAACTCTTTGTTTATCAACCGCCCTACCGCGGCACACTTAAGTGAGTCGTGAAATATTGTCTATTGTCTAGTGATCGAGAGCTCAAAAGAAAACATTCGACTTTTGATACAGTTGAGATACGAAAGGAATATCCCCCCATTAGCTAAAAAGGTTTTATCAGTTTTATTGCATTTTTTCTACTTCTTATTCATGTAAATTAGGCTTCTCAACCATAAATAACATAAAAAAAATAAGAAGCGAGAAAGACTACGCTCAACTGAAGAAGAAATGGGGGTCTGCTTATCGCAGATGCGACCAAACGTTGAAGAAACCGCGAAAAACAAAAAACACCAGGCACAGGTTTCGCACTAAATAAGCTGCACAAATAGTCGGATAGAAACATTGAAATACATTAAGTTCATATTTGTGTGTGTATTGTTTTTTTAAATCTATGGTTTTATTTTATTATTAAGTGAGTCGTGATATTTTTATAGCCTCCTGGGTGTGTCGTTGCTAAAAAAACGTTGACTTAACTCATAATTGGGGACGGTGGAGAGAATAAGTCAATCATTGCTTTCACCGAGAGCATTAGTGTAACGCTACTCGCATATCGGTATATTAAGGAGTCTCCAACCTAGCATTTATTTCGTACGTTGAATATTTATATTTTTTTAGCGTAATTTCCTTCTTTGTCAATGCACTTAAGCCAGTGGTGAATATTGATCGCATAGATCAATCATTATAGAGTGGAAACCTCAGATCAAAATTCAGCGAAAAAGTATGTGTCAGGCAGCGAAATTATTGAACTATTCGTAGATTTAAACAATAATTTTCTTGAGAAATTATTCCAAATATGGCTACATCGACAACTTCCCGTTATAACCTGTCTGGTTTCCCGCTCTTTATACCCCTTCGTTGAACATGTATATAAATTGTTCTTTAAATAATTGATGCGACCTGCAGGTAAGCAAAGCTATAGTTTGCATTCTATTACTTAATATTATATTCATCTGTATCTGTTTATATTTCTGAGATGAGGTATTATGTACACTATTTAGACTATTCGGACTATTGTCCTCATCTTTGTCGCCATATTTATCACAACGTTTCGGCTGTTGTACGCTCCGGCCTTCTTCAGGTGGTTGGAATGTCGAACTGATCCCTTTATTTCGTTTACTGGGCTAGACTGTTCTAGTTCCACGTGCCATGTTTTAATGGATGTCAGTTATCAGTTATCTCCTGTTAATTTCCCTCTGAAAGTACTCCACTGCCTTAACCGGGTATTGAACTCACACTTTTTGGGTTCTATCACTGGATCTAACCAATGCCTTTATCCACTGGGCCATATGTCCTTGAGGACACATGGCACAGTGGATAAAGGCGTTGGTTAGATCCAGTGTGAGTTCAATACCCGGCTAAGGTATTGGAGAACTTGGAGAGGGGAATTAACAGGAGATAACTGACATCCATTAAAAACATGGCCCCTGGAATAATAAACTCATCCACATGTAAAAAAAAAAAGAAAAGATTAAAAATAATAGAAGCCTTAACAATAAAAAGAACAAAGCCAACATTATTAACTACCAACACGGACACAATATGCTAACTGTATTAGGAAAATTAAACATCTCTATGACACAAAAAATATACACACAACCGACACACCCAGTTAAATTGAACAAATAAAATCATCCTTGATAATGACTAAAAGTATAGCCGAAAGCGCTTGGAATTATAAAACATTTGGACACTTTCTACACACTTTGTGTCCAAAAAAAAATACTTGTTAAACAAAAAGCTTAATCGTACTACCTTGTCTGTCGTCTTTAATGAAATATGTATAAATGAAGGATTGCTACCTAAATACACGATAAAAGCGAATACAGATGCTGAATGCAGCTCTCGGAAAATTCAACGGCATTAAAAAAAAAAGGATTTAAGAACTTGAAACAGCTGCAAAGGCCTCGCCTTCTTCTTCGCCATAAAACCTCCCGTTTAGAATTTGCTTCCGATTATCAAACTTGGGATAAGGATAAATGGAAGAAAGTCTTGTTTTCAGACGAGAAAAAAATCCAATCTTAATTAACGTTAAAAAACAAATGAAAACAACAGATAACCTTCATTTTCTTCAGAAAGTCATTCATTCCTGTAGTTCATTGTTACTAACAGACGGTTTTCAGCGTTAGGGGCATGCAAAAGATGTCCCAAAAGAAATCTTCTCACACGACACAGTGGAGGTGGATCAATTATGATCTGGGGTTTATTTTAGTACAATGGAACTCTTGAGTTACAGGAGGTAAAAGGTCGTCAAACAGCTACTGGTTACAATGAAATGTTAAGAAAGGTATTGCTAGTCACTGAAGGTCTTCATTTCTGTGGGAAAAAACTGGATTTTCCAGCAAGACAATGCTGCAATCCACAAGGATCTCCAGATCGAAACCCAATCGAGAATGTTTGGGAATGGATGGTAAAGGATGTTTATAAACATGGATCGCAATTTGAAACTATGGATGCTCTTCCTGCTGCCGTTTATGCATCCTGGGCGGGCATCCCAAACACCCTCTTGCAGAAGTTAATGAGTATGCCAAAGCGAATTTTCGAAGTAATTCGCAAAAATGGAGGATATACTGAAAATTAAATTGTCGTTGTGACTTATTTGTTCTGTATTTTCTATTTTTATTTACATGGTCTTATCTTTATGACCAACCAAAAAAATAGTTTTTTTTCAATGGTTGTTTAAATTAATCAAATAAAAGCTTAAAATTTTCCCTTTGTTTGTTGATAAACTACATTTTCTAATTAAATGTAAATGTTTCGCAAATATATTTTGATTTGATATTTGATACTCTCTGTCATTTTTATAATCCAAGATACTTGCATTTAAAATGTGTCCTGTCATTATGGGTGACCCTGTATAAACACTGAACTGATAACAGTTATTTGAATATATTTTAATGTTAACACCGAAATGGCACTGCAGGATTTTCAGTTTGCTCAGAAATCCAGTCGAATCGATTACTTTCACTTAGGTACTAATACCCTTGGGAAAAGTATGAATCCTATAGTAAACCTACTGCAGAAAAAAATTTGACTCGTCAGTCATGTATCGAAAGATATAGGATCACCTAAGCGTGTATCATGCATAGCACATAACTGACTGACTGACTGACGTGCTAATACCCTTGAGAAAGGTATGAATCCTATTCTCCCCACCCAGCTAAGGGTAAACAACCAGGGCAGACCGTGTTCTATAGCCTTTGATGGCAACTGGTCTACCGCAGATAGAAATGGCAACCTACTGCAGGAAAAAATACCTGCCTCGTCAGTTATGTATCGAAAGATATAGGATTGCCTAAGCATGTATCACGCATGGCACATAACTGACTGTTATGTAGCGGTTTCATAGTGGCGGCTTGTATTTGTACTAAGTCGGTCCTAAAATAGGTTCGACGTACAAAACGTTAGGAACTTGATATAATAGGTAATGACGCAGGGTAAATCTAGTTGCGGTTGCTAATACTTTAGTATTCGACTAACGGTCGCCGGGCATCAACTGACTGACCGAAGATATTCAGTCACCCCCCGACTGGGACGTCATGTGGCACAAGGCCGTTTTTAATGTGGGATTTCCGAGCCCGTGGGCTCGGCCCCAAAATATGCCCATTGAACCCGTATAAACAGGTTCAGGGCTGGTTTACCTCCCCGAAAGAGAGTCCGCCCTTCGGCGTAGCCTCCTTCGGGTTCCTCCCCGCCCGAAGGGAGAGAGTTCAACCGAACAGCCAGTTGACTGACTGACTGACTGACCAAAGATATTCAGTCAACCCCACCCCCACAAGGGCGTCATGTGGCACAAGGCCTTTTTAACGTGGGATCTCCGAGCCCGTAGGCTCGGCAAATGCCCATTGAACCCGTTTAAACGGGTTCAAGGCCGGTTTACCTCCCCGAAAGAGAATCCGCCCTTCGGCGTAGCCTCCTTCGAGTTCCTCCTCGCCCGAAGGCAGTGAGTTCAATCGAAAAGCCAGTCGCCTGACTGACCGAACCACTGATCGACTCATACTAGTCCTACTTATTATAGGTGGGAGAGTCTATTAACAATAGAATAGGTGTGTTCCACTTTAACAGTGACTGACTCCCCAACTAAAACAACAAATCCAGGGTGGATGGAGAAAAATGGATCTGAATATTAATTTGTATTGAGTGTGATAAAAATATCTTATTTTGAAATATTTAACGTTTTTGGCAAAGAAAGTGATAAAAAAAAGCGATTCCACTCCCCAAATAAAACAACATAAAAATGTCATAATAGATCATTACCTTTTAAATAATTCACAAAAACTTTACGATAATCTTTAACATTAACTTGAGACATTTCTATTAAAAGTTGAATAATTTTAACACATTCACCATGATGAATGATAGTGAATTTTATATAGTGCTTTCGGATTTCGGTGTCGTATTTAAACATTATGGAGGCGCGGTGGAGTAATGGGTAACGGCTTGGATTGAAGAATCGGAGAGCCAAGTTCGAATTCCAGACAAATCCATTACATTCATTTACGTGCTAATACCCTTGAGAAATGTATGAATCCTCTTCTTCGATCCCCACCTACTCAGCTAAGGGTAAATAGCAGGACCGAACGGGTTCCGTAGCCTTGCCTGGCAACTGGTCTACCTCAGAAAGAAATGGCAACCTACTGTAGGACAAAAAATCTGCCTCGTCAGTCATGTATCGAGAAATACATGATTGCTTAAGCGCGTGTCACGTATGGCATATAACTGACTGATTTTTCCTCGTTGAAATATTGACTTCGGGAAGTGGTTGGGGTGTGAACGTTTTGACTCCTCCTCGTAATACACTTATACCCGCAATACGTTAAGACGAGCTACATTCCTTAGTTCTGACAGTCGAGATCTTTACAGCAAGGATCTGCCATGCCCAGTACACAGGGTTGAGCCATCCCCCTTCCCTTCATATTCTATTGATAAGACGGAAGCTCCACTAAAGCAGCTTCTTCCCGAGGGCCGCTACTTCGTATAAGACTCCCGAGAGGATCCTCCCATGATTACTACAATCTTAACCTCTTCAAGTCAACCGGTATCTATCCTACATTGTCTCATAATCCGCATTACTTCCTCCTCTTGCGTCCATACAAGAAACTCACTCAGTAACCTTCTACTTTAAATGACTTTTGACCCTTGTATCGAGTCAAAATTTGACCCTTGTGTTGGTTGTAAATTTATTTTAAAAAATACATACCCAGACGCATACACTTATATATTGATATGAAAGCGCGCTGAAAAGTTCCCGGTGAGTCCAAGAACCCTTACCACTACGAAAAAAAAATTGGGAAGCTGTTCCCTATTCACAAGCACTTAGACTCAGAAGGATATGTTCCAACAATGAAGAACTAAATAAACACACTCAAAATCTCGAGCATCAATTCACAAGTCGTGCCTATAAACAACATCCAATCAGGGAACAAATAAATAAAGCAATTTCCACAACTAGAGAAAATACCCTAATGTACAAAATTAAAAATAAATCCAGACGCATCCCTCTAGTAACGACTTTCAACACAACTCTTCCTCCACTATCCCAGAAAATCAAAAGTCGCTGGAAAATATTAGGTGGGTGCAAAAATAATGACGTAATAATGTCGTTTTTTGACGTATTTTTTAACGTCAAAAAACGACATTATTACGTCATTATTTTTGCACCCACCTAATAGTACAACTAAAAACCAGACCTAAAAATTTTGTTTGAGGAACCCGGCCTTCTAGCATATCGTAGGCCTATGAGCCTAAATGGAATCATAGGTAGTAACCACATTTCAGAGGATAAGGTAATCTGTAATAAACCAAAAATAAAAATAACAGAATTTTCCCAACCATGTAACAACAAAAGGAGCTTAAGCTGTAACCACATTAAACACAACAATTCGTTCACTAGCTCAGTCACTAAATCTACCACGACTCTACCTGTAGAAGCCATAACATAATTTACCTCCTAGAATGCACACTATGCCAGAAACAATAAGTGGAAAAATCTGAATGGCCCTTTCACTACAGAATTAATAATTATCGTAATCGAATTAAGTCGGCTCTCCACGAAAGCTTATGACCTGCAGAACAATATTTCCCCCTAGAAAAACATGATTTTAAAAGCCATGCTAAATTCACTATAATTGAATAATTAGAAAAGGACAAAAATGATAACATTAGAAAAATTTAGAAGACAATGAAGACTAATGGATTTTGCGTCTCAAAACACTCCATCTAGACGAGCTTAATCATAAACTTAACAACATAGATAAAATTAATATATAACCCCGTCAATGAAGCCCTACCTACATTTCTCACCCACACAAGACAGACATGCTTGCAGAGGTGTTGATGTTTTACACTTATACACACACTCACACAAATATATATACATATACACATTGCACACACTCCCAAAGAACTAAAAGATAACATACACTTGACACTTATACACACGCCCATAGTAATATATACACTTACACACATCACGCACACTCCCAAAGAATTAAATGATAACATACACTTAACACAGACAAATCCCCTTCCTAGGAACGAATAAAACTGTCAAAAAGACCAAGGGAATTCAAAGTAGCATGAGAGTTTAAGTTATTCTACAAGCGCACCCTGGAATAAAAACAAAAAGGTTGAGAAACACACTGTACATGGTTCGATTCTCAATGACTTCATCATATTTACATCCATGTACCACACTAACCTTTACTTAATAAACACCCAAATACACACCCGACCTGGGTATAAACTACATCCGGCGGCAAGGCCTCTGATTGGGAGGTTTTGAGGAGCGTCGAACCACCTCTTAATTGCTGTCGTACCCAGGTCCTCTTATCCAGGGTAGTAGCACCTGTTCGGGTACCAGCTATGGGCTAATAGTGAACATCTAAACTGGAGTTAAGACACTATGAAAGTGTAAAAATACATTTTTTTATAATAAAACTACCAGCAATAGATTTTAATAGTAAAAAAATAGAATTACCAAAACTCCCTAGAAAATTAATTTTCGGCATGAAATTTTATATAACCTATAAGAAGTGTATATGCAGTTAAACAAACAATAGCCCTACACGCACATACACACATATGTATATATATACATATATATATTAGGTTGGTGCAAAAATAATGACGTAATAATGTCGTTTTTGACGTGAAAAAATACGTCACAAAACGACATTATTACGTCATTATTTTTGCAACAACCTAATACATATATATACAAATATATACGTATATATATATTCACATGCATATATATATATATGTGTGTGTGCATATGTGTGTATATATATATGTGTGTGTGTACGCGTGTGTGTATATATGTGAGTGTGAGTATATATGTGTGTATGTTTGTGTGTGTCTATATATATTTGTCTATTTGTGTGTGTCTATATATATTTGTCTATATGTGTGTATATGTGTGTATATATATGTGTGTGTGTTTGTGTTTGTATGTGTGTGGGTTTTGTGTGTGTGTGTGTGTGTGTGTGTGTGTGTGTGTGTGTGTGTGTGTGTGTGTGTGTGTGTGTGTGTGTGTGTGTGTGTGTGTTTCGAGATTATATATTTATCTGCTAAACCTACAGTATGTACATACGTGTCTTTGTTCATTTCAACGTGAATTTCAAAGCATACATTCAGCCTTCGGTAGAAAGGAATATTCGTTATTCGTCACATGAAAGTCAATAAATATTCATTGTCTGTAATATCGACTAAAGACACTTTTGCTATCAGAAATTCGCTGCTGGAACCTGTAAGACTTTTTCTATTATTCCCATTTGCATATTTCTTCATTACTTTCCTGCTCGCACGCAGACCGAGCCACGCACCGGCGACGTCAAATGCGCACACATAGACAAAGCGCTCACAAACAAAACCTAACACTCACGTCTACCATCAATATAACCGATATTTATTTTATTTTTTCTTATGTGTGTAAGATGATCTATATTTAAGAACGTGATTACATCCTCAGTAATAGTATCTTTACGAACGAGAATATGTGCCTAAGTACAATTCACTCGATTTGGTACGAAAACGATAAATAGTGATGATATCGCGATTCTTCTTCGATGTGCCGTGTCCCTTCAGGACGTGAGCGATGATAACTCTCCACAGCTTCATGTATTTTGTGTCAGTAACGTTTACATTATTGCTATCTTTTGTACTCCCTTATCTGTCGTTCATTTGCATAAATTCTTTGAGGTACACTGTTCTAGTTCCACGTGCCATGTTTAATGGATGTCAGTTGTCAGTTATCTCCTGTTAATTCCCCTCTCCAAGTTCTCCACTGCCTTAACCGGGTATTGAACTCACACTCTTTGGGTCCTGTCACTGGATCTAACAAACGCCTTTATCCACTGTGAGTTCAATACTGACATCCATTAAAACATGGCACGTGGAACTAGAACAGTCTAACCCAGTGAGCGAAATAAAGGGTTCAGTTCGACATTCCAACTACCTGAAGAAGGCCGGAGCGTACAACGGCCGAAACCTTGTAATAAATATGGCGACAAAGATGAGGACAATAGTCTAAATAATGTGAATAGTGTTACTCACTGTTTCTCTCCGCCTATCTTGCCCTTTCGCCATGTGAGTGTCAAATGTTCTAAGCCTTTTTCCGTTATTCATCCCAGAAATTTCAGTTTTCGCTTTTTCTTAAATAATTTCCCGATATAAAAAACTAACTACTCGTGATATCACGATTCCCTTTTCGATGTGCCATGTCCCTTCAGGACGTGAGCGATCATAGCTCTCCACAGTTTAATGTTCGTTTTGACGTTTGTCTTTTTTGCTATCCTTCGCACTGCCTGATCTGATTTAAGGACGTTACTTGCTGTTTCTCTTGCTTTCTCTCTCCCTGTGAGTGTCAAATTTTCCCACTCTCCTTTCCTCGTTATTCATCCCAGGAATTTCAATTACCCCTTTCCCTTAAATAACTGCCCTTCTTATTACAAATATGAGGTGATATCTGAAAGTATAAAAAGCTTAAAGACCGAAAGATTTTTCCAGAAAAAAAAAACATGAGAAAAATTAAGATTCCTTTTATTTCTTCTGCTGAAGCGATATCGAGAAATGTGCGAATAGAAAAAGGATGAAATAATTCGAGCTTTGACCAAGTGAATAAGTGCTCTGCCATTTAGAGGAACGCCACACAGTGATACAATAAAATAATCTAATCATACACAGGAAGGAATCAGATATTAAAATTTACATTCGATATTTATTATTACTGTACTTGAGGGTTCCATATATATATATATATATATATATATATATATATATATATATATATATATATATATATAAGATAAAGAACAAGTAGCAAACAGATCTTAATCTACTATGTTTTACTTTAAAACTTTGTCAATGATCAACATAGAAATCAAAAATCATAAAAAGCTAAGAGAAATATTTATATATATATATGTATGTATGTATGTATGTATGTATATAGATATATATAGTGACACAGCGTAGTATTATTTGCTCATATAAGAAGTAAGCAAATGCCAAAATTTACATTCAATATCTATTCTCATTCTATCTAATGGCTGTAACTCTTCATAAGTTTATTGCAGCTGGCGCGCTGAGTTCAAATTCCCGCGTTTGCTTTCTTTTCTTTTTTTCTTTTTCTTTTAATCATTTCAACACAAGCGAGGCGATAATGCCACTAAGATGCAACTGAGAGTTAAAGAATACGAGAAAACATTATTGTCGAGAAAAAACAATAATTGAAAAGACACAGATAGCGATTGATGTAGCATTGTAAATTTTGAATGTCCTAGTTGATCAGGAAAGCGTCAAGACGGAAGAGTGCTTTTCAGAAGAGACGTGCGAGAGAAGGAACTATTACAATAGAACTTACGGTTGCATTTAGCTATTTCAACAGTAAAATGGTGAGCCCTAGTTGCCGATCTATACGAGGAAAACTCATTAGAAAAACTGCCATGAAAATATTAGAACAAGACACAGACTGTAATCAAAACAGAAAAGTCCAAAATTTAATATGCTTACGAACAGATATAAAATCTGTTCGTAAGCATATTAAATTTTGAATATCCTAGTTGTTCAGGAAAGCGTCAAGACGGAAGAGTGCTTTTCAGATGGGACGTGCGAGAAGAAACTATTAGTATAGAACTTACGGTTGCATTTAGTTATTTCAATACTAAAATGGTGAGCCCTAGTTGTTGATCTACACGAGGAAAATTCATTAGAACAACTGCCATAAAAATATTAGAACAAGACACAGACTATAATCAAAACAGAAAAGTCCTTATTTTTTATATCTGTTCGTAAGCATTTTAAATTTTGAATAGCTTAGTTGATCAGGAAAGCGTCAAGACGGAAGAGTGTTTTTCAGAAGAGACGTGCGAGAGAAGGAACTATTAGAATAGAACTTACGGTTGCATTTAGCTATTTCAACAGGAAAATGGTGAGCCCTAGTTGCCGATCGAGACGAGGAAAACTCATTAGAACAACTGCCATAAAAATATCAGAAGAGACAGACTGTAATCAAAACAGAAAATTACTTACTTTTTATATATGTTCATACCATGATTAAAATTGGAAAAAAAAATGTTTGTTTTCATTTTGCTATAATTTATGTGCCTCTACTATTGTAGTGTTTCGGCTTAGACCAGACACCAATTTCGTTCTCAATGTACAGCTTCTTCCAGTCGAAGGCCTGTGACTTACTACTTTCGCTAGATCGTTACCCACGAACAAAACCATAAGACGAAGTTGTAATTGTCGGCAAATTTTTACTCTGTTGCAAGCTTCTGCAGTAGACGTTCAAACCAGATTGAGGGAAGATTAGGGAGCGAACGCTCTAACTAGCGTGCGCCATACTTTTTGCGTTGAGGCGAACGCTCCTCTGTCGTTTAGGTTGCTAGGCCCACTCCTTTATAGAGAAACAGCGTTCTTTGTCTTGTCAGCTTTCGTCTATAAAATGTAACTTATCAAGTCCGCTCCACCCAAACCTACTTTGTCAGGGTCGTTTCACATGGTTCTTGTGAGGTTCACTTCACTCAAATGACCTTCTTTTTAAGGTGATAATCGGTAAAACGTTCTCGAGGCTGCTTAAAATCAAAGGATGGAACGCTCATATTAGAGAAGGAAAAAATCTTCAACGCTGGAGCCAGTATATTAGAGAACACTTCCACGACGGAAAAAAAACAACCAGCAATACATAGAACTATCGAGGGACCTGGAATTCTGAAAACCGGAGTAAAAACAGCACTGATCAAACTGAACAGAAACAAAACAGCTGGACCAAACGGAATTGTAACGGAAATGCTTGACAGCCTTCGATGACTTTGGCATAGACAAGAATCTACAACAGCGGGGATATACCGAAGATATCAGTAGATCTATCTTCATAGCTATGCCTAAGAAAACAAGATGAAACGAATGCGAACTCCACCGAAAAATAAGCCTAATGAGCCACGTAACAAAACTCATCATCCGAATTCTGATGAATAGAGCACGAAGAAGAATCAGGCCAGAGATAGAACAAGAACCGTGTGGGTTCGTTAAAGACACCGGAACAAGAAACGCGATATTCATGCTTAGAATGTTATCAGAAAGAGCGATAGGAATGCAGAAGGGTGTGTATCTATGTTTCATAGACTACGCAAAGGCTTTCGACAAAGTACGTCACAAGAATCTGCTGGAACTGCTCAACAACCTTGATATATTCGGGAGGAATATCAGAATAATCAAGAACCTATACTGGCATCAAACAGCATGCAAGCGCAAGGGAATGTGTTCAGCAAATATACAAAAATAGAAAGGGGCGTAAGGCAAGGATGCGCCTTCTCACCGGACCTGTTCAACCCATGGAACAAGGCAATTCTGAGAGAATTGGAAACCCTACTGTGATTTGGCATTGGCGGCCACAATCTTAACAGCATATGATACGCAGATAACACAGTACTGATAGCAGACACAGAAAATAAATTACAAAATTTCCTACAGAAGGTAGCGACGGAGAGTGAGAAGAAGGGACAAAGCATAAGCTACAAGAAGACGGGGTGTATGGTCATCAGTAAGAGGATGAGCCTGAAATGCGATTTACAAGGCGGAAACACTAGAATCAAGCAGACGCGGAAGTTTAAATATCTAGAAAATGCCAGAGGACGGTAAATGCGACACTGAGATCCGAAGACGTATTCGGAAGTCCAAGGATGCATTCCAAGAGCTGGGCAGAGTATTACGAGACAGGAGGATTTCTTTGGTAAAGAATTCTGAGTTGTTACGTGACATCAGTCCTTCTTTACGGCAGCGAATGTTGAACGATTTCCTCAAAGATGAAGAAGAGACTCGAGGCGACGGAGATGTGGTTCTACAGAAGGATGCTAAGGATATCATGGACCGAGCGTGTGAGCAACGATGAGGTCTTAGAGAGGATGTAAACAAGGAGGAGGCTTATACTTAACATCACGAAGAGACAGCTGAAGTTTCTGGGACACATAATGAAGAAGGAGAGCCTCGATAATCTGATACTCACGAGTCGAATAAAGAGAAATAGAGACAAGGGAAAAAAACGCATGACCTACCTGGCGGACTTGGGCAATCGGTTGACAGAACGGGATGTCGGGGAGGTAGCAGAAGGAAGGAATTTATTGAGAGCTACAAGGGATAGAGAGAGGTGGAGAACCATGATCGCCTACTGCCTGAAAAGACACCGCACATAGAAAGAAGCGTTCTCGGTGCCTCCTTAACAAGATATTAGCTGACACCGGATATATCTACATTGCGAGGGGGCGACTGAGAAGGTACGGATTTTTATTGAAGTCTAGATTTGGCTTTTTAAGATTTTTACGTTCATTTGCATATATTTTGTGTACTTCTGCTAATAATTAGGTTTTCATTAAAGAACAGGAATTATTTTTTGATGCAACCTTGTACTGCGATTTATAGAATGGATAATGTGTTTAGAATGATATTTCGAATCTTGAAACCTTTGTGTTCGTTTTATAGTGTTTATACGCTTCATTTGTATACTATTTGTTTACTTCTACTATTAAACATATAGGAATGAAAGAAGAACAATTATCACGTTTTGTCCAGCCATCGCTTTGACTAATACAGGCAAGAATAGCAAGTAATTCAAGGAGTTTACGTACTCTATTTATTGTCTTAACAAATCTGACAGATACAATATTAATAATTTACAACTTCTTTATGATTTGTTAAAACTTATTAAGAAATAAGAATTTTCGAGTTATTATCTGATTGTTAATTTTGACAGCAACTATTCATTCATATCGTAGTCACAGACAATACACACGCGCACACACAAACATATATGTGTGTTTGTGTTTGTGTGCCTGTGTCTGAGTGTCTGTAACGATTTAAGCGTGTGAAACCGAAGAAATAAACGACATTCAAACACGGCTTTACAAATTTAAATAAATTTTATTATTGAGTATTTGTTTTCTTTGAAATTGAAAGAAATAAGTTAAAAAGGTTCTTCGCAAAACAACTTCATAAAAAATATTTTGCTTTTCCTACTTTACAATACAACCGAATCAGTTCCGTTAGTATGATATAAGAAACGGAATGTGGCTACATAAGGAACGTGTCACGTATTTACATTGTTTTATGAATGTGTGTAATATCAGTATGTCAGCAGTATGTGAGAGATAGCTATATTATACTACTTAATATTTTTTGTTGACAATACACATCGTTTGTATGTTTCAAGTGTGCTTAATTTATTTTTAAATCGCTAGACTTCTGTAAGTAGTTACTTAAATAAATTTTTTGAAATGCTACGTAATGAATTATACAAAATGTTTTGAGAATTCAGCTTTGTCCTCAACAACCGACCCCTGTTAAAAGTTTACGTATATATAGAAAAGTAGCTTCGTTAATTTACGCGATTGTATTTATACAGAGAAATAGGATCCAGATATCTAAAATTTACATTTTGTTAAACTCAGAATTTTATTGGTTAATAAATATTTTCTTAATTTTTAAACATCTAATTTTAGGAGGGAAAATATTGTTTATCATTTTCTAAAATCATTCGACATATTTCGTAGCAAAAGATAAACCTAGTTGTTTGAAATTTCAAAGATTTCAGCGCATTTAAAAATAACGCCGCTGATTGGTTAATATATGTGAAGATGGTAATTCAAATCGGAGACGAATTATTCGATTTGTGTATGAGCTGATGTTTGTACAGAATTGCGGTTAAACTCTATTGCATATTTCTACAATTCTTTAACGGGATTCCATATATATATATATATATATATATATATATATATATATATATATATATATATATATATATTACTGAGTGTTGTATTTATTAATAAGGCTTCCATTATTTTTAGCCTTCGTTTTTACATG
The DNA here is from genome assembly GCA_963932145.1 of Acanthosepion lycidas. NCBI lineage: Eukaryota > Metazoa > Mollusca > Cephalopoda > Sepiida > Sepiidae > Acanthosepion > Acanthosepion lycidas. The sequence continues at coordinate 47,294,036 of OZ010578.1, read as the reverse complement.
TAGACGACGCTATTATATTTGTGCTGTCAGCAAATATGTTACGAATAGGATCCAGTAGGTCTCCATGAGTATTTAAATGAGACCTAATTGAGCTATGGTCAGAAATGTGTAGTGTGAGTCTTCGTGTCAAATATGTTGTAGTATGGCCTATATAATTGTTTACAAATCTTGATTGATTAGGAATACAATTCTTTAATGGACATTTAAATTCATAAATAATAATTTTTCTATTTAATTTTGTTCTATTTTTTAACTATAAGGCTGGAGGTTTTAATATTTTGTAATAAATAAGTCTAATTTTTGGGCTATTGTCAAAATTACCATCTTGATGCATATTCATTTTATTCCGAGTACTTTGAACATGTCTTAATATATATATATATATATATATATATATATATATATATATATATATATATATATATATATATATATATGTAAGCAAATATATGGATATAGATCCGACAGTATGAAGAAAAATATACGGAAAAAACAAACAAAAATCCTTATATGCAATTATGCTGTTTTAATGTTAATATAATGTCAACGTCGGGCGTTTCGGTCTAATAAACCATCTTCAGGACATATTCATAAAATATAATTAACATTATCAATTCAACATGACAAAGACGATGGACATAAGAACAAGACTTATCCAAACAGATAACTGAAAGTTTTATATGATCAGTGTTCCGTTTTAAACATGGTCACGTTGTCGTCACGTGGGCGACGCTGTGAAAACGTATTCCTAAAATTTGAGTATTTTGAATGAAAAATGAAAAATGAAAAGAATTCTATTTTGATCTAAAATTTATATGTACCCTTGTCGAGCATTAATCGCGCTAGGAAGAGACCTGACTTCTTTAGTATTTCCCCTTTTCTAGCGAGATTAATGCTCGACAAGCGTACATATAAATTGAATTGTTACTTTCGAGTAACCAAAGAAAAGATATGAGAACGAGAACTGGGGATAACGTCGGCCTTCCCGGGAATTACCGGGTATATCAACTAGTATATGGATAAAAAGAGATAAGAAGAAAAAACTTTAACTAGCCGAAAAGTAAAGAAAGGGAGTAAAATTCGAGTATATTTTTAAAATGATTATGGTTTGGATTGTCCATCTCATACCATAACAATCTAATCCCCATCCAAACAATGTTCATTTTAAAAAACATATGATGAAATATTATTTACTCACTTTACTTTTCACCAGATTTTGAATTAGGGCATTTGGTGTCCTCCACATACTGATCTTTCAACGACCTTGTTGTGGATTCCGTGAATGGAATCCTGCACAAATAAATAAACAACGCCAGTAATTGAGATAGAAAAATAAGTGTATTAAACGTAAGAATACTGACTTGAAGTGAAAATTAGTAGTCCAGGAATGTGGGTTAGTAGAAAGTATATGTACAAGTCTCTGTAAGTAAAGCCGTAGCCATCTCTCTCTCTCTGGACTCTTGTATAACTCTCTAAGAAGACCCTGTGCCTGTCTCCGTATCTCTTAACCTGTCTCAACGTATCTCGGTATTTAATATCCCACCCACGAGGAATATATGTGGCACAAGGCCGAGTTTAAAGTGGGTTTCTCCGAGCCCGTAGGCTCGGACAAAAATATACCCTTTGAACCCGCCTAGACGGTTTCAAGGCCTGTCTACCTTCCCGGACGAAACCTCGCCCTTCGGCAAAGCTCCGTCTGGGTTCCTCTCTGGCAAAGCAGAGAGTTCGATAGATGTCGAGACTGTATCTCAACGTACAGCAGGTAAGAGCAGGTATTCTCTCTGTCAGTATAAGTATACTTTGGTCCATCTTATGTAAAAATGGGAGAGCCCTACAACACACCTGATAATAATTTAAATTTCTCTACTTGGAAAAGTCTCATAGTATCCTCATTAAAGGAAGAAAGACAATTACCATGTTGATGCATATTTATTTTATTCCGAGTACTTTCGAAAAATATACGGAAAAAACAAACAAAAAATCCTTATATGCAATTATGCTGTTTTAATGTTAATATATTCAAAGTAAGTTGCCGTAAAAAGGGCGTTTGTTCGTTTACAGAGAATATAGTCCTTAGGACGGCTAGTGTTAAAATAAATTTACAAATAATGTACAAATAGAATGACATATAGTTTCACAACAGACCTTTTATAATCTATGTTTAAATTCTCATTTGAACCACACCTGAAATATATATATATATATATATATATATATATATATATATATATATATATATATATATATAAAGAAAAAAAGAAAGAAAGAACAGTAACATATATAATCCGGTGTTCTTATTGATATTTTTATTTTTACAAAACAGTGCTCAATGTAAATTTCCAGAGCATAAATATTATAAATTAACTGGTTTAAAATATGGGTTTTTTGCTACACAGTAATAACCATGTTTCAAAAATGTAAGCCAAAATCCTCAAATTTAATTTTGAAATTAAATTAAAAACATTAGTTCCATTTCATCTTCAAGCGAATTTGGACTCAGATAGGTAGATAGATATTATTCATTTTAGGATATTAAATCATATCAAAAAATGCTATTTAATGGCAATTATGTTTCAACACTACAAATTTGACTCCTCAGGCGATATTAAACATCTGGCGAGTGAAAGATTAACTTAATTTTAAAAGCAGAATACTTTTTAAAATAGGTTTGTGCGCTATCCCGTGATTAATAAATCGAATGGGATCTAAGCTTCAAATTCCCCGGAAAAAAATTCACTATACGTCATGACAGGAAGTTGTCTGCATACAAATCCTAGACAATTACCTTATGGGCAGATACAAGTTGTTACATTATTCCGTAAGATGTATTGAAGTCAGACGTTCAACTTTTCTAAGAAGTAAAAGACTTAAAAAGTTTGAAAATATTGTTAGGTAAAAGGTTGGCTAAAATAAATAATACATATATTTATCTCTACTCTGTATTGAGCCCTCTTTTAAATTAAATGTTACGTACAAAAGAATTATACACCATTTGTTCTCATTTTTACCTTATTATATATGCGCTTTTGTGTGTATGTGTGTGTGTGTGTGTGTGTGTGTGTCTGTTCAACCAAACAGGACACGGGGGTTGGTGACGTAACACACCACAATAAACAAGATCACAATAGTCAATAAAATATAAAAAAAAGAAATCATTTTTATTCTTTTTGTGTGATCCAGTAGCAAGTGGTCTGCGGCCTGGCACTGATCCTCGGCCCGGTGGTTGGGGACCGGTGGTCTAATTTGTTCTGCTATTTTCTTATTCTACAGGAACAGTTTTAATGAATTAAGATGGCTGAAAAACTAAGAAAGCGGGAGAATTCCACTGGCAGAATCCACCCAGACTATCTATTAGCAAGTCGAATGTCTGACATCTAATTAATAGTTTTAAAGAAACTGGAAAAATTTTCATGTGTAATTATACTTGTAATAAACGCGTCACATGTAGGATTTTGGAACTTTGTCAGTAATTTTCCCAATATATATATAAATATATATATATATATATATATATATATATATATATATATATATCAATTCATTACAAGGTACTGTGGTTAAGTTCTTTATTTAATATTTCATGCATAAATTATATAGAGATGGTCTAAATGTTTTGTCTGTACGAGCGCTTTCGGCTATATAAGGATGAATTTTATTTTTACTTCTAACTGAAAGTATAGATGCATCTAGAGTTATGAGAATGTTTTCAGTTCCGAACATGGTCAGCATATTGTGGCCGAGTTCAGAATTGATATTACTGAGTGTTGGCTTTATCTTTTTTTTATTTATAATGTTTTCATTATTTCTAGCTTTTTTTTTTTTATGTGGGGGAGGCTATTATATTCAAATGATAACTACCGAAATGCACAATATATATATATATATATATATATATATATATATATATATATATATATATATATATATATATATATATATATATATATATATATAAATATTATATAGACGATCTGTATAGGTGAAACCTAGGTAGGTTTGCCTGGATCTTTAGGTTCATATGTCTTAAAATAATTGTCGGACTTTATCCATTTCATAATGTGGGATTCATTTGTTTCCATTTGATACGCCATGGGCAGATATGAATGTACGCGAGAGATTCATAGAAGATTGAAGTTCAAATACAGTAAATTCGAACTTGCTAACCGAACGCTCCTCTGTGGCCTAATCGGTTAAAGGCACATCAAGCTAAACGACGGTTCCGTATAGGATACAGGTTCGAATCCTGTCAGAGGACGAATATTTTCTGTGAAAATTTCTCGGACATTCAGGCCGGTAAATGTTGTTTAATACTGTTTACTATAAACAGAGCATTTACTTTAATATTTGTATCAATAAAAAGAATGTATAAACATAAAAATGTCTTAAAATAATTGTCGGACTTCTTAATGTGTGACGTTATATATATATGGAATCATATTTTTAAATAAATAATTATATTTAGGCTCTACTTTTGTATCGAGCACTGTTTTTTTAAAAATAATAACAAAAATACTAAAGAACTTTGGATTGTTTACCTAACGAGTCCTATTTTCTATATATTTTCACACACACACACACACCCGAGGAAAATGGGGAATAAAAAAAGAAAGAGCCAAGAACATTAAAACAAGACAAAAACAATCGTCCGGTGTTCAAGCACCAAGTCTAAAGAAAAAAGCTCCCAAAACGAATAAAAAGTGCTCAATACACTAAGTAGAGCAAGCTGGTTATTAGAGTAGATTTGTTTTTTGTTTTGTTTTTTTTTTTTCAATAAAGAACTTACCAACCCAACCCCACGCCCCATCGTTTGGCTTTATTTATTTATTTATTTTTTTTTTGGACATTGTTATTTTTGGCTTCAGTTATAAATTCTTTTCGATAATTTTCCTTTTCAGCCAGCATCGCCCTGACGATTTCTGACCATATACATATATATATATATATATATATATATATATATATATATATATATATATATATATATATATATATAGTAAAGTTACTCCAAAATTCGCTTGAGGATGAAATGGAACTAATGTCTTTAATTGAATTACAAAATTAAATTCGGGGCTTTTAGCTTCCATTTTTGAAACATGGTTGGAACTGTGTAGCGAAAAACCCTATTTTAAGTCTTTTAATTTATAATATTAATGCTCTGTAAATTTACATTCAGCACTATTTTGTAAAAATAAAAATATCTATAAGAACACCGGATTATATATCTTACTGTTCTTTCTTTTTATTAATATATATATATATATATATATATATATATATATATATATATTCATGTTCTGACTATGAGATCCGGTTTCGAATCTAACCAGGAACAATTTGTCAAGTCGGTGACTTCTTGATGTTATCGGGTTGGGGCATGTTTGTTTCGAAAATGCCTGCGAACTATGCCACAACGCACAAAGTCACAATTCATCGTGAGTCGTGGTTTTAAGCTTTGTTCAGCTGTTCATACAGCCAGAAAATGCGCTCTCTCCCAGAAACTGAGATTAAGGTATGCTTGCTATAGTTGCAGTATAAACCAGAGGATGTGTCCGTTGGATTTAAAAAAATACTGAGATGTGCCGGAGCAGGCGAATGCAACAGCAATTTGCCCGCTTCCCTAGCAGATACTTTTACAAGGAAAGAAATGTCTATTAAAGATATATTTAAAAAAAGAGGGGAAGATGCCAAAAGTTCAATAGAATATTTCGCATGTGAAAATAACCAAGGAAAATATGAAGTCCGCATGTTGATCATTCAATACTTATATCGACTGTGCTTGGAAATTTATGCAAAGTATTAGCTTCAGAGGCGCGCATATCGTTTCCAAAGCGTATATTTTGACCCACATCACAGAGGAATTTCTAATCATCCAGTCGAATCAAAAATGCATTAATTCCTTCGTCTTCTCACTTTATTTCTCTCTATTATTGTTTCTTTTTATGACTTAGTCGATTTTACGCCGATTGCTGATGTAAGAATAGCTACAGATTGAATCTCCATTATATATGCATGTATATATATATATATATATATATATATATATATATATATATATATATATGTGTGTGTGTGTGTGTGTGTGTGTCTGTATAGAATAATTGTATATATGTAGTTATATATATATAATTATATATATATATATATATATATATATATATAGAGAGAGAGAGAGAGAGAGAGATAGAGGGAGAGAGAGAATAATTATATTAAATATATACAGCGTGTAATCAAAAATACTTTTACAAATATTGGTGGCAAGTTCCTCACTCCAAAACAAGGACATATAGACATATGTCCGCAAATCGTTTGTTTTTTAGTTATTAACCTTTAAAAAAAAAGTTTACGGTAGATGGCCCTGTGTTGTTATGTAGACTAGGTTACATTTGTCATTCGTATAAATTTGTGGCTAGCCTGTTTTCATTTTTTTAACGCGTGTAGTAGCGAGTTAACTGAAAAGTTTTCCGTTTAACAACGGCAGGATATTCATATCGCGTGCAGGCAGATATGATTTTTTATATACGGTCGCCCGAATGGTAATAGATACGAGGCTGTACGGCTATATCAGATTGTGTTTCCAGACCGAAGGCAGCCGAGCCATCCAACCTTTACTGCTGTTTATCGTCGCGTTGCTGAGACAGGATCTGTTGCTTCACAAACTATGAATCGAAGAAGTCCGAGATCCTTTTATATACACCTGACCATGAAGAACACATTCTAAATAACCTTTTGGGCACATATTTATGTGAACCATTTACCTTGTTTTGGTATCAAGATCCAGCCTCCAAAGTTTGTAAAAGTAGTTTTGATACACCCTGTAAAGATAGATAGATAGATAGATAGATAGATAGATAGATAGATAGATAGATAGATAGATAGATCACTACTAATGCGCCCACTTTAATCCTCGACACAAAGTCGAGCTTTAAAGTGGGTTTCATGACCATACGGTGGAGAAATTTTCAAGCAACCTTGGCACTGCCACTTTTGGGGACTCCTCAGGCGCCGGGTAATAAACACGGCCTTCTCCCGAGGAAGAGGCAATGCCTATGGGGAAAGACCCCACTGGCATTCGGCTTAATATTGAAAGAAAACGAGAGATCAAAGCTAAAAGGCCAGGATTTCGCGCATATATACAGTCCAAAAGTAAGACAACTATTAAGTTAAAATTCTGTCCTTTTCCAGATGATCTACAAATGTTAATTAAACAATATATTCATTAGGAAAATCCTTTATTAAATCAATTACAACCACTTTCAAAAGTTTTTATCAAGCTGGAATAAAATATTAATTAAAAATCAAAAATTAAGACATGCAAAATTAAGTGATCCCTTACATTTAATATTTGGTGACTGTTCTTTTAGGGTTTCCAGTGTCAAATTGCTGGCAGTAGTAAGTGTCAATTCCGTGGCAAAACTCTACCAATTGCTCGATTTCAACTGGGTTTCTTGCATGCACTGCCTTCTTTCAAATAAATCAAAGATTTCCAATTGCGTTTAAATCAGAATTTTGACTAGGCAGTTCCAAGATAATATATATATATATATATATATATATATATATATATATATATATATAGAGAGAGAGAGAGAGAGAAAGGGGGAGAGAAAGAAACAGACATACAGGCATATATATATATATATATATGTACATACATATATATCCATGTAAAATGAGAACGAACAGAGTCCAATTCTGACGTTCGTAACATTCAATTTCAAAAGAGGGCTCAATACAAAAGTAGAGCAATATTCATTATTATTATCAAAAACATGTAAAAAAGTAAACCCTACACAAATGCAATCATATTTCAAAAGAGGGTGCATCTTATGTCTTTCTTTCTTACTCTTTTTCTTTTCTTCCTTTTGTCACGTAAGGGGGGGTATGTTGTTTTTAAATCTCAATAAATTGCGTACTCACGAGTTATTTACTACGGCCTGAGGAGGTGTGTTAATACGCATCGAAGCCTGATTGCATTTGTGTAACGTTTTTTTTTTCTTTGCATATATTTGATGTAATATCCTAAAATAATATATATATATATATATATATATGTTTGTTTTTTTCTTTTTTTGGTTGTTTTCTTTATTTCTTTTTTTTTTGGGGGGGGGGGTTGAAACCGCAATGCCTGAGGAAGCGAAATCGAACTTTATCGGTCTCGCGAAATCAAATATTACCATGGCTTTCTGAAGTCTCCGATTTTTTAATTAATTATTTTATTTTTTAATTAATTATTTTAATTATTATTTTATCTGTTTATTAGATTGAGCTCTCGGGATTTATATTCTCCCTGGAATTATCCATACGGATTGCCAATCAACTTTATTATATATATATATATATATATATATATATATATATATATATATATATATATATATATATACTAAATTAAAGTGGTAATCTGGATGAAATTTCCAAGACGATAAAGATCAAAGGAGAGCTCTATGTCCGTCACAGAATAAGATTATGTGTATGTAGTTATATATGTATAGATGCATATAGGGATATGGATATGTATGTATATATGTGTATGTATGTCCCTTTCATGCGTTCATACATGTATGTATAGATGTAGAAAATGGATATGTATTTGATATATTTATATCCGTATATATGCCTGTCTGAGTGTAAATAGAGATAAGTATATGTATATGTTTGTATATCTGTATATATATATATATATGTATGTACATATTTATGTGTATGTATGTGTATATTATGTGTATGTACATGTGTGTATGTAGATATATTTTTTTTATTATAAATATGTCAATATCATATGTTTGTAATATACACGGACGTATGTACAGTTACCTAAGAAATGATTTTAGCCAGGAGAAATAAGCTACATTCAATTTCAAAATTTATTTGCGTAATCCCTATTCAACATAAATAAACAGTATTTGGAACTAGTATGGACTATGTCTTCCATTTGCTAGTTTCAGTGCTTGTATTTTCATCGATTTGATCAAGTTATAAGCAATCGTCTATTCCGTATTTTGCTACTCCTTTAGCAATGTTTCTTTAAGGGTTGCCACTGACGTGACTTTGATTGCACGCTCTCGAAGTCTTCGGTCAAGGTGCTCCCAAACGTGCTCTATTGGTTTCATGTCAGGATTTTGAGCTACACATGGCAGTGACTTTATTCCTTTCGGTTCGTTCCAGGCCCTTGCTATTAGGTTGGTGCAAAAAATAATGACGTAATAATGTCGTTTTTTGATGTATTTTTAACGTCAAAAAACGACATTATTACGTCATTATTTTTGCACCAACCTAATACTTTGCTCGTATGACATGGCGCTCCATCTTCTTGAAAAAGGTAGACATTCCTGTCAATCTGATTGGTTTCAAATAGTGGGAGTAGTCCTTTCTCTAATATTTGACGGTATTTTGGACCGTTCAACCGCTCGTCAACAATAATCAGCTCAGATTTCCCTCCAAACCAGACAGCGCTCCACACAATTACTTCAATCCCTCCATGTTTCACGGTCGCCTGCAGACATTCAATGTTCCAAAATTCATAATCTTTGCTCTCGAAGTCTCTCACCCAGTCCATACGCCTGTTCCTGTTAACATCTGAAATCAAGGGTTTCATTCTTGCAACTCTTCTTTGATAGCTCTATCAGAGTCTAACTGAACGCATATGGCGACATTTCCATGGTATTAGCGACATCTTTGACGCTCTGACAACGGTTTCTGATGATTTCTCTATTCAGTGCCCTTTTCGCTCGCTTAGACACGATGCTTCCTGGACGTTGTTCCACACGACAATGGCTTCCTCATTAAATTTCTTAATATTAACTGTTTGATGATTAACCTGGAAAACCCTAGCAATTTCTCTGTTTGATTTGCCACACTGATGCCATCCTATTATTTGCCCTCGTTGAAATTCACCAATTTTCTTTCGCGAACTTTCATTGCAACATATAAGCCAAGTATTGTTCATAAAAGAGAGTAGCTTGATACTAACACGGTATTGTCTGGAAAAAAGAAGATAAGTTATTGCACAAGCAAAAATTGCTTTAAAAATGGTGGCTAAAAGCTTATTGTAGCCCACTGTATATATAGATAGGTGTAGCTGTGTATTTAAAATACGATTCAAATATAATTTCGGATACTTTTTGAACTAAACTTGTAACTTTAATAGATATAGAATTAGGGTGCCATTTATTTTACTTTTAATTTAACGTACCTTCGTACCCTATTAAAATGTAATAAATACATCCTGTTTAATATACTTTATAAATAGGATAAAGTAAATTACCTCTGGATATCTTAATAATTAATCATTAAATCTCTCAGGTAATTTAATCTAAATCTCTTGTGGCATTATATTAGGAACTTCTACTATTGTACGATAAATTCTAAATCTTTCTCTGAGTTCTGAATATTTTTTAAAATATCATTAACCAAACACTATTTTTAGATAAATTTATAAGTTTGTTAAATGGAATTATGTATACATCAGATTCTTAGCTAGTAAGTGACATATACAGCGTTTCTTAACTTCCATTGACACAACAATATTTTCATTCAACCTCTAAATCAAAATACAACATTGTGTAGTGTATGTCATATTAAATAGGTCGTCTCAATGCTTCAAGTTTCTTGAGAATATATCGTCGGGTCTTCTTCCTCCTCCACCACTCCACTATTCCATGTTCATAATTTTGAATCTTTCCTTCTCTCTTTCTCTCTCTCTCTCCCTCTCCCTCAATCCAATATATCTTGAATTTAACATGGAGTAACTTTTTCCATTTATACTTGGTTTGTAGGTCTGGAAGATTAAAGACTATTTTTATAGCTTTTATGAAATAAAGATTATTACCTGTGTGTGTGAGAGAGAGAGAGAGAGAGAGAGAGAGAGAGAGAGGGAGAGAGAGAGAAAAGTCAACATCACCTATGATGCAAATGATCTGCAATGTGCAGAGCGTGTTTGGATAAAAAAAAAACATTTCCATAAATTTAGATACTTACATAAAAATCTACACATTCAGTTAAAAATGAAGATAAAAATCAACCTTGATAATGGCTAAAAAAAAAAAAAAAAAAAAAAAAAAAAAAGCCGATAGAGTCCAGATGAACAGAACTTTCGGACAATTTTGACTCGCTTTATGTCCAGAAAATAGACTCCTTCGGACATTAGAAAATTGTTTTAAAAAACTTGAACGCATTATCTTGTCAGTCGACCTTAAGGAAATTTGTATAAAAGACGGGTTGCTGCCAAAAATACAAAATTCACTCTTTCTCTCTCTCTCCCTCTCTCTCTCTCTCTCCCTCTCTCTCTCTCCCTATATATATATATATATATATATATATATATATATATATATGTATACATATATATATATATATATATATATATATATATATATATATGTTATAGTCAGGTTCCTTATACCACGGTGATAGTCCAAGGTAGAACCAATAAAGAAGAACTCGAACATGTATATGGAATAACACAGATATATTACAAACAGGAATATATACAGAGAAGTAGAAAGGGTTAGTACGAACAATCAGGTTTAGTAGTAATTGTCTGAACGCGATTCTGCTCGGGACTACCTCTGACTCGACTGACAGACTTCTGACGGACTTCACTCCAGACTTCAGACTGAACGGTATTTAGTCACCCCCCACCCCACGAGGACATTATGTGGCACAAGGCCGATTAAACGTGTGATCTCCGAGCCCGTGTCATCTCCGAGCCCGTGGGCTCGGCCAAAAATATGCCCTTTGAACCCGTATAAACGGGTTTAGGGTCGGTTTACCTCCCCGAAAGACACTCCGCCCTTCGGCTTAGCCTCGTTTGGGTTCCTCCCCGCTAGAAGGCAGAGGGTTCAACCGATCAGCCGGTCAGCCGGTCGCCCGACTTCAGACTGAACAGTACTTAGTCACCCCCCCCACGAGTGCATCATATGGCACAAGGCCGGTTTAACGTGGGATCTCCGAGCCTGTGGGCTCGGCCAAAAATATGCTCTTTGAACCCGTATAAACGGGTTCAGGGTCGGTTTACCTCCCCGAAAGAGACTCCGCCCTTTGGCGTAGCCCCGTTCGGGTTCCTCTCCGCACGAAGGCAGAGAGTTCAACCGATCAGCCGGTCGCCCGACTTCGGGCTGAACGGTATTTAGTCACCCCCCCACCACCACGAGGGCACCATGTGGCACAAGGCCGGTTTAATGTGGGATCTCCGCGCCTGTGGGCTCGGCCAAAAATATGCCCTTTGAACCCGTATAAACGGGTTCAGGGTCGTCTACCACCCCGAAAGAGATTCCGCCCTTCGGCATAGCCTCTTTCGTGTTCCTCCCCGCCCTTAGGCAGAGAGTTCTACCGATCAGCCGGTCAGCCGGTCGCCCGACTTCGGACTGAACGCTCTGCTTCCTCTTGAGGCGCAGTATTTACTACGTATGGAATAGTCCATTTTTTTATTATGAGTAAGGTCCCATAACTATATATATATATATATATATATATATATATATATATATATATATATATATATATATATGTGTGTGTGTGTGCGTGTGTGTGCGTGTGTGTGTGTTATTACTGTTTGACAATTAGAAGCCGCATCATACCGAGAGTTGTGGAATATGTACAATTTTCTATGTACTTGACTATTATCTAATAGTTATCATGGTTATCTCGCTAGACAATTACGACCAAGAAGTCAGTTTGATCATCACAGTGTAGTCTATGCTTTCTCATTGTGCCACACCTAAACAACGCTTAGTAAATCACCATGAACTTTACTTAATTTCTTAGTGGAGAAATTTCTGTATTAAGTATAGCTTGCATCATGTATATATAAACAATGTGCACACACCAATAAACAGTGAATGGCAACTAGTAGTTTTACACCCTGAACGATCAATATATATATATATATATATATATATATATATATATATATATATAGTGACACGCATAAGTATTGGATACATGTTATTTTCTGTTATAACTCTAGTTTATGTTCGCCATTTTGCCTAATATTTGGTAAGCAATATCTCATAAAGTTGTTTTAGTTGTATGTGGAAGGAAAATTAAAAACTCATGGTTGAATCCATTTTTTTATCAAAGTTCAAAATTACCCTATGCAAAAGTATTGGATACATCAATTTAATATTTTGTTGCGTAGCCTCTATTTTGTTTCATTGCTTCCAGTCGCTTTCTATAGTTGGCCACAAGTTTTCCACACTGATCCACTGTTACTTTACCCCATTCTTCCTTGTATAATTCCTCTAATTGCTTGATATTTTGTGGACTTCGCTTATGAACTTTAACCTTCAAAGTATTCCACAAATTCTCAATTGGATTCAAGTCAGGAGACTGAATTAGCCAACTGAGAGTACTAATACCATTATTTTCAAACCATTCCTTTGTAAGATTTGCGGTATGTTTTGGATCATTGTCGTGTTGAAGCACGAAATTCCGACCATGTCCTAAAGAAGTTGCAGATTTCTGAAGGTTATTCTCTAGAATCTCCCTGTACATATTACCATTCATTCTACCATGGATAACTTGTAACTCACCAGTGCCCTTGGATGAAAAGCATCCACATATCATAATGGAAGCACCCCCAAACTTAACTGTGGGGATGGTATTGTGCTTGTTGTAGGCAGTGTCATTTTTTCGCCAAACACTAGTCGCTGTGTTCCTTCCGAATAGTTCAACTTTCGTTTCATCCAACCAGATTACCTTTTCCCAAAACTGCATACCTTTCTTTTCATAAGTTTCGACAAACTGTAATCAGTCTTTGACATGTTTGGTTTTCAGTAAAGGCACTTTTCTTGGTGGTCTTGAATGAAAGCCTGTACGATATAGAGCTCTGCTAATGGTATCCTTACTGACATTAATCCCAGCACCCTCAAGATCAGTTTTAATTTCAGAACGAGTAATGAAGGGGTTTTTTGCACATTTCTGCTGATCCACCTTGAAGTAATCTCATTTATTTTTCTTAGTCTTCCATTTCTTGGAAGGTTTGCTGTACCGTCGCCATACTTCTTATACTTTCTGATGATATTTCCTACTGTACTTAGTGCTAGATTCATTTCTTTTTCGGTTTCCTCCTTTGTGATGTTCAATAATTCTATCTCGCATATCTCTGGATAATTCTTTAGTTTTTGCCATTTTTAATCCTTGAATTGCAGAATGCACATCAAAGAGTCAGATGATTAGTAGCACTATCTTGTAAACAATCGTGTGCTTCTCTGATTGGTCAGAGATAACATTCCAATACTATCAAAAATTTGAATATTTAAAGTCTTTTAAAATACAAAGTTTCTATTGGAAATTTGAAAAAAGTGTTATGTGTCCAATACTTTTGCATAGGGTAATTTTGATAAAAAAAAAATGAATTCAACCATGAGTTTTTAATTTTCCTTCTACATGCGACTAAAACAACTTTATGAGATATTACTTACCAAATATCGGGCAAAATGGCGAACATAAACTAGAGTTATAACAGAAAATAACATGTATCCAATACTTACGCGTGTCACTGTGTGTATATATATATATATATATATATATATATATATATATATATATATATATATATAGTACAATTATTAAAAACAGTTGTGTTAATGCCTTCTTAATCTGTTAGTGAAGTGAGTTCGCCATTAATTACATTAACTTTATTGATTTACTATTTGAATGAATATTTTACAATGTGTGGGGGGGTTGCGTATATGTGAGTATGTGATATATACATACATATATATCTTAATGGCAATGTTTTTTGTTGTTTTGTTTTTTTCAAACACAATCTGCACACTTTGACCCTATTCATAGATGATGTTGGCGTTTTTCTTTTTCTTACACATACACGCACACACACACACACACACATATATATATATATATGACAAAAATATAGTTTTAAAGTATGCTAAATTTATGTGTCAAAAAAGAGCTCAGTGTCACATGTGTGCGCTATTGCGGGTTTGTATGTGTATATGGCGTTGAAACACCGGGTGCCGTACGATCATTGAAGTTAAGCAACGTCGAGCCTGGTCTGTACCTAGATGGGTGACTGCTTGGGAAATGGATAATGGCTCGGAATTGTTAAATGGAGATCTTAGTTCCAGTTTCTATTCAGTTACGCGAAAATTCACTTTGGAAAGATAAGAACGCACTATGTCTCCCCACTATTATGGGTTAAATAGTAAGACGTAAATCACTAAATCATGTGTATCTGCTTGAAATAACCTGCTGTAAAAAAGACGTAATCAATCAATCCCTTTATCCTTCTCTATATGTGCGTATACATTGGCATACATAAAATATGTTATAATGTTTTTTCTTCTTGTATATTTCTCCACAAGATATAAAAAAGGCTAAATTATATTACCATAAAGGGATATAGAGTTCTACACAAACACACACACGCGTGTCCGCTGGTTTCTTGGTAACTTCTAAAATTTGTTCATTCTTTTTCATTCCCAGTCCTCCCTTGCGTCTTAGTGACATTATCGCCTTGCTTTGAGGTGAATTGATTAATATACACACATATATATATATATATATATATATATATATATATATGCAAAAGAATATATATAAAATATCTATTTAAAATAAAATTTACATTACAACCAAAAACGTTTGCGGTTTCTATCTTCTATTTGAAATATACAGTGTAACCCGGATATAAGAGACCCGGATATAAGAGAAACCCGGATATAAGAAAGATTTTAATGGTCCCAAATTAGAGCCTGTGTTAATGTATATAAAATAGATCAAACCCTGATATAAGAGAAACCCGGATATAAGAGACAACTCTCTTATATCCGGGTTACACTGTATATATATAAACAAAGAATCGCCTTTCAGATGTATATGATGCGACCAGTACTATAAGCAAACTTTAGGCGGTCGGCAGCTGTAATTCGAAAATAGGAGCTTTTATTCCCCAAGATAAAAAAAAAAAAAAAATATGGACAGTACCCCAGCACCATGCATACGCCAACTAATCTCACCTGGGTAGTGGAGCACCCATCCAGCCAAGATCAGAATAAAGCCGTAAATACACACCCCAAAATAAATTATCTCGCCGATGCGTGAAAAAAAAGTTCTCAGTGCCAAGGAGACATCTATGGCAGAGCCTTCTAAATATAAAAAAAATTTAGAAATAAGCAGTTCTTAAAAAGATACATATGCAAGATTTAATCGTAAGTTATATGCTAACAGTTTCTTCTCTCGCACTTCTCGCTTGTGGAACTATCTTATAGCATCTCGTTTTCCAGTAAACTTTGATCTTCAAAAATTAAAATGCAATGACAATCTTCGGCCTTCTTAATTCTTAATTCTTGTTCTTTTATTCTTCTCCCTCCTCAATAATATTTTTTTCTTTTTCTCGTATTCTTTCAAACTCGGTAACCCTCTTGTGTCTTAGTGGCTTTATTGCCGTGCTTCGAGCGAAATGATAAAAAAATGCGTGTCGGGGCTGGTTGTGTGTGTGTGTGTGTGTGTGTGTGTGTGTGTGTGTGTGTGTGTGTGTGTGCGTGTGTGTAAGGGGGGTATGCTGAAGACACCAGTTTCCGTTCGATCACATGGAACTCAAAGAGAAAATAATAATAATAATAATAATAATAATAATAATAATAATAATAATAATAATATTAACGTTCTACACCCCCTCAAACAAAATTTTCTGATGGAAGACGACATCAATGCCTAAAACAGTTAATGGACTGGAGGAATCTATCTTCCTGAAAATTATTTTTAAGAGAAAGATTTTATAAATTTCAACAGAAGAGTCCCACTGTCTCTTTGGTCAATGAATACTGAATGTTTCCATATAAGGAAACGACTTATATTACCATTAACATATATATACATATATATATATATATATATATATATATATATATATATATATATATATATATATATATATATATATATATATATATATATATACAGACGCCTACGTACCTATCTATGTGTGTGCGTGCGCCTATCTGCGTGTGTGTGTGTGTGTGTGTGTGTGTGTGTGTGTGTTTGTGCATATTTTCTGTCTGTTCTAATTTGGTTTTCTTTATTGCAGTCTATTCGTATCCACTTGTGTTTCTATCCCCGTCTGGTCATATTTATTTCTCTCAGTTTGTTGGCATTCATGTTCTTCTCATTATTTATCCTTTGTTCTTTCTTTCTTTCTTTCTTTCTCTATCTCTCTCTCTCTCTCTTTCTCTCTTTTCTTTTCCCTCTCTTTCCTTTTCCGCCCCTTTTCTCTCTCTCTCTCTCTTTCCTTTTCTTTCTGGTCTTTCCTTCTCTACCGAATTTATCTATTACAGTCTCCTCCCCCTTTGTCTATTTCTGTCCATCTCTATTCCGGAGTCTTTATATCTACCTACATCAAACTGTTTTCTCAATCCATTTATTCAAAAAAACTAGTCTCCGCAAATCTGCACTTGGAAAAAATATGATGACCCGAAGAGGCGTTCACTTGAAGACGGACACAAAAAAGAGAAGCGACTTGTCTAGCTGTACAAATTCAACCTCCTCTCACAATACATCACTAATTGCATAAAGACACTTGTCGATTATTCGACTTGCTTTTATTTGTCAAGTTCCACTTTCAGTCGGACATGTGTTGAACATTTTACGGACAGGAGGGCACCTAGTGTGTTTTGTATGTGAAAACGCCTGGCTTAGCTCGATAAGATCAATATGTCCATCAATCGATGCAACGATCGATACGTCTATTATTTCGATTCGGAATTTAATTATCTTTTCCTCTTGGCGTTTATATAATTGCTACTTAACATCTATCTATCTATCTATTTCAATTTCTATCTATCACGATATCTATCTATCTATCTACCTATCTATTTCAATTTCTATCTATCTATCTATCTATCTATCTATCTACCTATCTATTTCAATTTCTATCTATCTATCATTTCTTTCGTTTCATATCTATGACTGTCTCTCTGTCTTTCACACTCTCTCTCTCTCTCTCTATCTATCTATCTATCTATCATTTCTTTCTATCTTTCCCCAACTATCTATCTCACCCCCTGGAAATCTAATTTTCATTTTTTTCCTTTCCTTAATTTTTGTTTCCTTTTTTTTCTTTTTTTTCTTTTCTTTCCTTTCTTTCTTTCTTTCTTTCTTTCTTTTTTTTTGTTCTTTCATTCCTTCTTAGTCTGTGTTTTTCCTTTTTCTATCTATTTATCTATATCATTCTGCGAAAATTTTATTTTCTTTCTTTCCTTTTCTTTCTTTCCTTCTGTCTTAGTCTGTGGATACCATATTTTCTTTCCTTGTTTGTTTCTTTCTTTCTATCTGTCTATCTACGTCTCTAAGTCTGTTCATATCTATCTACCTATCAATGTATCTCTCTCTCTCTCTCTCTCTCTATATATATATATATATATATATATATATATTTCTTTTTTCTTTCATTTTACAATGGCGAGCAACATAAATAAGATACATTGGTAAAAAAAATAAAAATAAACACAGTTTCTTTAATTTTTGCTAACAAGCTGTAAGTATTCAGCAAAGCACTTTCAGGTGTCGTAATTGTATTAGGCTGGTGCAAAAATAATGACACAATAATGTCGTTTTTTGAC
Organism: Acanthosepion lycidas; assembly: GCA_963932145.1. Classification (NCBI taxonomy): domain Eukaryota; kingdom Metazoa; phylum Mollusca; class Cephalopoda; order Sepiida; family Sepiidae; genus Acanthosepion; species Acanthosepion lycidas. Next base: position 47,275,452 of record OZ010578.1, on the reverse strand, counting down.
GTATTTTTAACGTCAAAAAACGACATTATTTCGTCATTATTTTTGCACCAACCTAATAGTCATCCCGGACTTTAATGCTAGTTGTCGTATTCACGGGAACACATCACGATACAAACCTGAACACTTCGTGATACTGAAAATAAACCATTCAAAAGAGATGAAGCACTTGAAATACCGTCCCCCATTAACATAATCTCAGATTTAATTTTGTTGAGAGTTTTGTCCCTTTTTATTTACTATTAAAATCTTGTTCTGAATGTTTTTGGCACTATTAAAATCTCTTACGGGTGTTTTTAATATAAACAAGTATTTTTATACTTTCATAATGTTTTATCACCAATCTCCAACTATTCAAATGTAATGTCAATCGACATCTCCAGTTGCCTTGATCTATCCACTATCCTTCTCCTCATCCTTTCTTCTATCACTCCTATCTGATCTTGCTCCAAATCTTCTGTAACCCCTTGCGTCCTAGTGGCTTCCCGCCTTGCTTGGGGTGAAACGCTTAAAAAAAAAAAAGAAAAGTTTGGGCGTTCACTATTAACCCATAGCTGGGACCCGAACAAGTGCTACCACCCCGGGTCAGGGTGCACCTAGGAACAACAGCAATTAAAAGGTAGTTCCACGCTCCTCACAACCTACCGATCAGAGGGTCTGCTACCGTATATAGTTTATTGTCATACCCAGGACGGGTGTGTATGCCGGGGGGTGTCTGTTAAGTACAGGTTAGTGCGGTACATGCATGCAAATATGATGAACTCGGTGAGATTCGAACCAACTACAGCAGTGTTTCTCAACCGCCTTTTTATTTTAGGGTGCACTTGTAGAATAACCTACATTCTGGGGTACACCTTTTATAAGGAAAAATTTATCATGAAAATTAAAAATATAAAATTTTGTTTTCGCATAACTCAAAGAAAATTTGTGGTAAGTGATTTATGTAAAATCTGCATGTTTTTATAGAGAAACCGATAATGACTGATTTAAATCCCTTAAGGAAGGTAGAAGAGAAAGGATTATCCATTCCTTCTTAAAGATTAAGGAATTTTGCATCCAGCTTAAAATGTCAAATGAGAAAAATTTGATTTAGACATGGAAGCCATGTTCTTGGTGTCTAGGTTTATAAAATAATTTTTTTAAGTATAAAAGTAATTCATAAATTACTCTTTCCAGGCAATTTGGCGTGGTGTAATGGTTTGCTAGAGCAATTACGACTGAGTAGTGAGTTCGATCCTCACTGGATACCCTACATTTTAGGCCTTGTGCCACATCTAAGCTACGCCTAGAAAATCACTATGAGTTACACCTCTGTTAACTTGTGGCTCACCTAGCTTTTCAGGGCGCGTAAGTGCGCCTGGGCGCACTGCTTGAAAAAACGTTCAAGTACAGTAATGAGCTTCGAGACGAGCTCGTTAACCACCCTCCTCAAAACCTGATTCCGCGTTCCTCAAACCTCCCAATCAGAAGCCTTGCTGCCGGATGTAGTTTATCGTCATATCCAGGACTGTGGAACACATTTTTTCCAAGCGATGTTTTTCTCAAGAGATGTTTGGAAAACATCGCTTCAAAATGAAACTGTCATCCAAAAGGTTTAATATTGGATTTAAACTTGAATACGGATGACCGGTATTAAGACATTTCTGTGTATCAAGTATCGACCATCATAAAGACTGAAAAATAAAATTGATAAAGATTATTGTTTAAGGCTGACAGACACGCATGTCTTAATTAGTTTGTTTGTTTGTTTTTTTTACGAATTGGTCAAACCCAAACTCAAACAAAAACATTGTTTTCAATCGTTATGAGTCTACCGATTGAATAGAATTTTATTATAAACAATTGTCTTGTAAATGGAATTTTTAAAGCATTCTGAATGTAAAAATAAAGAAAAAAGTGTACAAGACAATAAGAAACACTACCTGCCAAAAAAAGTGAAGTTTTGTTGAAATCGGTTGAAAAATGTAGGAAATCCGATCCCATATATAAACGAACACACACACACACAACTTGGGTTTTATAATAAGTATAACTCGATATGAGTTGTCCCCCTTTCATCAATGCCTCTAATCGTGTTTTCAAATTGATTTAATGCAAAAACAATTGTGTTTTTCCGAATTCTGGCGCTGTCAGAACCACCGCAAGGTAATTTTACGTAGTCCTGTGAAGTTTTGTTGAAATCGATTGAAAAATGTAGGAAATCCGATCCAATATATAAACGAACAGACAGACAGACAGACACACACAGACACACACACACTGCGTTTTATAATAAGTAAGATTATAATTTAGGCTCTACTTCTGGGTCGAGCACTGATTTTAAAAATAAAAACAAAAATAGTAAGGAACTTCGGATCATCAATCTAACAGTTCTTTCCTATTATATCAATACACACACACACAGACGCACACACACACACACACACACACACACACATATATATATATATATATATATATATATATATATATATATATATATATATATATATCGTTATTGCAAATTTATAAATGTACTACTCGTCTGCGAATTAAATATTGTTGCCATATTTCATCTGGTGCTCCGACAATATCTCGAGATTCATAACAAAATTCCGAGGTTTTGAAATATATTCGATCCTGACCAAGCATCTCGACTTCAGACACTTTCTCACCGACGTGACGTGGCTTCCCTCTGTCTTTTCTGCAACTATTTTCATGCTAACTGCTCTGACGAGCTTTTTTCCTTGTTGCCCCGACTGCTTGAATTTAGATTGGTACGTCGGTCTCACCCGTTTACCGTTGAAATAGCTAAATGCAACATCCAATTTTACCCTAATAGTTCCCTTTCTCGCACTTCCCGCCTGTGAAACCCCCTTCCGTTTACTTGCTTCTCTAATAACCACAATCTTCAAAAATTTAAATCAAACATCTTTTTTTCTTTCTTGAATCCCATTCATATATTGTCCTTTCCTTAATCGTCTTTATAATCAGTCTTTTCAATCATTTTTTCCCCTGTAACTCGCTACGTACTAGAGGCATTTCTGCTTTGCTTGGGATGAAATGATTAAAAATTTTTAATTATAATAGAGAACTATTTCTGCCCTCCGTCGATATGTCTGTTCGTTTGTAGCTACTTTTATTCCGTTAAATGGACTCGTCACTGGTCTCCTTGTCAACAAATTTCTTTGTTAGACGTAATTTTCAGTAGAAATTTTAACTCAGCTTAACAAAACGTTTTATTTGAAACAGAACGATTACACATACACCCAGTTTTACTCACAAGATAATTTTTGTTTCTATTTTGATTTTTCTATTTTTTATAGTTTTTCTCTCTTCATATTTAATGAAAGTCATTTTTTTTTATTTTCAGAGTTTATTAATGTATAGAAATATAATGAAGTCATCTAAAACAGAAAAATATGACAGATTAATTGACACCTTAAATTATGTGTAGTTAGCACCTTTCCCCAAAAATTCGAAAATCTGTATTATTATAAAAGTCTGTGAACGTCGCTTGTGTGTTTGCCAGAAGTTATATACAGGGAGTGGGTGAAAGAAAGATGTAAATTTATTATCGTATAGGACGGGGGGAGAGAAAGAAATGGAGAAAAAAACGCTCTCTTTCAAAATCTCTCGCCTACCACCTCTCTCTCTCTCTCTCCTTCCACCTCTCTCTCTCCTTCCACCTCTCTCTCTCTCCTTCCACCTCTCTCTCCGTCCACCTCTCTCTCCTTCCACCTCTCTCTCTCCGTCCACCTCTCTCTCCTTCCACCTTCCCGTGATTGCGTGCATGCTTATTTATATTTCAGCTTTCTTTATACGAACAATATTTTAAATATTTTTTATTTCAACTTTCTTCAAACAGAGACTTTTTTAATGTTGAAAGCGACTTCAATGTTTTATAAGCTAAACTTTCAGTCCCTCAACGGGTCACGAATAGTATACTTTAAACGAAAAAAAAAATATTGAAAAAAAAGTGTTTTGTGAATAAATATAAAGTTTAATAAAATGTGTTATATATTTCCTAAACTAACTACAAATAAATGTATTTTTAAAATATCTCTACTTTCACAAACTCTTCATGAAACTAAATGTAAATAGCAAACACAACAAGCTTGTCCCAACGGGTGTGGTCTGATAAAATTTTAAATTGGAATTTGGTGGAGAAACACACAATGGCTAAACATCCGTTTTATTTATATTCTTTCATATAGTGAAAAATTAATTTTAGTGTAATATATTTACGATATCAAGAGTTTAATGGAGAATATGGTATGACTTTTCATAAACATTTTACTCAAGGATGGCTGTACTATGGGATTATTATTCACAGGAATGTAATTTATTCCCTGTTTTTAGCTTCAGGGATGAAATTGATTCCATGTTTTTAGCTTCAGGGATGAAATTGATTCCCTGTTTTTAATTACATGTATGAAATTGATTCCCTGTTTATAGCTTCAGGGATGTAATTGATTCCGTTTTTAGCTTCATAAACACCTAGTCGTATTATATCCAAAGCTGTAATTTATTCCCTGTTTTTAAATTCAGGGATTAAATTGATTCCCTGCTTTTAGCTTCAGAGATTAAATGATTCCCTGTTTTTAGCTTCAGGGATGAAATTGATTCCCTGTTTTTAGTTTCAGGGATAAAATTGATTCCTTGTTTTTAGCTTCAGGGATGAAATTGATTCCCTGTTTTTAGTTTCAGGGATGATATTGATTCCCTGTTTTTAGCTTCAGGGATGTAATTGATTCCGTTTTCAGCTTCTTAAACACCTAGTCGTATTATATCCAAGGCTGTAATTTATTCCCTGTTTTTAAATTCAGGGATTAAATTGATTCCCTGTTTTTAGCTTCAAGGATGAAATTGATTCCATGTTTTTAGCTTCAGGGATGAAATTGATTCTCTGTTTTTAATTACATGTATGAAATTGATTCCCTGTTTTTAATTTCAGGGATGAAATTGATTCCGTTTTTAGCTTCATAAACACCTAGTCGTATTATATCCAAGGCTGTAATTTATTCCCTGTTTTTAAATTCAGGGATTAAATTGATTCCCTGCTTTTAGCATCAGAGATGAAATTGATTCCCTGTTTTTAGCTTCAGGGATGAAATTGATTCCCTGTTTTTAGTTTCAGGGATAAAATTGATTCCTTGTTTTTAGCTTCAGGGATGAAATTGATTGCCTGTTTTTAGTTTCAGGGATGATATTGATTCCCTGTTTTTAGCTACAGGGATGTAATTGATTCCGTTTTCAGCTTCTTAAACACCTAGTCGTATTATATCCAAGGCTGTAATTTATTCCCTGTTTTTAAATTCAGGGATTAAATTGATTCCCTGTTTTTAGCTTCAGGGATGAAATTGATTCCATGTTTTAACTTCAAGGATGAAATTGATTCCCTGTTTTTAATTGCATGTATGAAATTGATTCCCTGTTTATAGCTTCAGGGATGTAATTGATTCCGTTTTTAGCTTCATAAACACCTAGTCGTATTATATCCAAGGCTGTAATTTATTCCCTGTTTTTAAATTCAGGGATTAAATTGATTCCCTGCTTTTAGCATCAGAGATGAAATTGATTCCCTGTTTTTAGCTTCAGGGATGAAATTGATTCCCTGTTTTTAGTTTCAGGGATGAAATTGATTCCCTGTTTTTAGTTTCAGGGATGATATTGATTCCCTGTTTTTATCTTCAGGGATGTAATTGATTCCGTTTTCAGCTTCTTAAACAGCTAGTCGTATTATATCCAAGGCTGTAATTTATTCCCTGTTTTTAAATTCAGAGATTAAATTGATTCCCTGTTTTTAGCTTCAGGGATGAAATTGATTCCATGTTTTTAGCTTCAGGGATGAAATTGATTCCCTGTTTTTAATTACATGTATGAAATTGATTCCCTGTTTATAGCTTCAGGGATGTAATTGATTCCGTTTTTAGCTTCATAAACACCTAGTCGTATTATATCCAAGGCTGTAATTTATTCCGTTTTTAAATTCAGGGATTAAATTGATTCCCTGCTTTTAGCATCAGAGATGAAATTGATTCCCTGTTTTTAGCTTCAGGGATGAAATTGATTCCCTGTTTTTAGTTTCAGGGATAAAATTGATTCCTTGTTTTTAGCTTCAGGGATTAAATTGATTCCCTGTTTTTAGTTTCAGGGATGATATTGATTCCCTGTTTTTAGCTTCAGGGATGTAATTGATTCCGTTTTCAGCTTCTTAAACACCTAGTCGTATTATATCCAAGGCTGTAATTTATTCCCTGTTTTTAAATTCAGGGATTAAATTGATTCCTTGTTTTTAATTTCAGGGATGAAATTGATTCCGTTTTTAGCTTCATAAGCACCTATCGTATTATATCCAAGGCTGTAATTTATTCCCTGTTTTAAAATTCAGGGATTAAATTTATTCCCTGTTTTTAGCTTCAGTGTTGAAATTTATTTCGTTTTTAGCTTCAGAAACACCTGATCGTATTCTACCTAAGGATGTAATTTATTTCCTGTTTTTAACTTCAGAAATACAGGATTGTATCATAATCAACAGTGGAATTTATTTCCTTTTTTTATCTACAGAAACACGGGGTTATATTATAGACAATGATGTAAATGATTCACTGCCTTTAGCTTCTGAAACACGTAGCCATATTTTATACTCGAGTCGAATTATACTCAGTCGTGTTAAGCACAAAAAGATATGGTAAGGAATTTTATTATTTTGGTGGCGGGGAGGGACTAGAGCAAAAGTTTAGAGATTGGTCCTCACCGAGTGAATTATTCATGTCTGTCTTCGAAAAACAACCGTATGAAAATGCTACCTTTATTTTAGTTTTTCAGACAATCAGTTTTCTGTGCTATGATTACAAAGCTTTTAGATTTAGAACAAAGAAAGAAAGAAAAAAGAAAGAAAGAAAAAAGAGAGAGAGAAAGAAAGAAAGGTTAAATGCGAAAGAAATGCTAAACATTCAATAAACCAGTTAATTGTTTTGATTAATTCGTATAACACCTGGATTTCCATTTGTCATTCTGTAGGATTCTTTTTTCTTTTTTCTTTTTTTGAAAGTAGAATGCGTTGTTGATGGCTTTCTTGATGACAGAACAGATGGTCAAGCGTTTTTTTTTTATATTTGATTTAGATGTACAAGAGGACTTTGTTAATCATTGTAAAGATTCGCCTGTAGAGAGAATATTGTTTAAATGTATAAACGTACACACATTCACAAACACTCACAAAGTGAAAGAAGAAGAAAGATAGGTATTGGAAATTAATTAAGGTGATTCATTGACACAGCTTCAAATGTCTTTGTCTCAAAGACAAAATATTTTCGTTAAAACACACGCACGTGCAAATATATAAATATATATATGCGTGCGGGTGTGCGTTCGTATGTATGTATGTGTGTGCGCAAAAATTTAAATATACATATATATGTGTGTGTGTGTGTGTGTAAAGTTAGTATAAGTAAAAAATAAAAGTACATTTTTTTTTTTCTAACACGTTTCGCCCCTCGAGGAACTTCAAGATAAATAACTGAATTTATTGATAAAAGTTTCTCAGGAGACGAAACGCGTCGGTAAATAAAAGTTTTCCTTTTGTCTTTGAGACAAACACAAATAGAAAAAAAACACAAAAGCACACACAAATTTACTAATTATATAAAACTTTAAAATATCCTCATCACAAATGCACACACACACACACAGAGACATATGTATCAATAAACAAAGATAGGTACAAACACAAACAAACGCATATATATCGATAAATAGATAGGTAACTAGACTCAAACCCGGCAACTATATATATATATATATATATATATATATATATATATATATATATATATATATATATATATATATATATATATATATGAATTATTGCTATTAATGAGACCCAAACGATTTACCTCACGCAGATGATCATTTCATCCATGGGAAAGTAGTTTTTTCTTGGACTTATCAATGCAAATACATTTCCTAAAATTAATAAAATCCCACATTTCTTCACAGGAAATTTGAAAGGCAAAGGAAGAAAAGAAGAAAAAAAAAGAAAAAAGAAAGAATAAAAAGAGAGGGAGTAAGTATTGGCCTATAATAGAGGAGGGAGTTATATAGATAAAGAGGGTTAAGAGACCTAAGATGGTTGTGATGGAATCGGGTACAGATAAACGAGACGGTTGAAAATGGACTCTGACATAAATGTAACCTATCAAAACCTTTGCAAGGAAGAAGAATGAACAAAAATGGCCATAAAACATTTTAGAGAGAAGCTTAAAATTATTATATAAATGGCAGTATAAATTTAATATTAATACATTTATAAAACGATGTTTACATTAATCCATTCAATATTATATCTTTAACTATATAGTACTAGTTACTGTAAAAAAAATTAAATTATTAATATATTAATTTCATTTAAATATAACATTAATAAATTTTCAAATACTAAGTTTATACTTTAAATTATATCATGCTGATACTAATTATTATAAAATTCTGTAAAGGATTAAATTTAAATTCAATATACAAAAAAGAATTAGAATTATAAAAACAATATAGAAGAAAATTCCACATATAGAAAACATGTAGTATGAATAAATATATATATTAGGTTGGTGCAAAAATAATGACGTAATAATGTCGTTTTTTGACGTTAAAAATACGTCAAAAAACGACATTATTACGTCATTATTTTTGCCCCCACCTAATATATTAGGTTGGTGCAAAAATAATGTCGTTTACTCACATATGTTACTATGTGAGAAAACGACATTATTTTTGCACCACCCTAACAGATACAGAATTAAATTCCACATTTGAAATGTGGTATTTCATTCTCTATCTAAATATATGAGGGAAATTGTTTGAATCTCATTAATTGTAATTAACTTATATGCTATATAATAAACATTATATTAAAACTATCTTTTCTGGATGAGTTTTAGTATTTTATATTAATAGGATCTACATGAAATTCAAACGATGAAAGGCGTCACAAACATTTTAAATTTTGTCATATTATTTTTCTAAATACTATAATTATAATATATATATATATATAAATATAATGATATATTATAATTATATATATATATATGTATATATATATATATATATATATATATATATATATATATATATATATATATATATATATATATTATTACATTATTCGGACTATTGTCCTCATCTTTGTCGCCATATTTATTACAACGTTTCGACCCTTGTACGCTCTAGCCTTCTTCAGGTGATTGGAATGTCGAACTGAACCCATTATTTCGCTCACTGGGGTAGACTGTTCTAGTTCCACGTGCCATGTTTAATGGATGTCAGTTATCAGTTATCTCCTGTTAATTTTCCCTCTGAAAGTTCTCCACTGCTTTAGCCGGGTATTGAACTCACACTTTGAGTTCTGTCACTGGATCTAACCAACGCCTTTATACTGTATCTTTCTCTTTATTTCTTTCTCTTTATTTCTTAGTCTGCGGATACACTATTTTCTATCTATCTATCTCTCTCTCAGCCTGTGAAGATAGTATTTTCTTTTCTTTCTTTCTATCTATTTATTTATTTATCTTAGTCTGTGGAAATTTCATTTTCTTTCTCTGTTTCTTTGTTTTGTTCGTTTCTTTCTTTCTTAGTCTATAGATACCGTATCTATCTATCTATCTATGTTATCTAGCTAACTAGCTTTATTTCTAAATAGAGATTTCTTTCTTGCTTGCTGTTTTGAAAAAATGTCATGCGAATAAAAAGTGATCAATGTTCACTATAAACCAAATGTCTGTGGAAAGCATCTGGATTTCGAAGAATTCCCCCAAAACTTGAAGACTGCGTACCTTTTTAAAAAATAATTTCAAAACTCACTTTGTCACTTTTTCTTCCTGAAGGGCTTTATATTCAATTTAATAATAATAATAATAATAATAATAATAATAATAATAATAATAATAATAACAATAATAACGAAATTAACTCATTAATATATAAAGTTTGCTTAAAATTTTAGCTCTTTTGTATAATCATTTTAACAATAATATTCACTCTGTACAAATCACAAGAGCCACTCGAGGTAGAGGGTTACAGTGTAACAGGTAAGAGGCACAATTTATGAGGATATATAGGGAAGATAACAGTTAACACCAGATTTGAACATGTTAAAACTGTAGTGATCTGGGAAGCATCCACGTGGGCGTCGGTTCCACAAAGCGGTTCATGGGAAGAAGCTGTTTGAGTGGAATTTACATCTCAACAATGGCAGTAGTCTGCCTATATTTCTGAGATGAAGTATTGTAATCATTTAAATTATTTACATTGCTCGGGCTGTTGTCTTCATCGTTATTGTCACTCCCATATTGGATTCGTTTCTATGCAAAAAATCTCCTAAACCGACCAAGCATAGAGATGTATATGGGAACCAGTAATACTAGAGAAAAGCAATAATAACAACAAAATTGCAATGTGAGGTCTGGTAAAAATGGTTATTAAGACATTAAGTTTATCAGAGTCAAAAATTCATATACTGATGTTCTCAAGGACATATGGCCCAGTGAATAAAAGCGTTTCTTAGATCCATTGATTTGACCCAAAGATTTCAATACCTGGCTACAGCAGTGGTGAACAAAAAAAAACTTGAGCTAAAGGGAGACATCCGGAAGAGACATGGCACGTGGAACTAGAAGAACCTACCTGTGGACGAAATAAAGAATTCAGTTCGAAATTCCAATCACCCGAAGAAGACCGGAGCGCACAACAGCCGAAACGTTTTGAACATGATAATAAAGATGAGGAAAATAGTCCGAACAATGTAAATTATGTCAGTAATTCTCCATATTTTGCCCTATCTTGTCCTTGTAAACGTTGATAGTGCTAGGATTCAGGAACTTCCTGAAGTGCTACACATCCGGCTATTTTTCCAGTATCTTTAACGTATTTACGAGTTCCACTTGAGGTTAGTAGTGAACGCATGTCCCAATCATCACTCGAGTTACGGGTGCTCTCTGAGAAAACATCCATTCAACGTGTTAGAATATCAGCAGTGGACCGAGCCGATCGAAATTCGTACTGCTTGTTGCTCAAAAGGTTGCCCCTATTGAGATAGTGAACTTGTTGTTGATTATAGTCTCAAAATGTTTACTAATAAGACTAAGATAACAATAGATGAACCGATACAGAGAAGGAGACGAGTGTTCACCCATATTCTTGAAAACAAGGCATACGCGTGATACCTTCCACAGACTTGGAATATTTCCTCATCAAGAATGGGTTAAATAGTTTTGCTAAGATCGACAATAACTCAAGGTTAATATTTATTTATTTCATCCTTCAGGGATGCAAGTTCGATTCCTCTGGCAATTTTTCCTTTAATAAGATTTCCTGAAAATTCAGGCCTGTAGACGATAAAATAATAAATAAATATACCGTTTACTAGATAAACGGTCCGCCTAATCAAATGCAGTTATCCACTAAAAATGATGTTTAAAGTGATAATATATATATATATATATATATATATATATATATATATATATATATATATATATATATATATATAATGACAATTAAAAAACCTTCATGAAAGTGTATTTTCTTGAAAATATATCCGATTAGGCATTTCGCCGTCTAGGCTTCATCAGATCAAAACCGAAAAATATACTTTCATGAACATTTTCTAATTGTCAATAATTTATAACTCTGTCAGCAGCATCTTTGTAACATATATATATATATATATATATATATATATATATATATATATATATATATATATATATATATATATATATATATATATATATTGTTGGGGGAAATAAATATTCGTACATCATGAAATCTTTAAATTAACGTAACTTATGAAAAAACTTAAAATCCATACAATATTTCTACACCATTGCATAATGCTGGAATTTGTAAAAAAAAACAATTAGAAGACTTTCTTATAAATGAAATGATGTTGTTTATAAAATTTCGAGGCGAAAAAAGTATTCGTGCAAAGTATGACTTTAATATCAAAAAGCTGAAATTAACTGTATTTACACCATTCCTTGTAAGATTTTGCTAGGATCTTCCAATTATCTTATTACGGGAACAATCTAGAACATTTCGCAATTCATTTCCTATATATGATTATCTCCGCACACACCTCATATACAATAATTGGCATCATGGGGAAAGGTAAGGAACTATCAAATTCGCAAAAAGAATTGATCCTCAAACATTGGAAGAAGGCAAAAACTATAAGAAAATATCAGATATTCTGGATGTAGCATTTACTGATATTAGTTCCGTTATTGCTAAGTATAAAAAGGTAAAAAATCTGTTGAGAAGAAATCGAGATCAGGTGCACGATGCAAGATTTCTCCCAGATCAATGAGAAGAATTCAGCGCAAAATTCAAGAAACTCCAATGACTACTCGTTTAGAAATGCAGGAAGAATTACAAGTACAAAGCGGACAATAAGCAATGAACTTCATAGAAGTCAACTAAGATTCCGTTCTCCAAGAAAAACTTCGCAACTATTGAAGAAACATAAGGATGTCTGGTTAATATTTGTTCTTGAACATAAGAATATTCAAAGCCTCACATCTGGAGAAAAGATGCCACAGCTTTTGCACCGAAGAACACAATCCCAGCAGTAAAATTTGATGGTAGCAATATCATGGTTTGGGTATGTTTTTTCTGCTCATGATACGGGTAATTTAGAGATATTAGACGATAGAATGTATTCAAAAATATACCAATAAGTTTTGGACCCTAATTTGTTTGGGTCAGTAGTAATGTTTAGACTCGCAAATGAATGGGTTTTGCAACAAGACAATGAAACTAAACGTTCGGCTAAATCTAGAAAAAAAATGGCTAATTGACAGCAATGTCAATAATCTCGAATGTCCATCACTGTTTCCTGACTTGAACCAAACAGAGAATTTGAGGCGTTTATTAAAACTTCAAGCTAATGTAAGTTCTCTTTTCAACATCCTGGACCTAAAGAGAATATGCAAAGAAGAATAGAATAAAAAAACCAACAGAAACTTGCAAATCATTAATTAAAAGCTACAGAAAGAGACTGCATGCTATTGACTTGATTCAGGGATATTCTACAAAGTATTAAATAGTTATTATAATGTTGTACGAATATTTTTTGGCCACCAATTTTTTTTAATTTCATTTTTTTTTATTTGCCTATTTTAGCATGACGCCATGCTACACAAATATTGTGTATGAATTTTAAAATTCTTTTATAAAATCTATGTTAAATAAAAAAAATCATGGTGTACGAATATTTATTTCCCTCCGCTTTGTATATATATATATATATATATATATATATATAACCACATATATATATATATATATATATATATATATATATATATATATATATAATAGTGCACTGTGAGTAATGTAAATAATAATAGTATATATGCTTATATTTTTATATTATTTTTTTATTTATTATCTATTCATTTTTCCAACAGGAATATGCACTACTCCATTATCTTACCGATGGCCTATAAATAAAAAAAAGTTTTAACTCCGTTTTTAACTTGTACCTGACAATCGCTATAAGCATGAAACACCGAGGAGCTTAGAGCGGCGAGGAACAAATGTATTATTCTCATCATATATATATATATATATATATATATATATATATATGATTAATGTGAGTAAATGTTTGTCATTTAGTTGATTAATATTACCTTCAGCATCCTAATTCCTGAGTTTCGTAGCCAGACCTATCCGTCCAATCTTCTTCAGGGTGTATCAGCAATTTACTGCTTATATTTTTCCGATTCTTTCGTTTATATATACATTTAATATTGTTATAAGTTATTTTCTGTACTTTTAGTTTCGTGTGTGCGTTTGTGCGCGTGCAACCATGCGTCCGTGTCTGCTCGGTTGTGCTTCCATGTAGGGCGTCGTGATCATTTGTCCTTTCCCTCACCCCTTTATACTCGCTTTTTAGCCATCTCTATTTTTTCTTTTACCTCTTTTCTTCTTACTATTGCTGTTTCTGTCTGGATTATATATATGTTGATCCACATGCGAAGTCGTGGTAAGGCTTAGATTTTAGTAACTATATTTTCGAGAAATACATATATATATATATATATACATGCACACATTTAATTCCAAAGATATATACATGCACACATTTAATTCCAAAGAAAGATCACACCCACCAATACTTACATAAGCCCACCAAAATTCTAACGTCTATTTATTTTTAAGTCCAGTACGGTATGTGATCAAGGACCCTCTACATATGTGAAATGCCATGCATTCTAAGGAAAGACAGCAGTGAGAATTTTCGTTTCCTTTCCATGGTTTCAAAATTCAGAGGTTTCCTTCTCTTCGACTGGTTGTTACCCAAGCGTTTCTAATCTTCCTTACCTTTTAACCCCTAGCAGTGGTGGGGGAGTGATACATTCATGCCTCTCCCAAGGACCTTTGTGCGAAATCCAAGGCAAAATACGAAATTTGAAATTGGCACGTTAAGTTCACTTACATCGTCGATAAATATTTTACTATAAACGTGTCTCTTTTTGTAGAATTTGTTGTGTGATTCGTTGGTAAATCAACGGATAGTGTGTCTCCCGTTCGGAGTCGCGCGTGAACAGGTCGGAAAAGATCGATTTTTCCTCTCCCAGAAAAACCAGATGTGACAGTTAGCCAGGAAATTCATCCAGTCCCCTAAGAGTCTTGGAGACATTAGGACGGAGTGGGGATGAATTACTTTCTTGGTTTTGTTATAAACAGCAGCAGCTTCCTCGACAGCATTGACGAATTGCAAAATATTATTATTTAAGGATTTTCACCCCAAGCAAGGCAATAAAACAAAAAAGCATTAGTAAAGAGAGAGAAAAATAAATAAAAAACAATAATTAAAAAGACAGAATGAAACAATAGATATTGCATTTAAATATTTGATAGTCAAACTTGATGGAAAAGTAAGAATCTGGAAGAGAGTTCCACAATCGGGAAGTGCGAGAGAAGAAACTGTTAGCATAGAACTTACGGTTTCATCTAGCCATTTCACCTGGAAAATGATGAGATTTCTGGCAGGCTAATACTGCGCTTACATACGTAAAATCGAGATAACAACGAGAAAAACAATATTTATTCTGAATAATACAAAAATTGGGGAGTAGGGGGAAGACCGTTCTTCAATCTGTTTTATCTTAAACTTACCTAGCCGCGATTACTGATCCAAACATACCACAGTATTCCTTACACCAAAACCATTCTTACCATTCTTATTCCAGCCATCATAATACTTAAAAGTCTCTACGTAATCTTAACTAGTTTCCATATGTAGAATTTCTCTGTAGGGGTGGAAATCAAAATAACAACATTTTAAAAAAATGAAACCCCAATGAATATTTACAAAGAGGAAAGCAATATTTATTTTGAATAGAACAAAATTGAGACACAAGGCCAAGAGGAGGGGAGAGGGAAAAGCTGGTTTTCAATCAGTCCTATCTTAAACTTAGCTAACCACAATTACAGACCCAAACATACCACAATATTCCTTACAGCTAAACAACAAACTCTTACTTACCATTCTTACTACAGTCACCATAATACCTCATGTCTCTATGTAGTCTTAACTAGTTTTCATATGTAAAATTTGTCTGTTGGGTGGGGAATAAAAATAACGACATTTAAAAAATGAAGCCACAATGAATATTTACAAAGAGGAAAGCAATATTTATTTTGAATAATACAAAAATGTAACACAAGGCCAAGAGGGGTGATAGGGAAGGGCTGGTCTTCAATCTTTTTTATCTGAAAACTTAGCCACAATTACAGAACCATACACATACCACAGTATTCCTTACACTTGAACATCACATTCTTACTCACCATTTTCACTACAGCCACCATAATACCACAGGGTCTCTATGTAGTCCTCACTAGTTATCATATATACAATTTGTCTGTGGGCGGAGATAATGAAAAGCAAAGCTCATCAGAACAATTAGCATGAAAATATTTTTAAAGAAGGCACAAGAAAGTCACATTACAGCAAGTTACTGAAGTCGAGATGACAGGACAGGAGTGATAATATTGCAGATTCCTTTTTTGCATTATATAGCACGAGCATCAGGCCAGAGAGCAATATTCAATACATTGACGAATGGAAGACATGAATGTGTAGGATATAATCTGCCAAGAAATATTGTCTAATGAAACAATGAAACAACTTTCCTAGCTGCAGATATAGGATTTAATTCAAGATTTCTTGAAGGTTTCAGGTAGTAAATAATAATAATAATAATAATGTATACGAGGATTCCTGTCTACTTTGGCAGGTATCGAATCCCAGTTGCAGACGCCTGCTCAGGCATATTTGTATTTGTTCAGCACCTACAAAGTCCACCTGTTGTTTATACTACAAATATGCTGAGCGGATCTTAGTTACAATTTCTGGGAGAGAGCGCGTTATCTAACGTGATAAATAGTCTGAACAAGGCAAACACGCTAAAATTCTCGGTCACGATGACTTGTGACATCGTGCTAGCACAACCATCAACGGCTCCCAAAGAGCTCTATCTACCAAATTTCACTCACAAGGCTTGTCAACACTTGGCATGGTTTCCAGGTACTTTCCAAAGGTACCGCACACTGGGATCGCCCTCTCTAGACCGATAACACCAAGAAGTCACTTTACTGGCAATTCAACCATGGTGAGATTCGATCCTGGGTCTCGTGGCCAGAAAGCGAACGTTCTAAACTCCGTTTTAAAAATATTGTTTGTACGCTGAAGGTGAAATCGGTACGAAAAAGAGAATCAGTGAATCAAGTACAAACTCGCACCTTGGAAGAGGCAGGTTGAAACAGGTGGGCAGAGTTTAGCCCAGGTAAGAAAAGTCTACGGAAATGGCGATTCCAAAGAGAGCAAGAAGAGGAAGATATTTCGTCAAGTTTTCTTACCTTAGGCACTCTTATTACTGTTGCCGCGTCTACAGTACATCTGTTGCTCCCCACGACCTTACGGTGGGATAAATAACACGAGTATCCAGCCAAATACGTTTAGCATGGTTCAGCAAAAATAAATCGGTTTCATTACGATACACGTTTTCTTCAATGCTGTCAGAAACAGAAAAAGCCTTCTAACCCAATTACGCTTTGCTCGAAGGCCTAAAATATTTTCTCTAAAGCTTATAAAATCGGATATAACATTATTTGCGGTTATCAAGTTATTTCGCTTTCCCCAGCCATCTGGATTAATGCATTTATCAACGGGGGATATATTCCATAGAAAACTTTTCGATTTTACTAATGAGCTTATTAATACAATAATGTGTATGGGAACTCGTCACAGTGGAAATTAATTAAATTACTCAACGAATGAACACTTCGATATATATATATATATATATATATATATATATATATATATATATATATATGTGTGTGTGTGTGTGTGTGTGTGTGTGTGTTCAACGTTGGAAGAGAGGATTTAAATGAGTTCAGCATCTGCTGGTACATTTCACCCAGGGAAGCATCTCGCTTGCAAATCGCCCTATGCATAACGTCACTGGAACGCACAGCGTTCAGCGCTCGCTTTAAAATTATTTGAATAAGTAAAGAGCAGATTTGTGTAATGGATATTGGACGTTGATTAAATATTAATACGGGACTTGAAATCTTGATTACATAAGCATTTTATTTCGTTCCAAATTGTCAGTTACTCCCAGCCAATCTGTGGTATGCGGACAACTCCGCCTGCATCACCTCTCACCAGTCCGACACGCGGACCCTACATTCTCAGGCTGCGGTGTGTGAGAGACTACCCAATCATCTCTTTGGTGGATGTTCCCATATCCACCTGTCCAACATTCTCGTCATCACGCTTGCAATACCGTCCAAGTTTACAACACCTGGTGTTCCCAAGCGGTCAACCATCTAGAACCTGCAAAAAGGTTGATAAGCCGTAAAAAACAAATCAATCACGCCGAAGACTTTTGGGTTCATTTTGGAATGCTTCGTGTGCTTCTACTAATTTACAGGTTGTTATTAAAGCGGAACAGACCTTAATTTTGATAGACGCTCCTACCATGATTGAGAATGGGGGAAAATACGTTGAGAAATGAATTTGGAATAGATTGGCGGGTGGGGGGCAGAGAGGGATTCATAAGTTTCCCAGGGGTATTTTGCACGTAAGTGAATATAACGACACCAATGGGAATTGGAACTGGGCTCTCCGATTAACACCACCAACACACCCAAGCTTAAAGCACCCGGTATTCCCAAACGGTCACCCATCTAGGGTACTGACAATGTTAGATGTTGCTTGACTTCAATGATCGTACCGGAACCGGTGTTTCAACGTTATGTGGCCGTACACCTGAAATAATAGAGAGTCTTCATTTACACGGAAAGGATATTCGAATAATCGGTAACATCTAGAGGAAACAAATAACTTAAATGTGGATATTGAACGAGTTCAACTATGTCGTCCACATCATCGTGTTTCGACCACGCTTATATGACGAGGCACAAGGCTCTATTTTATGTGTTCCCGCAGGAATAATTAGGTCTCATCCATTGTCCAGTATAAAAGAATCTTTTTGCAGGACACCATCGCAGTACAATGCCATAAATCTGGTCTATTATATCCTGCCACATCCTACTATATTTGCCGTAACCCTGGCAGAAGTGGCCAAGTTTGAATTCAGAGTTGTCAATCTCAGTCAGTCTGTGCTATGTGCCTTTATGTGCCATACGTGATACACGCTTAGGCGATCATGTATGAGGCAGATTTTTTTTTCCTGCAGTAGGTTGCCATTTCTTTCTGCGGTAGACCAGTTGCCATCTAACAGAACCCGGTCGGGGGAGAAGAAGAGGTTTCATACCTTTACCAAGGGTATTACCACGTAAGTGAATGTAATGGATGCGACTGGAATTCGAACTTGGCTCTCCGATTCCTTAATCCGAGCGACTATCCATTACTCTTCCGCTGTCAATCTACTAGACTGATTGACAATCAGTGCCCGAATTCCCAGGATGCTATGCTGTTTAACCCATAGATAGAGTTGAGGAGAAGAGAACGGATTCGTAAATTACTAAAGGGTATTTGCACGTAAGAATTTGAACTCAGCACTTGAGTGTCTCATTCCAAACGCTATCCATTACACCACACAAGACAAGGAGTAAGACAAGGATTCAGCTTTCAGCAGATCTATTTAACCTATGCATTTAGACAATCCTAAGAAAACAAGAAGACCTACAGAGTGTTTATTATTGGGAGAGGCGGGGTATAATCTTAACAAACTAGCAAAGAAAACAGAAAGAACATTAATAATGTGCTCTCAAATTGTACATTCAATATATATATATATATATATATATATATATATATATATATATATATATATATATATATATTCAAACATAGACAAACCTACCAAGGTTTAGTAGGTTTGTCTGGCTCTCTAGGTTTGACTAGGTCTGCTCTACTTTTGTAATGAGCACTTTTTTAGTTAGTTGATTACTCGGATCGGGTTTTTTTCTTTGGGCTTTCGACCTGTATGCTGTACGATTATTTTCGACAGACGTCCATGTTCCTAGCTCTTTTTTTTTTAAATCTTTTTTTCCTTCGAAATTGATTTGACCATTAGCAAATCAAGAAAGCGAAGGTTTTCCGAGACGAGTGTACTTATCTGTCTATCTATCTATCTATCTATCTATCTATATATATATATATATATATATATATATATATACAAAATTATTTTTTAAAAGCGGCCAGAGGGCAGGTATGAGAAAAAAAAATTTTTTTTTTAAATAATTTCGCCCCAAGCAAGGCGTGAATGTCACTAGCACGTAGCGAGTTAAAGGGGATGAAAATGAAACATAAGACTGAGTATAGGGAGGATTGAAGAAAGGACAAAAGATGAACGGGATCCAAGTAGACAGAAGATGGCGATTGACTTTGCATTTAAATTTTTTGAAGATTTAATTTATCGGCGAAACAAGTAAACGGAAGTGAGTTCCACGGGTGGGAAGTGCGAGAAAAGAAACTGTTGGAGTAGAATTGGCGGTTGCATTTAGTTATTTCCAAAGTAAACAGGAGGGATCAAGATGCCAATCCAGTAGCACATTTATGTTCATGTAGTCGGAACACCAGGTAAAAAATGCTCGTCAGAGCAGTTGCCATGAAAATATCTATAGAGAAGACAGAGGGAAGCCACGTCATGTCGGTGAGAAAGTGACTGAAGTTGAGATGCCAGGTCAGGATTGATTATATTGCAGATCCTTCTTTGCATTTTGTCAAAAATCTTGATATATACAACAAAAGAATCAGTCCAGATACGCCAATATTATTCAATGCAAGGCGAATGGTAGATTTTTAAATATCTCTCTCTGTCTCTCTTTCTCTTTTCGCTCTCTGTCTTTTCTATGTGCCGTGCCCCTTCAGGACATAGGCTATCAGGGCTCTACAAAATTTTCTGCCCGTTGCAGCTCTCAATAAATGTTGTCTTTTTGTCATTTCTTCTAAACCTTCTTCTGCCATCGATTTACTAAGTAGATCATGCATTGTTTTCCTCTGTCCTTCTTGCTTTCAATCTCTCCTCTGAGTGTAAGATTTTCCAATCCCTCTTTCCTCATTATGTACCATAGAAATTTCAATTATAATTTTCCTTCTGTTATCGATCTTTGCTCTAAGTTAATAGGTGCCCAACGACGCAAAAATTGGTGGAAAAAAATACAGAGAAGCATGATTATAAGTTGCAGACAATTTACATTTGAACCTATCAGTCATTCCTTCTGCTGACAGGCGGAAGGCTGCTGAGACTTAATATAAATGGACTCAAGAATTCTTAGATGGCGATCTGAATGCGCTTTGCTGATTATGACGAAAAAAATCCCTTTAGAAAGACGAGACACAGACCAGATTTATTAAAGGTTTTGCAATAAAAAAAAAACTATAGGTATTCACAAGCATCTTAGCTAATGCTTGCTTTGTAGTGAAACGAGAACAATCTACCCCCGTAGATTAAATAAAGAGTTATTTGAAATTCCTTGTAGGTTGTCCGAATCGTCATATACGTAACAGAAGACCGAAGGGCAGAACGGCTGAAGCGTCGTAGTAACAACGACAAAAGATGAATCAGTTTGTGAATAACGTAAATAATGACACCCTGTCATCCCAGAAATTCAAAAAAAAAACTTGCCTTTGTTAAAATTGAATCGTATAAAACATGACATGAAAGACACATGGAGATTATGCTGTGTTTACCATTTCAAGTGGATTGGATTTATTTGCCTAGAAAATCAGTACTCAACATTTCAGCTTTATCCAAATCAAACAAACCAAGGTTGTATGTATGCCATGTTAGGTACTAAGCCCTTCCTGTCATTTCGCTGGTTAATATGAATTTTTAGGTGGGGCCCGCTCCTCGTACTGGGTTAAATAGTAACAGCAGCAAGATAATAGATAACTTGACGTAAGTGATCTCTGACCTCGCCTGAAAATGTCACCTTTGACCAAAAATCAATTTTAACGCGAGATTCAGAAAAGTAAAAAAAAAATATGAAGTTTGATTTTAACTTGAAAACAAATAAAAAATGCATGTTTTAGTTAAACTATTTAGCAATGAAAAACCGATAGAAGTTTTTAAACTGTTTTGTTAAGAAAAAAGCGAGATGCAGTTGCATTTTAAATGAATCTGCGGAAGTTCAACTTATTTCAATGTTGTCTTTCTTCGCTATTTTATTTATTAAAGTTTCCTTCTAAAAAGAGGAAGGTATTTTTTTCTTAAAAGTAGAAACGAATTTTATGAACATTGTACGAAAAAAGAGTTAATGGAGAAAAAGTTTAACGTGTCTTACAAAATTTACCTTGACTAATTAGAATCCGTTACTTTACATTTAAAAATAAAAAAAAATCTAAACCCTAACATGGAATGTAGAAAACTACAAAATAAACTAAAACTGTTTTAAGAAAAAAAACTTTTCTTTCTTAACTCAATTTAGTTCTTAAATTTTATAGATTTTATGACACATAGAAAAATTCAAATATTCACATTAATTCCTTTTATAAAACAATTTGAAAATTTAATCATATTTTTTTTAACTGTTTAAATTACAGTTTAACTCTGTCGTACGTTCATCGTGCCTGAAATGTTATGAAATAATAACGTTGTCTGCGTAATAGATAAATAAAGCAATTTCATCAATAATCATTATTCATTCTAAATTGAAAAGTTTATTTAACGAACGAGAAGAGGGGAATTCAGTTATGTATGGGAGCCCCGTTACGCAATTACCGGGTTATTTCCCATTGGACCTTTGCAACGTGTCTGTAAGACTGCTAAGACGTCTCTTGATTCATTGAATCACTTTGGGATAATTATTTAATTATCAGATGGAAAATGCCATTTGTAATTGTATGTCTGTTTGGACAGACGTATTATGAAATGGACTAGGAAAAGCTAGTGTAAGTCTATATAAACATCTAACCCACGCACGCACATAAACACAGACATACATGCATATATATATATATGCATAGCACAGTGGATGAAGGCAGTAGTTAGGTCCAGTGATAGGACCCAAAGAGTGTGGGTTCAATACCCGGTTACGGTAAGGTAGTAGAGAACTTTGAGACGCAATTAAGCAGGAGATAACTGATAACTGACATCCATTAGATATGGCTCGTGGAACTAGAACAGTCTACCCCAGCGAGCGAAATAAAGGGTTCAGTTCGACATTCCAACCACCCGAAGAAGACCGGAGCGGACAACGGCCGAAACTTTGTGATAAATATGGCAACAAGGATGAGGATGATAGTCCTAACAATCTGGATAGTGTATATAATATCTTATCTCAGAAATATATATATATATATATATATATATATATATATATATATATATATATATATATATATATATATAAAGAAATATAGTCTTAAGGTGTGCTATATTTATGGAATAAAGTGCTCAATATCAGAGATAGAGCGTGTGTAAATATTTATATATATATATATATATATATATATAGATATAGGTGTTAGTAAGATGTAAAACAGTATCCGAATAAAACTGGAAATAATCAGAAAATAGCTTTTTACAGACAACGCGTTTCTCTTCCGATAGGTAGGTATCTTCAGTTTGGGATGAAAGACAAAACTGCGTAAGAAAAGTGTGTTGGAATATTTGTAAGGAAAGTCTAATACATAACCTTGTCAGATCCAAAGGCCAGAAAGCGTAATTTTTTTTTTTTTTTTTCGTACTGAAGCTGTTACATTCTGCTGGATTTGAAATTAGCCCACTCGGAGTAGATCTCTCTTAGTTTGTATAATGTATTGTGTTACTATAGCTTTTGTGAGGATCAGTGACATTGTGCATGAACTCGCTCTGGGGTTTTTCGGAAAGAATTTTGACATCAGAGCACTTTCAATGCATTTTCTTCTTAGTGATTTTTTTTCTTCCGATCAAACTGGCAAATATCAGATGGACATTTTGGTCAAATGTGTAATGGTGAACTACCAATGCGTTTAAAGCGTTGTTATGAAGCATATTCTTGCGATTCTCATATAATATTTTTTTGTAATTTTGAGATGTTTCGGCGGTGTATATCACTGTGGGTTTCATACAATCTCTCTCTCTCTCTCTATACATATATATATATATATATATATATATATATATATATATATATATATATATATATATATATATATATATATATATATATATATATATATATATATATATATATATATATATATATATACATATACATTAAGAAATGGACAAAGTCCGACAATTTTATTTATTAAAGACATTTTTATGTTTAACGTTCTTTTTATAGATACAAGTATTTGAGTAAATGCTCTGTTTATAATAAACAGTATTAAATAACATTTACCGGCCTGAATGTCCGAGAAATTTTCATAGAAAATATTCGTCCTTGGACAGGATTCGAACCTGCATCCTATACGGAACCGTCATTTACGCTGACGTGCCTTGACAGTAAATTCGACCTTGCCTACCGAACGATCCTTGGTGGCCGAGCGGTCAAGGCACGTCGGCGTAAATGACGGTTCCGTATGGGATGCAGGTTCGAATCCTATCCAAGGACGAATACTTTCTATGAAAATTTCTCGGACATTCAGGCCGGTAAATGTTATTTAATACTGTTTATTATAAACAGAGCATTTACTTAAATACTTGTATCTATAAAAAGAACGTTAAACATAAAAATGTCTTTAATAAATATATATATATGTTGTCAGATGGAAGTCTTTTTTTACTTCACTCAGTGTATCAATTTATTTTATTTAATAATGATTCCTTCTAAAAATGGCTCAAAGTCATTTTTCAAAACTCAAACAGAATTCTTACTTGATTGATCTGAACAAGAACCCATTGCGACGTCCCACGCTTCAAAACATATATTTAACTGTCAATAAATAGCATAATTAGAGAAAAAAAATCTTTCGGTTTACACATATGTCGTCGTAATGGTTGCCAGCGTATGGCAAAATTGCGCCCCGAAGATGACAATTTGAAATTGTCGAAAGTACGAGTCTTGTCACTTTCATCAGACATCAACTCAAATATAAGGATCCTATTATTCAATAAGTTAAGGTCTCATTAAGTTTTGTTATCAAAGTGATTTCGCCATTAATCACATGAACATTAGTAATTAATTCTTTGTATAAGTTATTATATGAAATACAAGCTGCGCACTATATATATATATATATATATATATATATATATATATATATATATATATATATATATATATATATATATATATGCACGAGGTGCATTAAAGAAATTTTAAGATATTTTGGGAGGATCAATTATAACTTATATTATTTGTATATAATTACTATGCATCTAATAAGTTCACTTTTGCCATCTCAAATTGAAGGAGATGGTTGTAACATATTTTTGAACACATCCTTCTAGACACTGCTTTTCACAGTGGACAATTTTGCCGAATGTAGTCAGGACGCGAAGACAATTTGGAAGCTCGCAATGTAATAAAAGTTTTGCGTTAAACATGGCAAAAACGCTACGGAAACATATGAAGTGGTCTAGACTGCTTATGGATTAATTTGTATGAGCCGAGAACCTGATTTTCGCTGGCAGAAAAGGTACAAGTTCGTTGGAGAAAATATGAGAGAAGACGAGCGATGTGGAAGGGAAACAATGCGAACGTGAACGTCAGAACATTAAATCTGGTTTAGAAAATTGGCAATTATCTGGATTTGGGATTTGGTGGTGCAAATATACACATAATTATTCATGAAGATCTGAACATGCGCAAAATTTATTCTTAGGGTGTCTAGTAATGAACAGAAGAAAAAACGCTTTAGTGACAACGGGGAGATGGTTGATGGTCATCAAAACTTTCCATCACTCTTCCTAGATTCCAGACTTTGTCCCTGTGACTTTTGGTTGTTTCTCAAACTGAAGATGAATCTCAGGGCAGTCATTTTGAAGATATTGATAAGATGAAGTAGCCTAGATACCTTCACTTTGGATGACTTCCATGGAGTCTTCACGGGGTGACTTGAGTGATATAACAAAGGCATTGAATTTAGAGGATTCTAATTTGAAGGAAATTAGAGTTTAAATGTATCTTCTGAAAAAGGGGTTCAAAGCGCCTAGTATATATATATATATATATATATATATATATATATATATATATATATATATATACCGGTAACAGATCCCTTGGTATATAATCCAGGT
This sequence comes from Acanthosepion lycidas, assembly GCA_963932145.1. Taxonomy (NCBI): domain Eukaryota; kingdom Metazoa; phylum Mollusca; class Cephalopoda; order Sepiida; family Sepiidae; genus Acanthosepion; species Acanthosepion lycidas. The sequence continues at coordinate 47,249,746 of OZ010578.1, read as the reverse complement.
GAATCCTAATATACTTAAGGGCTGAAGGCGGCTGGTGTCGGACCAGCTTGAGATTGACTATACTCATGTGAGGTAATTTTGTTTTTTGCAGTAATATATATATATATATATATATATATATATATATATATATATATATATATATATATATGCGAATGTCACTGTGTCAATGTGTCCCATTTTTTCAATTAAAGGGACACAACTCTATAATTTTCAATTGTTCATGTTATAGAAATTTTGGATTCCCAAGGTTTCATTACTACGATTGCGTTCGTCGACTTTTTTAAGTGATTTTTTTTTTGTCCGATAACAATTTTTATAACTTGAAAATAAATTTAGGAAAATAATCGAAATTAATTACGAAAACCAGCGAAAATCATCCATGAAATAAAAAATAGTTGTTTGTACGGAAAATAAGGACCTACGCATATCAAAATCTCTTTAAATTAAGTGGCGGTAGAAGAATTATCGTTGAACATTTAAAAGGTATGGTTAAATATTAATGCAAGGCTTAAATGCAGCGATCAATTTTGAGTTCTTCTGTAGTTTTTTGTTTACACGGCGGCATTATGCCTCGCAAAAAGAAATCGGTCAGCAGAGGACCAGATTGCAATCAATGGAGCCAAGGTTGCAGCGAAGAAAAGAATGTCCCATGCAAATAAAAAATCAGATCAAACGGCCGCCAGGAGAACTTCCAATGCTGAGAATATATGCAAAGACTTAGGGACTCTCAAATTCCTGAACAAACCTAACGCCAGTTCAAAAGCGCTAAGTAGGAGCTAGTTTAAATGTTGGCTTTTAGTTTAATGGGCGGCATTTCAACTAGTATATATATATATATATATATATATATATATATATATATATATATATATATATATATATATAGGTAACTACACTCGTCTCGGAAAAGCTTCGGTTTCTTGATTTGCTAATGATCAAATCAATCTCGAAGGAAAAAAAGGTTTTAAAAAAGAAAGAGCTATGAACATGAACGTCTGTCGAAAATAATCGTACAGCATACAGGTTCAAAGCCCAAAGAAAAAAAACCCGATACGAGTAATCAACTAACTAAAAAAGTGTTCAATACAAAAGTACAGCAGACCTAGTCAAACCTAGAGAGCCAGACCGTCAGGGAAAGCTGGCTTTCCCTGACGGTCCGCTTAGGTGAAACCTTGGTAGGTTTGTCTGGCTCTCTAGGTTTGACTATATATATATATATATATATATATATATATATATATATATATATATATATTAATATTAAGCGTTTCACCCCAAGCAAGGCGGGAAGCCACTAGCACGCAGGGAGTTACAGAGAGTTGAAGCGAAAGCAAATAGGAGTGATAGAGGAAAGGATAAAGAGAATGATAGGGGATAGATCAAGGCATCTGGAGACGTTGAGTGATATTACATTTGAATAGTTAGAGATTATAGCTACCAGGGAAACAAAAAAAAAGGGAGAAAGTTCAACATATATATATTCCTAATTTTTTAAGGTTCTAATTATTTTAGTTGTTGCTGTTGTTGGAAGTGATGTGGTTTGGATAATTTGGTAAACTTCTTTCTGATTATGTAGCGCCAGTCTGTAATAGCTTATGACGGATTCGCCTTGTAATACTTCATTATTAAAAAAGTAGTTGAATATAGCTGGTAGCTTATACTTTCTGAACAGGTTGGACGTCATGAAAAGGCATCAATATGAAGGTCTAGATCTGCCGAATCTTATACAGTTTGCCTGGTCCCTTACTTTACCTCCGGTGTTTTTTCATGTGCATAAGACCTTTTGGTGTTTTCTTGTAATCGGATGGTGGTCACTATTTGGCCGTTCGATTCCGTCCGTTGGAACCATTTTTCGCGACTCAGAATGTTATATGCCGGTTACTTAGTTACTTTTCTACATTTGAATCCGCCGTGATAATGATGAATACACGCGATTTGCATTATCTAGTTAGTTATAAAATTTCTTCTTCTTCCTTGTGTTGTTGGTGCATTGGCTTCGATAATGTCCATATTCTTATTCAATTTCATTAAAGTTCTGTCCAGCAGTTGCCAGTATCACATCTAATATTAGTCCGACTCCTCTTTCATTTTTCTCCCCGACTGCATATACGCATACACTTGTGAAGGAATTTAATTGCCTGTTTCAATGAAGTCCCCAATAAATTTCAAAGACATTGCCTAAGGAACGGTTGATGAGATTTTGATTTGGATCCATTATTATTTTCTTACTTTAAAGAATTTATTTCCGTTTTAGTAAAAATAACGTTAGCGGAGCTATGCTCCCTGAGTTCGCTATATATCAGTATATCAATCATTTTATAACAAATAATGTTTTACAAGCCCTAAGACTGCCTACATTATTAATTGGGAAATGAGGAGCTATTCTGTTGCTGTTAGATCCCTGGTTCCAAGTCAAGTGAATATCCAACGAAACTGAAAGTGAAACTCGATGGCATTAGTCGGACCAGACTGTGTTTGACCGAATTCTTTTTAAAGATTAATGTCCGATTGTCATTCCTGACAGTTACAGACGCCAACTTTATAATCATTATATAACAAAGAATGTTTTAGCCCGTACAATCATAACCCTTTGTGCGTTTAAGAATCACTATTTCGAACATGGGTCAATGTTTAGGTCTAAATACCATGAATCCTCAATATTCTTATTGAAGATTTCTTTCGGAGAAATCCCACAACAAAGATTAAATCGGGAAGATAATCCATTAATCGGCTCTTGCCAGAAAAGATTTTGAAAAGGAGGTCAAGCGAGAAAAATTACACAAATACACACACACATATATATGTGTGTGTGTGTGTGTGTGTGTGTGTACGTGCGTGTGTGTTAGAATTTTATGTATGTACACACGCATTCTTGTTCTGTGAGCATATATGCATGAGTGCGTGTGTTTTATATATGGGGGCCACCAAATTTACATACTGCAATATTTACGCATATATATATATATATATATATGCATATTTTTTCGCTTTATACATATTATATTAATAATAGTAGTTAGCCACTTGTATTCTATACCGGTTTACTAGGGCGGCTGGCTAATCCCTATTGAAGACTCTCGCTCAGGCGCATCTTTAGATCCCACCTGCAAATATGCAGACCATAGTTACAGTTTCTGGGAAAGAAACATGTTATCTAGCATGATCAACAATCTGAACAAGGCCAGCACACTCAAATTCTCGGTCACAATGACTTGTAACCGTCTACCAAATTTCACTTACAAGGTAAGGTTTTCTGGTACAGCACACTGAGATTGCTCCCTCCAATATATAATATCATAACTGACAAATCGACCATGGTATTTTCGAACCGGGGACTCATGGTCAGAAAGCAAACATTCTACCCACTCGGCCACATGCATACATTTATAATAGCTGGCCATCGTATTCGAGGATACCCGTCTATAAGGGTGGCTAGCCAATCCCTATTGCAGACAACGTTCAGACACATTGGTGTTTGTTCGACACTCACCATATACTGTAACTATGCCGAGCATACCTTAGTTACAGTTTCTGGGAGAGAGCGTGTCATCTAGAATGATCAGCAATCTGAACAACACAAGAACACTCAAACCCTCGATCACAATGACTTGTAACTTCGTGCTAGTGTTCATGTGTTCCGTCTCCCCAATTTAATTCAGAAGGCTTGGGTCAACCCGTGGTATGGTTTTCAGGCAAAGGTGCCGCACTCTGGGATCGTCCCCAAATCTCCAGACCAATAACATGAATAATTCTCCTTCCTGACAAATCGACCATAGTGAGATTCGAACACGGGTCTCATGGTCAGAAAGCTCATATATTCATACATACATAAGGAAATGCTGAAAGGTTCTCAACTTATCTACTTTAATAATAATCTGACGAAATGGCCCACTATATATATATATATATATATATATATATATATATATATATATATATATATATATATATATATATATATATATATATGCAAAATCCACAGGTGCATATATACACATGTATATTTTTAGAATAAAAAATTCCGAGAGGATAGAATCCAGGTAGAACTCAATGTTCAGGACAGAGTAAGGATATAATAAAAAGGATTAAACACTAATATTCCATGGTCATAATTTATTCCATTGGAATCGTAAATACGATCCAATTCATCAGACCTACAAATTCAAAAAGTATTTACGATTCCAATGGAATAAATTATGACCATGGAATATTAGTGTTTAAGCCTTTTTATTATATATATATATATATATATTATATATATATATATATATATATATATATATATATATATATATATATATATATATATATATCTTTACCTTAATGTATATAGGCTGAAAAGTATCAGGATTGTTGCAATGGTAATGGAGCTAAGATATGCAGAGTGAAGCCGTAGCTCCAAGTTTTAACCATCTCCCCCCTTCTACTGTCTATAGAAGTGCTTGAAAGACATGTGTAGAGCTTGGTTACTTCCCCACGCCATAGTGACTATGGCGTGTGCAGCAGTTTTAGGCTAAGTACGATATTCCTCAGGCCTGAAAACCACCATAATCCACAGATTTCGCTCCTTGCAATTTTTTCCTCTTTCCTTGGAAAGGTATGACTTCTCTTCTTCCTCCCCTATCTATGAAAAGATAAATAGCAGGACAGACCGGGTTCTACAGACTAAGGATGGCAACTGGTCTACCGCAGAAAGAAATGGCAACATACTGCGGAGAAAAATCTGCCTCGTCAGTCATGTATCGAAAGATACATGATCGCCTAAGCGTGTATCGCGAATGGCATATAAATGACTGATATATATATATATATATATATATATATATATATATATACATATATATGAGATAGAGAGATATATTTTTTTTTATATCAACAATAATATTGGGAAAAATGTATGACAAAGTGGAAAAAAATTTCTTATGACGCGTTTTGACACGGGATGACGTCCTAAAGTAGAAAACGCGTCACAAGAAAACTTCTTACACTCTGTCATACTTTTCACCCAATATATATATATATATATATATATATATATATATATATATATATATAAATTGAGAGACAGAGAGTGTGAGTGAGTGAGTGAGTGAGAGAGAGGGAGAGAAAGTGCGATGGATAAATTATCGTCTAAATTATGCAAAAATGAAAATAATCTGAGTAACTCATTTTAACAGATATATTTACCAAAATTACACAAAAAATATCTAGTAAAGAGTAAATTTATTCAATAACATCGCCATTGCTTTCAATCACGGCCTCCGGATGACTTCGGCATATCCTGTATCTTGTCTGGACGGTCTACTTATTTAATTTGGTGAATGCTACTATAATCCTTGCTTCCGGTTCATTTTTGGTGTTAAAATGAGCTTTCTTTTTCTCTCGCTCAGCTGCGCCCTACACATCAAAAATGTTGCAGTCTGGTGAGTGAGGTGGCCAGATGTAAGGCGTGATATGATCGCATAAATTTTCTGACAACCATGACTGGGTTCTCTTGTGTTTGTGCCATGGCGCAAAGTCCTGTTGCCAGATATACGGTTTTCTAGCAGCCGCCCTCTTGACCGAGAGCAGCTCTACCTCCTCAGGGCACTTGGTGTAATCCTCCGTGTTGGGCCTGACGCCCTTGCCGACAAATTCTGGGGTTCTTTTCTTATCAGAACGATCATGACTTTTCTGAGCTACCGTACATTCTTAATCATCATTAGACTCATCCAACTCTTTCCGAATCCTCCGTACTTTAATATTGCAAAAAAATACGTTTTAACACTAAAACCCTCTGAAATGTTCGTATTGGAGTTTCCGGCGTGAATGCCAAGCATTGCATGAGGCCATTTCCAAATTTCTGGTGAAGTGAATTGCGTCATGGTGCTTTTTTTTCTCACAGAGGGTTCCCAACTAACCCTACTATACCGAGCAGTTGCAAAATAAAAAACATACAAAGCGCATGCGCGAAATTCAAAATATAACATGGCGACAATTTATTCACAGCATTCTGTACATATAAGTTACATTAAGTACGACTGACAAGTGACTGCAGCTAAGATTTTATTTAATTTTTCTTGTGTTCATATTTTTTTTCTTTCCTGGACATAAATTATATAGAAATTACTCATAATTTCTGCTTCTCCAAGCGCTCTCGGCTATTCTTTTACCCATTATCAAGGCGGATTTTCTTATTACTTTTAACTCTAGATAAATCCATTAAAAATCCATTAAAAAATCCATACATTCAGTTAAAAGTATATTGACATATTTTATATAAATATTCCTACCCAAGTTCATGCCATCCTTGGTATGACGATAAACTACATCTGGTACCAAGGTCTCCGATCGGGTGGCTTTGAGGATCGTGGAACCACTTCTTAAATGGTGTTGTTCTCAGGTTCACCCTGACCAGGTGTTGCATCACCTGGTAGAGTTCAAGCAATGGGCAAATAGCTAACCCTCCCCCACCAACCTGAGGTCAAAAAAACTATGAAAGTTTGAGAATTATTTTTCATAGTAAAAATACCAACAATATATTGTTAGAAAAAATATTACCAATTTTTAACTCTCGACAAAAACCTGCTTTACAAAAATGCGTCAATGAAAGCTGATCTACAAACTGATTTCTTACAAAGAATGCATATTCTCTTTATAGGAACCTATCCTAAAAATCTTGCCAGCCTTAAATAACCCATTGAGGTGTTGATATGCCGTAAAACAAAATAAACCAAACCGCGTTCATAGATTTCTCGGAAGTATTAGGTTGGTGCAAAAATGATGTCGTTTTCTCACATAGTAACATATGTGAGAAAACGACATTATTTTTGCACCAACCTAATATTTTCCAGTATGCTTGCACGCCGTCACCCCTAGACTCTTAAATTAAATATCGGAGACGAAGGCGTGTAACCCCACTAGAAAATACCTCCTAGCAAGCCATGAACCTCAGTAGCAATATTTATATAAAATGTCATTATTTTTTCTTCTCTTTATTCCATTCCTTTCCAGCGGCATGTTTTTATATATAAGAGCGTGTTGGAATGGAAAATCCAATTTTATTGCCTGACGATACAAAATTGGTAAAAAATCTTAGGTTGCAGGAAGGTTGGTTGTCTAAATATTTCATGTCTTGAGTTGTTCTATATTTTCTTCTTTTTTTAAAAAAAAAATTGTATTGAACTCTTCACAGTATTTAGTATTGTTGAAGTTATCACTAACATTTTTGTCGAGATTTACACACTCTACGTTTCGTTTAATTTCGCATACCAATCGCTGAAATTCGAATAATCTAATTTGTTTGGAAAAATACTTTGACAAAAACCCTACTTCGTGTTTTAATAATTTCTTTAATTTAATTTTTATAAGACTTCATGGTAAACAATATTTTTTAAAAAAATTATTCTTTTTCCTTTTTAGATATAATTACAAATATAAAAGAATAATGTCTATAATGAAAATTATAATAATGTTAATTTATGATAATAGTAGTTATTATTTTTAATAATTTCACCCCAAGAAAGGCGATTATGCCACTAAGACGCAAGCGGTTACTGTGTGTGAAAGAGGATGAGAAGACTTTAGGAGAAGGAAACGGAAACTCACTTGTAAACTGGAAACAAGTGATAAACCTCTACTCCTCTTCAAAAGATGGGGAGAATTGTAAACCGGGCGATAATAATGATGATACTATTTATAATAATAATAATGCTAATATCAGCAACCTTCATCGATAGAAGATTAATTTACAACAGTTTTAAGATCGAATTAAACAGAACGAATGGTGATTGTTTGATCATCGCCTTCGTGCCAGTTTTAATTCTGACAAATGATGAATTGAACACGTAATATCATCTTAAGTATAATTGAATAATTAATTTTCTAAATAATTCAGTTGTAAAGAAGATGAATAATACTGAAGTTATGAATATTATATATATATATATATATATATATATATATATATATATATATATATATATATACTAAGCCTTCACATAGTCAAAATGTGAAATATCCAGTGGGGATCGACGTTGTTAGATTCGAATATGATACATCGGATCTAGCTGACTAAACAATAACCAATTTTATTGTTAACCGTGTAGACTTCTCTCTGGTGGAAAGAACCAAACCCTTGCCACGATAGGTGTTGATGTTGTTGTTTCAATAGCTAACGTGTATTGAACTCTTCACAGTATTTAGTATTGTTGAAGTTATCACTAACATTTTTTGTCGAGATTTACAGACTATATTTCGTTCAATTTCGAAAACCAATCGATGAAGTTTGAATAATCCAATTTGTTTGGAAAAATACTTTGATAAAAACCTATACTCCGTGGTTTAATAATTTCTTTAATCTAACTTTATAGAACATATATTTTTTAAAAATTAGTCTTTTTCCTCTTTAACAGAGAAAAATAAATTTAATCTTATTAAAGAAAAGTTTGTGCTCACCGGCAGGATTTGAAGCTACGTCTATGAGGGCTACCGTTAATCCCAGCAAACTCCAAACAACTAAACTACGAAAAACAGTCAGTCTGGTGAGGCCAAATAATGTGCCTTTAAACAACATTTCTCTCATCATATTAGCTCGGTGCAAAATAATGTCGTTTTCTCACATATGTTACTATGTGAGCAAAACGACATTATTTTTGCACCAACCTAATATTTTTTTGTTCTCTAACAAATAAGAATTTTTGAAAGGATTTATTTTCAATAAAATCTGTCGGATTAATAAAAAAAAATACCCATTCTAGCACCTTTTCATATTCAAGAACGAACTTCTTAGTATACTTATGAAAGGAAGAGAAAAAATTACCACATTGATACATATCCATTTATTCTGAGAACCTTCAGCATTAGCAGATTGTCATCATCAGGGTGTTGTTTTTTTTTTTTTTATAAGACAAAATTGTTGAGTTATTTTTTAACTATGAAACGAAAAAAGACGCTAAGCTTATGTACTGTACGGTTTAAAAAGTGTCTGAGCTTTAGACAATGAAGCCATGGTGCGATAATATTCATTTTGGTGAATTTTTTCATTACAGACAGATGTTATTCCATGGTAGGGAGTAGACAGGTTCGCCTATAGATCAGTTCACCCTCCTCCTCCCACATTCTATCAAACGGGAGTAGAGGTTTGTCCCCTGTTTCTTCTTTTTGGTTTCCGCTCCATCTAAAGTCTTTTTATTCTGTTTCATTACCAGAACTCCCTTACATCTTAGTGGAATTACCGCCTGACCACTTCATTCCTTCATTTGTTCTGCCCCACATTGTGTTCTTTGATCCCAGTGCAGTGAAGATCGAATTTTCATCCGCACTTAAGCGCTGAATCGAGCTGTGGCGGAACTGCGCTACACAATGACAAAGAACGCCTCCGCCGGTGAAAATACAAATAACATAACAAATAACGAAGAAGATCGCTGAGTTAATTTTCAGTCAGTTTATATAGTCATTGATACTACAAAATTAACCCTTACCGCTAAACTCTCTATCGTGACACTGTATCTCTTTCTTCTAAAACTTGGAGCGGATCAAAACATTCACATAACATAATCGTCGGCAACTCTCTTGGCGACAGGTCACGCCGGGTCAGCAGCTCCTCCACCGCTGCTGTATCGTCACGTCTGCGTCGATCGCTCCAGCTGCTGGCTTCAAATAAGCGTTCGGTTTATATATATTTCGCCCGACTCCTACCGCACCTCAAAACTCATTAATTATTCATCAATTAATTATTTTCTTGGAGATACGACATCGACTCTCAAACAAAGCGGTTAGCTATTCAGCATCAATAAATTCCTTAACAAATTTTGTTTAATATTCCTTTCGCCATTCATCCGCTTATCCAAAACAATAATTTTTTCGTTAACAAAGTTTGGGGTTTGAAAATTGTCTCTATTTTCTCTGACGTCAAAGAAAATCCTTTGGTTGACGACTTTCAAAATGGTCGATTTAAAATCTCATTGTTTATATTTTGGCTTTACGAATAATAAACTCAATTTGCTTCTCAGCCTACACTGAACACCTCGAGAACCGACACTGACCTTCAAACAAAAGCGGTCATCTATTCAAAACACTATTTTCCCCATAACAACTTTTGAGTTTTTAAAAATTATTTTTGCCATCAAAGAATTTTCTTTGTTGCCGACTTTTCAATATGACCAAAATAATTTTCTGAACATTCTGCAGTGTTTACATTCCCAGCCTTGCAATTCTTTCGGCTTACATTTTCTATTCTCAAATGTCAGATTGCTTAGATCACCGGCCTTGCAAATAATAATTGCATTCGCCTGGTTATCAGAAGAAAAAAAAATTCATTTTTTTGTTCACGTCATATTTTAATTCATGTTTTCACCTTAAAGTTTTTAACGGTTTAAACCATTCCAATTCTTCAATTCCTATATAGGGTTTCACATGAAGCCTTTTAATCTTAATTACATACTACCAGTGTAACAATAGTTTTCGTATTTAAATTCATGAAGTCTAGGTTTCATAGAGGAAAGTTCACCAGAAAAATTACCATAAAAGTATTTATACAAAAGGCACAGGGAAGATACATTACGGCGGTGAGAAATGAACTTAAGCCGGGATGCCAGGTTAGGATTAATAATATTGCAGTTTACTTCCTTCGCGTTTATCAAGAATCTCTAAATATATAACAGGTACACCCGACCATGTGTAGCCGCAATATCCTAAGCATGGACGATGGTAGCCTTATAGATATGCAAGAAAGTTTCTGGAGAGAAATTTCGTCTAGCATGACACTGAATAAACTTTCGTAGCAGCAAACCTAGCATATTCAACATAATCTTTCCACTTCATGTTAGCCGAGAAGGTTTGCCTAGGAAGGTACAACGAGTCACTCTAATGGAGGTTAGCATCAACCATACCGAGGTCTCTGGTGTGATAAACAGAGAGGAGTTTTGGGGGCGTTAAAATTAACAAACCATTGCTAGCCCCAGTTTAGGTCACTTTTGAGATCTGCCAACTTGACCTCATCGAACTGATCAGATTTTACTGTTAAAACAGGAGTAAGTAGTTGTGTCATCAACATAAATAGGGAGTTAAGGGCTGAGTTTAGGCGGGATTATTGATGGAAATTAAGAACAACGTAATTCCAATGATATTGCCCTGGGGGACATCTGCATTAATGTGAAGAAGTTGAATTTTGTTATTACAATGTAACTTCGGATTTCAGTGTCACAAGAGTGTATTAAAATCAAAAAAGGGCATTCAGGTAGTTCGGAGCTCATTGTCTTTGAAACTGCGTATTGATCTGCATATGTGTACATTTACTCTTATCCAGATATACTGTTTGTTCGATCAAACTGAAACATATATTCAAGATGCTACAATTTTATTCTCCGACAGTGTATATAAAAGAATTAATTAGCAATTGTTCTAACTGTCTACGACAGAACAATTAGACGCGTTTAAAAACATGAAAAATAAAACCGTAGCAAACAAAACAAAACAAAACAAAACAAACGAAACAATGATTTATCTTTTCAAAGCATCTTCGATTTATTTTCTCGTTCTGTCAAAATAAATACATCTTCTAATACTTTATACGAAATATTTCCACTTTTCAATGGCTAGTAACAATAACTGAAAAAAACAAAAAAAAAACAAAAACAAAAAAAACAAATCGCAGAAAACACAAAAATGATTAATTCTCCCGCTGTATTTGTCACGTGGTTTGCGTTAAATTCCAGTGTGAATTTCTGAGATGAGGAGGTATCATTATTTACATGATTTATATTCGGACTGAAAATCTCATCCATTTTGTTGTTATCAAAACATTTCGACCATTCTGCTCTTCAGCTTTCTTCAGGCGTCTATCGAACCGAGTGACTCCCAGAGAATTTCGAACTGAACACTTTATTTAATCTACGGGGGTAGATTGTTACTGTCCACGTAAAGGGATATCCCAGCTTGTTCATTATTTAATACTACCCTGTTATTTCCTGTTATTTTTTACTATAATTATTATTGTTTTATTTCCTTTGATTTCAGATGTAGCTCATTCCTTTCGATGTCTCGCCCAGGGACCTAAGGTTAGAAATGGCATCATGACATTTTCCACTGAAAAATAAAATTACATAGACAAAACCTTTCGTAAGGTGTGGGCTGTACTCGTAAGAACAATTTTTTGTATTTCTTTAAGGCATGGGTTTCCAGGAATCCCTTCAGTTAGTCTATTCGAATTTTTGCCAACCAATCTGAGGGTTCCAACTACAGCAGGGATTGTTGATGTTCCCATGTATTATTTCCTTTGATTTCTGATGTATACTCATGCTGTGTCGCAATTAGGAAATGTTGGCACACATATAAAGTAAGAAGTAGTTTATTCCTGAGAATAAGATGGTACAAGTTTGAGAACGCAGACTAATGTAATAAGCAGTTAATCGTTAACTCCTTGGTATTTACCCGAAACCTCCCAACAAGGCGGGATGTGGCGCAAGGTCGTTTTTTTTTTTTACGCGGGGAGTTCACCATGTATGCACTGCTCTTCCGCATATCTTTTTTCTGGGTTACTCGCCGCCCGCAGGCAGAGAGTCGACAAGCAGAGTTAACTATAATCGTTAATTACTCGGTATTTACTCGAGACCTCAGTAGTCTTTTCTTTGTTTCTAACGATTTTTTTTTCTGTTTCCTAATACTCTGCTTTGCTTTTGGAATGCATCTTTGGCTATTCCAATGCGTCTTCGGATTTCAGTGTCACACTTTATGTCCTCTGATAGACACTTCCTAGATACCTAGATTTTTGTGCTTGTTGATTATCCAGAATTCAATGCCATACATGAGGACTAATATTACGTAAGGGCTTTTCTTTTTTTTTCTGTTTCTTAATACTCTGCTTTGCTTTTGAAATGCATCTTTGTCTGTCCTAGTACGCCTTCGAGTTTCAGTGTCGTACTTTCTGTCCTTTGATAGACACTTCCTAGATATCTAAATTTTTGTGCTTGTTTGATTTTGGTATCTCAGACTTGTAAATTGCATCTTGGGTTCACCATTTTGCTAACAACCATGCATTCTGTCTTCTTGCAGCTTGTGCTTAGCTCTTTCTTCTTGCTTACCTCCATTACCTTCTGTAGGGGCTTTTGTAGTTTTCTTTACGTGTCTGCTATTAATCTGCAAACAATGTTGGGAAACCGTACGGAAAATTTGAAATTATTTTTACGAATTAGTATGTTTCGAATTATGTTTAAATGATAAGTAAAATTTATGCCTCGCCCCGGTTGAGAAGCAATGCAAATGATTATTTACTGGTGCAATGCAATGAAAATCAGGAATAAAGAGAATGTCAGTGGCCAAGAATAAAGTCAAACTTAACTGATGCGTATAAGTTGTTTAATGAGGAAGTGATCTTGTTTACATTATTTACATTATTCGAACTATTGTCCTCATCTTTGTCGCCATATTTATTACAACGTTTCGGCCGTTGTACGCTCCGGCCTTCTTCAGGTGGTTGAAATGTCGAACTGAACCCTTTATTTCGCTCGCTGGAGTAGACTGTTCTAGTTCCACATGCTATGTTTAATGGATGTCAGTTATCAGTTATCTCCTGTTAATTCCCCTCTGAAAGTTCTCCACTGACTTTGGGTCCTGTCACTGGATCTAACTAACGCCTTTATCCACTGTGCCATGAGTCGTTGAGGGGAATTATCAGGAGATAACTGACATCCATTAAACATGGCACGTGGAACTAGAACTGTCTACCCCAGTGAGCGAAATAAAAGGTTCAGTTCGACATTCCAACCACCTGAAGAAGGCCGGAGCGTACAACGGCCGAAACGTTGTAATAAATATGGCGACAAAGATGAGGAAAATAGTCCGAATAATCTAAATAGTGTACATAATTCCTCATCTCAGAAATATAGACTGATCTTGTTTAATGAGTAAGTGATCTGGCTTATGAAGTAGAACAGTATTACTTTCGAAGTCTTGTCATTTATACATGTGTAGGGTAAGAATAAAAATGTATAGGACAGAACAAGCTTAGAAAACTATTTTTTTTTCTATGGGAAATTAACGGCACACAACACAGACGTGACACGTTAGAGAAAACGCTATAAAAATTAACCATTACTAGCCGACGTTCGTAATTCCTTTCGACACAGTCTATCTGAGCATCTGTCTTTAAACGCTGGGTAGCGTAAAGAAACAGAAGTGGCATGTTGATTCGACGTTTATAACGATTCGAATTCCAGTTAAATTGGATTTGTTAAGATAAAATGGAAGCAAAGAAACCGCCTTTGTTGTTGCCAGTGTAGTAGGAACGGACTAATGTTTGATGTGAATAAGAGCAGCTGTTAACTCAATTATCTGATGATTTAAATTGAAACTTTCAGACAACTGCATTTAGAAAGCCCGACAAAAGAGCTGAGTCCACCATTATATAATTGGCAAATTCTGCCGATAACCTCAGAGGAAGCATAAAAAAAAGCTATGACTGGACAAATAGTTCGAGTTTGAACGTGAGCAAACAGCAGAATCTGTGTTAGGGAAGGGAAAAAAATATAACATTCTCAAGGGCCGAGGGCACTTCAAAGGTGTAATAAAAACCTCAATTCTTAAGGACCAAAAAAAAAATAAATAAAATTGTATAAAAGAAATTTGTCAGATATCTGATGTCGCTGTTGCAACAAACGAAAAATCCAATTAGAAAAATTATATCTAAAAAAAATAGTGTTTTTTGGTTGTTGTTTTTTTTTAAATCGGTATCATCTCAAGCAAGGCAGTGCAGCCACTAACACGCAAGGGGCTACAGGCGGTGGAAGAATTAGGAACAAAAACATTAGTAATGAGGAGAAAGAGAAAAGCAATCAGGAGGACAGTAGATAGCGATTGACATTGCATTTAATTTTTTTGCAGATTAAAGTTGGTTAGAAAGCATGGAGCCGGAAAGAAGTTCCACAAGCGAGAAGTGTTTGATGAGAAACTGTTAGCATAGAATTTACGACTACATATCGCTAACTCACCTGTAAATTGATGAAATATCGCCGCCGGTTTAGTTTTGCGCTTAGACTCATATAGTCTATGTACGACAGCAAAGAGCTCATCCCAACAATCATCATGAAAGTATATATAAAAAAGGGCACAGAGAGGTAAATCTACGACGGTGGATAAGTGACTGAATAATTGATAATTCTTCTTAATTCGTCTTCATCTTAGTTGCCCTGACAGCCGTGCCTAGAACACGCCGATTGAATCCCTTGAAGATAGGTAAGACCTTTCAAATAAAGGGGCTAACTTCTTGATAGATGTTTGCAGACACAAGTATAAACACGACTAATGTTTACCTGTGGACTCAAGTAAACATCCGGCTAATTTTTACTTATGTACTCAAGTATACACTTGACCAAATTTTACCGATAGACCCCAATATAATCACGACAAATGGATAACTATGAACCCGAACATAAATCCGGCTAAAGTTTACCCGTGGACTCCAGTTAAAGAACAGTATTTCAACGTTAAATAGCCCAATTGAATGTTGCTATGTTATAATATCCAACAGAATACCATAACTCACATGAGACCTGTGAAAACTATAAAAAAGAACTCCTACCCATAATAGTTAGCGCACTTGGAACAAAAGAAGCATGGTTTGAATAATAAGAAATTTGGCTAAGTATTGAAACTGTTCCCACTACCGCGTTGTCAGAATTTGCAATGATACTGAGAAAGGTGCTGGAGATTTTGAAGAGGTTTGCAGTCACTCAGTCTCCAACGAAAACCAGCACACACCTGCAAATGCATACGCTAAAAGAATGAAAGACATTATGTTCCAATTCAGTGAAATAGCTTTATCCAAATGTATCATTTTATTCTTACCGAATAAACATAAAATGTCTACAGAGTTTGAATGTTTATTAATACAATATTCATTGATTCAAGTCTATACTGTATGATTAAATTTATAGAAGACAAATGTAGAATCATTTTCAGTCATGAAAAACGATAAAAGATACATCAAGAAAACTATTGTATGTTGTATGAACTCAAATTACTTTCTAATAACTACATGTACAGTATATCACAGAAAATGTATACAAACTTTGAAGGTCTATTAATACAATGTCTATTAAATAATTCAAAGTTTTATTATTCCGATTAAAGAAGATATATGTACAATAATTTTGAGATAGGAAAAACAACTTAATGCATATCGAGAGATACACTGAATAATGTATAAAAATCTTATAAACATCGTATGAATATCGTAAAAACATCCTACGAATATCGTATAAACATCGTATGAATATCATATAAACACCTTATAGACATCTTATGAATATCGTATAAACATCGTATGAATATCATATAAACATCGTATGAATATCGTAAAAACATTGTATGAACATCGTATGAACATTGTATGAACACAGATTACATTGTAATA
Source organism: Acanthosepion lycidas (assembly GCA_963932145.1). Taxonomy (NCBI): domain Eukaryota; kingdom Metazoa; phylum Mollusca; class Cephalopoda; order Sepiida; family Sepiidae; genus Acanthosepion; species Acanthosepion lycidas. Next base: position 47,233,353 of record OZ010578.1, on the reverse strand, counting down.
GAAACATGCTCAGGGTGTTCCCGAAAATGTAGATACTTTTTGACAATTCATCAGTACAACATCAATAAGGTAATTTATTACTGTAGCACACATATGCCTCATTTCCAGTAGGAGACACAGACGATTGGCTGTAGCGGATAAAGTTAGTAGTAGTAGCTGACTGGCGACTTTAACCTTTAGCACACTGCATTATTAATATTACTCCCATTTCCGCTGCTTTCCTTTTGAAATTCTCTCAATTTCAGTATCATTATTGTCAATTTCACTCAAACATTTTTTTGTTGCCATAGCAGGATATGACAACACAATTATGAAATTCAAGCACAAAAGTGGCAGGATAAAGTTTTTGTACAGGAAATGAAGCCACAAAGTGATAAAGCTTAAAGATACATGATTCTATGTTTTGTTTTAATGAAACTCCCTCTTTACTTTTTCGTTTGAATTTAGTGCAGGTCACAGGCCCTAAAGATAAGTGCTCATCTCCAGAGGTTCAGCAAGTAGGGCTTTCTTCTTTTTTTAATGCAGACATTTGTACTTGAATTATGCTGTTAACGAAAGGCGGAACTTTTCTAAAGCCAAACTACAACAATTTCTAGTCCTATTTTATGGAATAAATATTTAATAAAGTTTCAAGTTCTCGTATGTTTTATTTCGTTTTGTATCGTTATGTTCAAAACAATTGTAACTGTATGGATATATCCTGGGTAGGTAACCATATTATTTCATTAATGATATTAAAAAAGACAATGACTTATTAATGATGATCATTTTCATTATTCATATTAAAGAGGGAAAGGGCATGTCAAAGATGATCATTTTCAATATCTGTCTATATCTCTGAGATAAGGTATTATGATTACTTGCATTATTTACATTATTCGGACTGCTATCCTCATCTTCATTGCAATATTCACTACGTTTCAGCCGTTGTACGCTCCGGCCCTCTTCAGGTGATTGGAATTTCATTGGATGAAGACGTTGTTTAGATCCAGTGACTAGACCCAAAGAGTTGTGAGTCCAATACCAGGCCACAGTAGTAGTGAACCAAACTTGGAGAGTTGAGTAAGGAAAATAACTGAGACCTCCGGAAGAGGCATGGAACGTGGAACTAGTACAATCTCCCTCAGTGGATGAAATAAAGGGTTCGTTTCGAAATTTCAATCACCTGAAGAAGGCCGAAAGGTTCAACGGCCGAGACGTAGTGAATATGGCAATGAAGATGAGGATGACAGTCCGAATAATGTAAATAATGCAAGTCATCATTTTCAAGATACAGATACCTCCTCGGTTAGATATCTATATTATTTCATTATTCATGTTAAAGAAAACAATGGCATATTAAAGATGATCATTTTGACGATAGATATACTAACTCGGTAGAAATCTATATCTTTACATTATTCATATTAAAGAAGACAATAACATATTAAATATGGTCATTTTGCTGGTAGAGATGCCTTCTCGATAGATATCCATGTATTTTCTTTATCCGCATAAAGAAAAATGCTTAGATATTTTTGTGCTATTACAAATATTTGAACTGATGGCCACTTTGTTAAGGGACTGCAGCTATCACTGACAACTCGAATTGCAAACATCATAAACCACTTTATCTGGCATTAGAGCACATTGCCTTTTAATGATTACTTGCGCTAAATTGGATGTAGCTAATCTGATTAGAATTCGAACTCTGTTCTTTGATTTCTCATTCAGAGGAGCTCTCCCACATAGAAAATATAATCGTCGTACAGGAAAAGCAATTTGAAATTAAGAACGATCATATTACGTTTTAATCTTACGCCGTCTGTTATATTTAAAGAACTATATAAATAATAACCCCCTCTTATTTTGTACCGATATTCATAAATACAATCTACACAGACGAGTCGATTAAAGGTGGAAATAGTGTTTGCTTGAGGAAACGAAGTTATATGCGCATGCGCAAATCCATGAAAGTGACGTCATTTAATTTAGGAATATGACTACTTTTAAATAAGTAGAAATACCCGTGAAAATTTCACGATTTTCCTATTTTAAGTTAATGATTACGTCAGCTCATAGCGAGTTCCATGACTAAAATATCCGTTGAAATTCCCCTTTTGCATCGTTAAATATTTAACAACTTTAATTAACTATTGCAATAACAATAATATGGACGCAGGTAATTATTTAAGAAGTAATAGGGTACAAAGGAAAAGATTTAAAACTTACAAGTTTTCCTATTTCATTGAAGCAGACGTTTAATACATAAGGGTATTATGGCTCTCTTTATCTTTGTTTTCTTTCTTTCTTTCTCGCTGAAATCAAACAGCATCTCTGATATATATTTTCCATGTTTCTTCGCAATGAAAATGGAATAGTCTATTATTCATGAGGTATTGGCGAGGCGTAACAGTCGTGCTAACTAACTAACAAACAGAATTATAATGTGATAGTTTTTTTTTCTATGTAAATTTTTAAAAACATAACATGTATAAAAATAAAAAAATAATTTATTCCGTTCTAAAATAGAGTTTGTCTTTTACAGGAACAATATAGATATAGCCATACATTTGTCTTTAATATATGATCCTAAATATCATTATCACTAAGTTTAAGGATTTAGTGATGCAAATCCTACTATTTAACCCATAGCTGGTGAGTGAATAGGTGGATTCATACCTTTTCTTTTGTTTATTTGCGCGTAAATGAATATAACAAACTCAATGAGAGTTTGAACTCGGGTCTCCGATTAACAATTACGAGAGATTATCCGTTATACCGCCGCACATTCAAGGTTACAACATTTTATATTCCAAATTGGTCACTCATTAGGTAGTGACAAGGCTCGACATTGCTTAACTTCGATGATCATACCGGATATGTGAGCCGAAGCAATTCGAAATTAAATTTTACATTTGTTACTAATAATGTGAAATATTATTTACACTATTTACATTGTTCGGATTTCCGTTCTCTTCTTTACTGTCATCTTCACGACGTTTCGGCTGTTGCACGCTCCGGCCTTCTTCACATGGCCCAGTAGATAAAACTGTTTGCCGAATATAGTGACTTGACGCACAAGATTTGTGAGTTCAATACCCGGCCACAACAGAGACGAACAAAAACTTGGAAAGTTGACTTATTAAAGGGAAAATAACAGAAAAGACATGGAACGTGGAACTAGAACAAGTTATCATGATGAATGAAATAGAGATTTCGATTCGAAATTCCAACCTGAAGAATGCCGGAGCGTACAACGGCTGAAACATCGTGAATATGCCAATAGAGATGAGAACAACAGTCCGAACAGTGTAAATAATGCAAATATTCGGTTGGTGCAAAAATAATGACGTAATAATGTCGTTTTTTGACGTTAAAAAGACGTCAAAAAACGACATTGTTACGTCATTATTTTTGCACCAACCTAATAGTTACAATAACTTGTCTCAGAAATATAGAAAGATCTTGAAGAAGGCCGGAGCGTACCACTGTCGAAACATCGTGTATATGACAATAAAAATGAGGAAAAATGTCCAAACAATGTAAACAGTGCAAATAGTTACAATACATCATCTCCGAAATGTAGACAGATCCGGAAGAAGGCCGGAGCATACAATGGCCGAAACATCGTGAATATGACAATAAAGATGAGGACAACAGTCCGAACAATATAAATAGTGCAACTAGTTACAATACATCATCTCGGAAATATAGACAGATCCTGAAGAAGGCCAGAGCATACAATGGCCGAAACATCGTGAATATGATAATAAAGATGAGGACAACAGTCCGAACAATGTAAATAGTGCAAATAGGTACAATAACTCATCTCATTTTGATAATTAGAGATACGTTATTGATATGATTTTTTTTTCTTATGATGTTCTTTTCTCAAATAGAATTTCGTTACGATGGGCGATAAATGTAGTTTGTCACTAGTAACGATTGTGCAATTCCCTATAAAAAATAGAAGTTTCTGTTATCGGATAAGATTATAGCTTCGATAGTTAGACGCTCGAAATTTAATTAGAAAACAAGATACATCTGCAACACAACTAGTGATTACTTCAGTCATTATAAAAGAGCGTATTTAATTAAAATAAAAAAATCTGTAAACATTAAGATGTTTCAGATAACAGCTTTCTCATCGTTTAGCCAACTACTAAACAGCGTTCATATCTCCACTTCATCTTTGTGTGCATCTAGCTTTGAAAGTTATTCATGAATTTCATTACTCCTATCATGAGGCATGCGTGGCTGATGTAGTGAAGAGTGGCTCAGAATAGAAAATGGAAAAGCCGAGTTCAAAATCCAGTAGCGTTCGTTATAAAGGGTGTTTCATTAAGACGGATTGCATATAAGGGTGTTTCATTAAGACTGGTCAAATAAATCAGTGTTATTGGTGAAAAAATATTTATTTCTCTATTAGATCATGTTATCTAAGTCATGGCAATTATGCATGAAAAATAATATCACACAAATGTCCACCAAATCTGAGATAAAAAGAAAAAAAATCATTGGACGCTTAAACTTAAATCACATTTAAAATCGGTCCAAGTTAATGGAACATCCTTTATTAACATACGCGCAAATATGTTTGGGAAAGGTATAAATCCACGACACCCATGCTTGTGGCCATATCACCTTTAAAACACCTGATCTCGTACAATCACTGAAGTTAAGTAATGTCAAACCTGGTCAGTGCTTAGCGCTTGGTAATACCACGTCCTGTAAGCATGGATATGCGTAAGGTGTAATGGATAATGGCTCAGAATTGTAAATTGGAGAGCTGAGTTTCAATTCCATCGGGTTCGTTATATTCACTTTTGCACAAATAAACTTGGGAAATGTATGATTTCACCTTTTCTCCTCCCACCTATGGGTTAACTAGTAAGAAGTGTATCATTAAATCATTATCTCCAAAAAAATTCTTACAATCTAAAAATATTTTCTGGCTTCAAATAACTTGCAAAGGGTTAATGAGCCGTAGGAAACAGATCAATCAATCAATCCTATTCTCCCCCTCATATGGGCTAAATAGTAGTATTTGTATCTGGAAAATGCTTTATTATTCTCAAATAAATTGTTAACGCAATATTCACTCGCAAGAAAAGAAAAATAATTATTCTTAAAGTCTTTACAATTCTTTACCATATAATCTTTACAATTCTTTAAATAACACTCGAAGACTTGATAAATAGTAAAAAACAAATTAGTTAATCCTTTCAGGAGATGGCGACAAGGATTAAAATTGAATTCGTTCATTTGAAATGCAAGCAAGCAAAGCGATGTAGCTGCCACTGTAACCAGGGAGTAATAAATTCGATGGCGTGTTGTAAAGTTCTTCCCAATGAAGGAGAGATTAAAAAAATATTTCATCGGATTTGGAGATATGAAGTAGCATTGAGAACTTTTCAGCACCCAACTTTTGACGTGAACAATTAATTAATGCACGTTTCTGGGCATACATATCCGTCTGCAAGGGCAGCTACTTAATTCGTGTGATAGACAGAGGACACTAAGTTCGACACTGAGATCCGTAGACGCATTGGGATGGCAAAGGACACATTCCAAAAGCTGGGTAGAGTATTGCGAGACAGGAGGATTTCTTTGGAAACAAAGAAAAGAATACTGAGCTGTTACGTGACATATATCCTTCTTTACGGCAGCGAATGTTGAACGATTTTCTCACAGATGAAGAAGAGACTCGAGGCGACGGTGATGTGGTTCTACAGAAGGATGCTAAGGATATCACAGACCGATCGAATGAGCAACGATGAGGTCTTAGAGAGGTTGCAAACAAGAAGAAGGCTTATACCTAACATCAGAAAGAGGCAGCTGAAGTTTCTGGGATACATAATGAGGAAGGACTGCCTGGAGAAACTGATACTCACGGGTCTAATAGAGGGAAAGAGCGACATATCTGACGAGCTTGAGCAGGTGGATGACAGAACGTGGTCTGGAGGAGGAAGCAGTGGGAAGGAACTTTTTGAGAGCTGCAAGGGATAGAGGTAGGTGGAGAGCCATGATCACCTACGTCCTGAAAGGACATGATACATAAAAAGAAAAGAAATGTTCCTGCTTGGGCACATTTAGGCATATTCAACACCCACTGTATCAGACTCTAGCTCATACTGCAACTATGTTGAGCTTAGTTACAGTTTATGGGGAAAAACGCATACGATGGCGGGGTTAGCAACAGAACAAGGCCAGTCCACTCGAATACTGGGTCACGATGATTTTCAACTTCGTACAAGCACAAGCATTGGCGGCTTCCAAATAGTTTCGGCTACCCAATTTCATTCGCAAGGCTTGGATCAGCTTGTTGCATGTTTTACAGGTACTTACAATACCACAAAATGGGATCGTCACACTAGAATGATATTAACAAGAAGTCATCTCGAAGTGGGTCTTATGGCCAGCACATAAACGTTCTAACCCCTCAGCCACCAGTATATCTATGTAAACACCAGCAGCTCTGGAGACTGTTCTTGTGTTGATTTAATTGGATAACCAATTTTATATCGCAGACAGATTGAAGTACTTAAAAATGTTAGCCTGGGAGTCCGGTGTTATTGAAATTTCCGGAACCGTCTTGGATAAGGTGATAACACAATACTTGTGACCCAATTCTGATTATAAATTAAAAGATACTATTTATTAGAATCGCCCTGTTGTTCATTTTCTAGCATCTTAGATGCTTTTGAACTGCTACTTGGGGTTGACATGATAAGCGTATCAATTGTAACAATATTTCTTTTTTCCTTCCTTCCTTCCGGCACTATCACGTTTTTTGGGGGTATTTTTTTTTTTTTTTGGTGTGGTGGGGGGGGGTGTTTTGTTTTTTGATTTTGTTTTTTTGTTTTTTTTTGTTTGTTTTTTTGTTTTTTTTTGTTTGTTTTTTTTGTTTGTTTTTGCTTGTTTTCTTTTCGTTTTTGACATGATTTTTTTTTTTTTTTTTTTTTTTTTTGGAGTATTACTTAAACAATGTTAGGGTACCTTTCAACCAAGCTTTTGTTTTTAGTGTTCCATTGTATTTTTAGAGATCTAAATGAATAATAATACCCCAAATATCTGACCACATGCACATGGGGTTGATTGTGGAAATTTATTTGTTTTTTGTTTTTTTTGTTTTTTTTTGGGGGGGGGGCTGTTTTGCTTTTTATTGTTTTTTTTTTGGTGGGGTACGATCACCGAAGTTACGCAAAGTCAAGCCTGGATGGTTAGCTGCTTGGGACTATCAGGTTTGTTAGCTTGGACGTGCAGGTGGTGTAAGGGATGACGGCTCAAAATTGTAAATCGGAGAACCGAGTTCCAATTCCAGTCGTATTCTTTATATTTACTTACGCGCAAATACTCTTGGGAAATGTATGAATCCACCACTTCAACTCCCCCATCTATGGGTTAATTAATAAAACTTATATCAGTAAATCATTATTATCTCCAAAACCTGAGAATCTAAAAATATTTTCTGGCTTTAAATAACGCACAAAAGGTTGATAAACCAAAAAAAACTAAAAAACAAATCAATCAATCAACTAACCCTTCCTTCCTCCCTTCTCCCATTTTATTTCTATCGGTTTGGTATGTTTTGGTTTGGTTTGTTTTACGGTATATCAACCTCAGTGGATTATTTAATGCCGATCAAATTTTTATTGTAGGTAATATTTTTTCCAATAATGTATTGTTGGCAATATTTTTTTCTTCAAACATCGGAATTTTCCTCAAAAATCTTTGGCTGATAATATTTTTTTCAAAAAATGTATACCTCGTAATATTTTTTTTAAAAATGTATAGCTGGTAATATGTTTTTCAAAAATGTATAGATGTTTGTATTGCTGGTAATATTTTTTAAAAGCAATTACTGGTAATAATTTTTCTTCAAAAATTTATTGCTGGTATAAAACATATTTTTACACTTTCACCTTGTTTTGACCCCAGTTTGGGGTTTAACTAGTTGCCCATAGCTGGGATCCTAACAGGTGCTACCACCCCGGGTCAGTGTGGACCTGGGAACACCGGCAAACAAGAGTTGGTTCCACGCTCTTCAAAACCTCCTGATCAGAGACCTTGCTATTGGACGTAGTTTATCGTCTTACCCAGGAATCGGATGTATGTCATCCCCAGGACGGTCGTTTGTCTTGTTCCTGCCTCTCCAATGTAATCTACGAGCATCTACCAAAGATTTCTTGGGGAAATATACAATCTAATCTAATCCCCTTTCGAAATTCTCTTGTCTGCCGTTTGCACTCTGGTTCACAAAGATATATTGACGAAAAGAGACACAAGGCCCTTAGACGGACGAAAGGTGGTTCAAATTGTCCAGATCCTGCGACTTTTCGGTATACAACAAGGATCGTAAAATATCTCCGACCCAGCTGCGTTTAGCACAATATGGAGGCGCTGCAAAAACAAACAGGCCCTCTGGAAATGGGCGATGCAACTCGGTCGTTCGTGGCTGGGGATAGCGAATCGAAGTTGAGCACAATGACACATACTGGGTACTGTGCGTAAATGCTACTATATTCGGGTGTCGGTAGCTGTTCAGATCCATGGAACTCTAGGGCAGCCATCTTGTATGGATATAACGAAACTGAAGAAAACGTGATGCAAATTTTATTAAGTACAAAATAAAGAACATCACTGCATAATCGTCGATGGCAAAATAGTTAAACTAAACCAAGTCCTGAACTGTCTTATTTCATAATAATTTCCTTCTAGACTGACGAGAGCTTAAAACAGAAGATCAAATTAGAAATTCACAGTGATTTATTACTTATGAACACATATGACTTTTTCATAAATTACTTTGAGAACGAGAAAGAGAAATTATGTCCGCTGTAGGTGTTGGGGAGAAAATGATTTCCCAATAATTAAAATCAATGTAGATGTTCCAACTGATGATTTATTTTTTATAATCGTGTGTACCTATAACATTATTTTTATTGTTTTTAGTCTGGATTGGTTTGTTTTACGGTATATCTACCTCATTGGCTTATTTAATGCTGACAAAATTTTCATTGCTGCTAATATTTTTCTTCAAAAATGTATTGCTGGTAATATATTTTTCCTTAGAGAATATATTGCTGATAATATTTTTTCCTTAAAAAATGTATTGCTGGTAATATGTTTTCTTCATAAATGTATTGTTGGTAATATTTTTCTTAAAATGTGTATTGCTGGTAACATTTTTCCTTCAAAAATGTATTGCTGGTAATATTTTTCCTTCAAAAATGTACTGATGGTAATTTTTTTTTTCAAAAATGTATCCCTGGTAATATATATATATTTGTCAAAACTGTATTGCTGGTAATATTTTTTTTCAAAATGTATTGCTGGTAATAATTTTTTCTTCAAAAATTCATTGCTGGTAATATTTTAATTTATAAAAATGTAATTCTGGTATTAAAATTTATTTTTACATTTTTATAGTTTTTTTAACCTAAGTTTGGGATTAACTATTTGCCCATAGCTAGGACCCTAACAGGTGCTACCACCACAAGATAGGGTGAACCCGGGAACATCAGCAAGTAAGACTTGGTTCCACGCTGCTCAAAACCTACTGATCAGATGTTTTGCTATCGGATGTAGTTGATCTTCCTCCCAGGACGCGAATGTAGTTTATCATCATACCTACGATGAGTCGTTTTGGGCTTTTTTTTTTAAATATTCAGAATGAATTTGAAAAGACAGCAAAATATGCCAGCGAATCAGAATTGTATTTATTGTAGTAAAAATATTAATTTCACGCGTCATTTCAAATATCAAATGAAACGTTATTTTTTTCATATCACCCCATGCAAGGCAGTAAAACCACTAAGACACAAGGTTTTACTGAGTTAGAAAGAATAAGAAGAAAGAGAAAAGTTATTAAACAGCGAGAACAATTGAAGAGTAATCAAGAAGGTAGTAGACATTGATTGATATTTCATTTAAAATTTGGAAGATCAAAGTTGACTACAAAGCGTGGAGTTCGACAAGGGAGAATCGCTAGAAAATAAAATGTTATTATAGAACTTAAGGTTACAGCTAACCAAATCAATTGTGAATTTGGAAAGTTACGAATCCCATGTTTTATTCCCCCAGCTATGGATTAATTAGTAGTACTCTTATCAGCCCAGATTTTTATAATCTAAAAATATTTTCTGGTGTTAAATAACCTGCAAACTGTTGATAAACCGTAAAAAAACAAATAATCATCATTATTATTATTATTATTATTATTATTATTATTATCATTATCATTATTATTTTTTTTTATTATAGAAAAGTAGCAAAAATATAATAATGGCAATGCGTCATCGATGAAACTTGAACAGACGTAAACTGTCCCTTCGAATAAAATAATCGTTTTATGAAAAAAAAAACGGAAAGAACATTCGATTATGTATTCAACACTGATTAAAAAGACTTACATACAGGATTTATAGGCTTATCTCTTCTTTAAAAGTTTCAATCTATAAGATCCATTCCTTTTGCTCTAAGAAAATCTTCACAATCTTTTGAAATTATATACTATATCAGTGTTTCCTAACGTGGGTGCTAACGCAACCTTGTAGTTTCTATTATGCTGGGAGTTTTCATTTTATTTGAGGGGCGGTGAACAAACTCAGGGATGTGGCAGGCATTTAGCCATTTTTTTTTCAAATTTTCAAAACTTATCCAATATTGGCTACAAAAGGAAATTTCTGAAAGGTAACTAAAGCTATGGAAAGCTATCTCGCTTTTCTTCATTGCTTTTCCAACTTCCTATATGGCTGAATGTGCTTTCAACGCATCTACACAGCTTCTTACTAAACAAAGAAACCGTCTACAAATTACAAAACGAGATCTAGGATTACTTCTAAGCAGCTTGGAACCTAGAGTGAGAACCTTAGCCATTAAGCACCAAAGTCAACCATCGCAATGAAAGCAGTGACATAAGCTATGAAATAAATGGCGTTTTTTTAGCATTTTTGATAGAAAAAAAGCCTGTAAATTACAAAACTAGATCTGCGATTACTTCTAAGCAGCATAATAATAGAAATGAAAACAATATTAAAATTATTGTTGAAAATGGTTGGGAAACAATGCTCTCTCTCTCTCTCTCTCTCTCTCTCTCTCTCTCTCTCTCTCTCTCTCTCTCTCTCTAACATATATATATATTAGGTTGGTGCAAAAATAATTTCGTTTTCTAACATATGTTACTATGTGAGAAAACGAAATTATTTTTGCACCAACCTAATATATATATATATATATATATATATATATATATATATATATATATATATATACATATACATACATATATATATACACACACACACATATATATATATATATATATATATATATATATATATATATATATATATATATATATATATATATATATATATAATTAAAATTAAAGAAAATGAATCATTTAAAGCAGTATTTTCTAACGTGGCCGCTAACGTCCCATTGTGGAATCTGTTATGATGAGAGGGAGCATTGGGATTTATCATTTAATTGGTGGAACGGTAAACATATTCACTGGGGAGGTAGGCATTTATCCATCTTTTTCAATATTGGCTACAAAAGGGAATTTCGGAAAGGTATTTAAACCTATGGGAAGGTATCAAACTTTTCTTCATTGCTTCTCCATCTTCCTATATGGCTGAATGTGCTTTCAACGCAGTTACGCAGCTTCTTACTGAACAAAGAAACTGTCTACAAATTACAATTTGGGGAGATCTACGATTATTTCTAAGCAGCATGGAACCTAGAATGAGAGACTTAGCCATTAAGCACCCGCATTTCCTTCATATTCTCCTGGTGAGATGTACGTCTGTCTCAAGCAGCTTCTTCCCACGAACCAATTCCTTGTACAACCGCCTCTCTAGTATTTGTTTCCGCGATAACAACAGTCTTAACGTGTTGAAATCTAGGGCTAACTGTTATCTTCCAGCCATATCTGCATAAGTTGTCCCTCTTACTCTGAGATCCTTTACAACGAGTTGATGCTAAGCCTTTTACAGGATGAAAAACCATTGTAAAAAAAAAAAAGAAAGAAAAATTTAAAAACTATTCCCAAAGTGATCCTGTCAAGAACGACAGAAGACTTTCTTTCCAGCATAATATCGCTGACCTAAAACGATGTTTTAAATGTTTTTAGAGCACCGGAACTGATATTTTCACGTCGGCACATAGACTTCGATCAATGCATTCTATACGATCGTCATGAACACGATTTTCAATGACAGATTTTGGCTTCTTTTGTATCAGCGAACAACTACCCGGAAATCGTAAAGCAGCTACTGTAGAAATATTTGTAAATCGAATGTTTTCAATGACCTTTTGAATTTGTATCTGTCTTTTTATGTTAGCCGTAAGATTATATTTTTTTCTTTGGAGAAGGAAAACATATACTTAAAATGACAAAAATATGTTAAGTATAAAGAAGGTTTAATTTATTTGAAAAGTTCGAAAAATTTTCTGATTCAAACTCGTCCTTTATTCGGGAAATGTTGTATTATCAACTTCCATTTGTTATTTTAGGAAAATCTCACAGCACTCTGAGTAGATATACTTCTTCATATTAACATTGTCTAAGTATCTACAAGCGTTAGTTGATTTTTATAATTGCTTATTATCACAATCTACTGCATTATTACGATTCTATCTATCTATCTATCTATCTATCTACAGTCTCTTCATTATCTGTCTCAGTCTGTTTATCTCCCTCGCTTTCTTTCTCTCTCTCTCTCTCTCTCTCTAGCTTTATTCATTTCTCTCTCTCTCTTCCAGTATTTTCATTATCTGTTTATCTCAGTCTGTTCATCTATCTATCTATCTATCTATCTATCTATCTATCTATCTATCTATCTATCTACAGTCTTTTCATTATCTGTCTCAGTCTGTTTATCTCTCTCGCTTTCTTTCTCTTTCTCTAGCTTTCTTCGTTTCTCTCTCTCTCTCTCTCTCTCTACCAGTATTTTCATTATCTGTTTATCTCAGTCTGTTCATCTATCTATCTATCTATCTATCTATCTACAGTCTTTTCATTATCTGTATCAGCCTGTTCATATCTATCTATCTATCTATCTATCTATCTATCTATCTATCTATCACAGCCTCTTCATTATGTCTCAGTCTGTTTATCTCCCTCGCTTTCTTTCTCTCTCTCTCTCTCTAGCTTTCTTCATTTCTCTCTCTCTCTCTCTCTCTCTCTCTCTCTCTCTCTCTACCAGTATTTTCATTATCTGTTTATCTCAGTCTGTTCATCTATCTATCTATCTATCTATCTATCTATCTATCTATCTATCTATCTATCACAGTCTCTTCATTATCTGTCCCAGTCTGTTTATCTCTCTCGCTTTCTTTCTCTCTCTCTCTAGCTTTCTTCATCTCTCTCTCTCTCTCTATCTCTCTCTACCAGTATTTTCATTATCTGTTTATCTCAGTTTGCTCATATCTATCTATCTATCTATCTATCTATCTATCTATCTATCTATCTATCTATCTATCTATCTATCACAGTCTCTTCATTATCTGTCTCAGTCTGTTTATCTCTCTCGCTTTCTTTCTTTCTCTCTCTCTCTCTCTAGCTTTCTTCATCTCTCTCTCTATTTCTCTCTCTCTCTCTCTCTCTCTCTCTCTCTCTCTCTCTCTCTCTCTACCAGTATTTTCATTATCTGCTTATCTCAGTCTGTTCATATCTATCTATCTATCTATCTATCTATCTATCTATCTATCTATCTATCTATGTCTTTTCATTATCTCTCTCTATATATATACCGGGCCTAACAGCAAAATTGTCCAAATAGTGTAACAGCAAAATTGTCCAATTGTCAGATTCAACTTTCTGTTCTATTGTAGCAATGATTAAAGATATCTTACTGGAATTCTCGGAGGTTTTTATAACACTACTGGACTCTATTTTGAGCAAGAATCACACTGTACGCTTAACAGAAGGACTGTGATGAAACTAAAATGACACGTTGATCATTAATTAATCATAGCTAAGGATCGGAAGATCATGAAGGATTGAAATAAAATTCAATATATATATATATATATATATATATATATATTATTTCTGGGTCATTTTCAAACTTATTCAAGGTTATCTTCACCCTCTCTAACCTTCTAACTTTCTGTCCTGAAGTAACAAGGTACCTCACATGTTTCACGTACAATTTCATTTTCAAGTCTTTTTTTTCACTGATCTTTGGACTGTCATTGTTGAAACACCTCTCTCATGTGCCAAACATCTTTCGAATTGCGTTTGCCATTTTCTAACTGCTCTCTTCAGCTCTAAGTTGAAATGAGGATCCCTATTCCTATTGTGACCTCATGATTCATTTTTCCTCTCTACTGTTGCCTCTTTTCTAAATTTATTCACTGTTCTTTTGATGGTCCTTGAATGGGCTTTGTAGATGGAAGCCAGATTATGAATGTTGTTACCATTACTGAAGGCCTGAATGATCTTTTTCCTCTCACCATTGCGCAGTTGGTAAACATAGTGGGTCTGAAACAAAACAATTTTAACTAGTTTTCTTTTGCTAGCTAAATAACTCAAAGGATTTTTCAGTGATTCTTACGACAAATGGCGTCTTATCAGAAAATCTGGAAAAAAGAAACTCGTTAATTATGGTGTTTTTTAATGTTTTCTTTTAATTATTAAACATTTTGTGGTGTAGATAATTATGTTACTACACGATTTGAACAATATTGCTGTTACACCCGGTATATATATATATATATATATATATATATATATATATATATATATATATATATATATATATATATATATATGACCTTTTGAATTTGTATCTGTCTTTTTATGTTAGCCGTGAGATTATATTTTTTCTTTTATCTATCTTAATAACCAAGCATTACGCAAGACAAGCAAAAGATATACGAATACTATTTAACAATATTACGAGCAGATATGATCAAATGAGATATCTATCTATCTATCTATCTATCTATCTATCTATCTATCTATCATAATCTGTTCATATCTATCTATCTGCATATTTTCCTATCTATTTATGTATCTATCTCTGACTTCTACCCCCTTTTCAATATTTCCATATTAGTTGGTTCCTATCTATCTATCTATCTATCTATCTATCTATCTGTCTGTCTGTCTGTCTATCATAATCTGTTCATATCTATCTATCTATCTATCTATCTATCTATCTATCTATCTATCACTGTTCCTATCTATCTTTCGTTTGGTTTCCACTGGTTTCGCCTTCACATGAATGCATTGATTATCATGAAAATTGGTCTGTTCTTAAATTTGAACATACTCAAGGGAAGCCAGGAGAATTGTGCAGAACGTGTTCGATGATTAGTGCTTTTGAGCACTTGTAAAATCAACGATAACGAAATTGTTCACCACCACCCCAACACACACACATCAACATACGCGTGCGTGTGTGAGTGTGAATGTGTGCGTGAGTGTGAGTGTGAATGTGTGTGTGTGTGTGTGTTTCTAACTGAAATGGAAACAATAATATATTTTGTTGAATTCCTGCTTAGAGAAACGAAAGCGAACTTATTTATTGACGGAGTTGTCAAACAATTTATTTATATTCTCATATATCTATGTTTACAGATCTCTGGATGTTTGCTGCATAATACCAATTTGAGCCATAAGCCTTTCTTTATGAGACACTCAATGAGAAACGAACGCATTTTGCATCGCTTAGTGAAACTAATACGTCAGTCCGTAAATTATGAGAAAAGTTTCGGTCGTATCCACTGCTTATAAACCGAGCTAAATACTCGTATGCAGGTCAATGTTTTCACAATAAGATTAATATTAATTATAATAATTATTTATTATGCAACTTGAAAGTTGTTCATCACCTACTATATAATAATTATCGTTGTGTATTTATTTATTTTATATCTTTCGTGTCAAGTTCTATAGTGATAAATTAAGTATAAATGAACTTAAGTTAAAATTTAAACTTAAATTTATGAGTGGTTATTTTCCTTAGACAGTTTTAATAATCTATACAGATAAAATATTTATCTTCAGATAAAATTAATTCCCGAGCAAAAGGAACCATTTCATTAATCAGTTTCCATACCGCTATGTTTCTTAGACTGTAGTCTTATTCGTTAAGGTCTTTCTTATGAAGAACTCAGTTCCCTTAGACTGTTAAGTAATTGTCTTGCTTCAACTATATAGCAACATTACGACAATTACGTCGACTGCATATTATATAGTATGGTAAGTTGGGCACTGTCTGTGGGAAAAAAACAAACAAAAAAAACACCATGACGCAATTCACTCCGTCAGAAATGTGGAAACGGTATGCTGAACTACTTGGCATTCGCACCGGAAGCTCCATTACGAACATTTCAGGATGTTTTGGTGTCAAAACGTTTTTTCCCATTTCTTTGCAATATTAAAGATTTCAAACGAATTTTTTAACGTGCAAAGTTATTGAGCAAAAAGCGATTTCTATAATGGCAAGATTAATCAATACATCATAGACACCATTGACTGTCTAAAATATATAAACGGAACGGATTAATTGAACGGTTCATTGGCCTTTATTTCAGTATTGAATTCTGGATTTCTGCTTCACTGCATCCCAATATAGTATTTCAAAACGTTTGTCTCATTTCTTTGCAATATTAAAGATTTCAAACATATTTGACCTCTGTTTTGACGACACGGCTGCACTAACCGTTTATAAATTAGCGTAAAGCTAAACTTTGATGTGTTACCCCACTATGCATCAATAGAACAAAAAGACCCGCCTCGTTAAAAAATAATCCATTAGCATTCTGTTGCATTAATAACAAATGGCTTTTATGGCATTAACGCTAACGTTTAATTCGCATAACACTTTAAAAGCATATTTTAATAAATATATCAACGATATTTTTAATGCAGATATTTAAAACTCGCTACATACAGGGTGTGAGGGGCAGATTTTCGCCATTTCATATTTTTTTTAATTTCGCGCATGCGCGTTATTTTCTTCTTTTAATTTTGTCAACTGCACAGTATAGTAGGGTCAGTTGGGCACCGCCTGTAAGAAAAAAAAAACACCATGAGGCAATTCACTCTGTCAGAAATTTGGAAACGTCATGCTGTACTGCTTGTCATTCGCACCGGAAGCTCCAATACGAACATTTCAGATCTGATTACAGTGCAGGGGATTCGGAAAGAGTTGGATGAGTTTAATGGTGATTACGAATGCAGACAGCTCGGAAAGCACACTTTGATCTTTCTGGTGAGAAAAGAACTCTCGAATTTGTTGGTGAGGGCCTCAGACTCAACACGGATGTCTAGACCAAGTGACTTCGTGGAGACAGTGCTGCTCTCGGCCGCCATTGTGGCTTCTCGAAGACTCTATGTCTGGCAACACGACTCTGCACCATGCAACGTAAGCAGGAAAACCAATTCATGGCTGTCAAACAATTTCTGTGACCACATCACCCCTTACATTTGGCCAACTAACTCCCCAGACTGCAGCCGCCTTATGTGGGGCGCAGTTGAGCGAGAGACAAACAAAACTCCTTGTAACACAAACGATGGACTAAAGACAAGGATTATGCCAGAATTTACCAACTTAAACAATCAGGCCGTCCAGAAGAGTTGCAGGAGATTCTGAAGTCATCTGGAGGCCGTGGTTGAAGCCAATGGAGATTTTATTGAACAAATTAACTCGTATTTTGCGTAATTTTGGTAAATATATCTGTTAAAATAAGATGCCAGTATTATTTTTATTTTTGCGTCATCTAGACGACGATTTATTCATCGCACGCTGAAGTTCGTTTCTATTTACTATATCATTTCTCTCCAAGCAAGGCGATAAAGCCACTAAGACGCAAGCGGTTACTGAGAGGGGAAAGAAAATGAGAAAACACGAGTAAGGAGAAAGGACAATAAAAGAAAAGGGTTCGAAACGACAATGGCGGCTGAAGTTACATGTAAATTTAAATTTTATGATCAAAGCTGACAGGAAAGAATTAAACCGGAAGTTAAGAACAGCGAAAGACGAAACTATTCAAATCGAACAGCTATTTCAACAGTAAAATGATGAGACCTAACTACAAATCTAGTACTACGTTCCAGGTAGCAAAGGGGAAAAGTTCGTCAGATTAATTGTCATTATTTACACTATTTACATTTTTTGGACTGTTGCCATCTTCTTCCTGGACATATTCACGACGTTTCGGTCCTTGTACTCTCCCGCCTTCTTCAGGTGAAGGGAATTTCGAATTGAATCCTTTATTTCACCCACCGAGGTAGATTGTTCTAGTTCCACGTGCCAAGCCGTATGTCTCAGTATCAGTTATTTCCCTTAAAATCAACTCTCCAAGTTTTTGTTCACCTCGGCTGTAGCCAGGTATTGAACTCACAACTCTTTGGGTCAAGTCACTGGATCCAACCAATGCTTTTATCCACTGGGCCATGTGTCCTGATATGTGTCCCACTGGATAAAAGAGTTGAATTAGAGTGAAGGTAACTGATGCTGAGACATCCGGAAGAGGCATGGCACGTGGAACTAGAACAATCTACCCCGGTTGATGAAATAAAGGGTTCAGCTAGAAATTCCAATCACCTGAAGAAGGCCGTATTGCGTATCTGAGAAAAACCGTATTGCTTGTCTGGGAAAAGGTCAAGCAATGAAAGATGATGAACCAATTCAGCATTGATTAGGGTCTCTATGAGTTTCCCAAAAAGAGATAGAGTCTAATAGGCCGGTTGTTGAAAGGGTCGGACGGTTCACCAGAGTTCTTAAAAATTGATACAACAGACGATGAATTCCACCAGGCAAGAGGCAACGAGTCATTTATTATACAGTTTAGAGAGAACAGGAGCCAGTTCAGGAGCACACTTCTTAATAAATATTACAGGGATACCATCGAGTCCTTATGCTTCATGAATCAATATTAGAGATGATGGCAGAAATCATGAAATGGGTTATTTGCATAGAGATTCAGTTCTAAATGGGAAGGCTTACTCCAGATGAGACAAGAGTAGAGTTTGAGGGGAATTTACTGGCAGCTTCATAGGATGATAACAGAGGATGATAACATCTCAAGCTTATAAAAGAGGGTATATATATATATATATATATATATATATATATATATATATATATATATATATATATATACCTTCTTCTCATTAACAATGTTTCTACCAGAGGAGAACTGACATTGAAAATAAATTTAAAACAATGCTTCGAGAGAGACACATAGGGGCTGATGATAGCTGCGTACAGACTAGCTTGAAATATACCCTTACCCATATTGAGGTTGATTTTTGTTTGTTTTTTGTTTTTTTTGTTTTTTTGTTTTGTTTTTGCTGTAATATGTTATGTCTGATTGAATGAATTACAGAAATTATGTCTTCTAATTTTTAACAAAATCCGTTCACACTCACAAATAACCTGCCGTGTATTGATGAGAGAAATGTTCTATAGCTGTTAAAATTTCTTTTATTTTTATTTCCCAGATACTATAGAACATTTCCCTTATCCTTTAACATCAATACGTGGAAGGTTATTCGTGAATATGAACGGATTTTGTTAAAAATTAGCAGACATAATGTCTGCAATTTATTCAATCAGACATGCCTAAAAGAGAATTTACTGCCTAAGTACATGTACACAGACACACACAGAGACACACACACACAGATACATATATATATATATATATATATATATATATATATATATATATATATATATATATTATATATATATATATATATAAACAAGTTTTATTAAAAACAACCGACAGACAAGGCCTCACTTAAATTTTTATTGTATTTTTCCAATTTTTGCATAAGGTGTTGAGTTGAGTACTGTGCTTGAAGTTGTAGATAAACTGACAGTTGTTATTTTTGTCCAAGTACTTTCGACATTCACAGTCATGTTCAAGAACCGACGTGGTGTCTGTGTGGTAGTTAGACTTGCTTTGTCTGATCCTGATTTTCCATGGGAAGCTGGAAGTTTGAAATAGTCTAGCGTGTCATTATGTGTATCGGTTATTGGAAACAAGGCTACACAACAAAAATGCAATTTATTTATTTTGTTTTATTTTGAATAATATTTTTTAGCAAAAAATAAATAAATAAATCGCATTATTGTAGTTCTTCTTGATGCACTTGAACATAAATAACGCAATCAGGACTTTGGGCAGATTATCCACGACTTCGAGTGCAATATTCAACACGTTATCTGAAAATAGGAAAAATACAATAAAAAAAATTAAACATACCTTGCCGGTTCTTTTTAATCCAACATGTTTGGATGAATACTTGCTGCTTAAATATACCTTATATATATATATATATATATATATATATATATATATATATATATATATATATATATGGCCTGACGTGCTTTACCGATTTAGCCACAGAGGAGCGTTTCGTTTGATAAGGTCGATTTTACTGTTTTTAAACTACATGATTTACTCTCGTACATTCATATCTGCTCGATGCGTATCCAAATGTAAACAATGTTTATTATAAACAAAGCACTTATTTAAATATTTGTATCAATAAAAGAACGTATAAACATAAAAATTGTCTGAAAATAAATCTCGGATTTTGTCCATTTCATAAAGTGTGACGTCATTTGTTTACAGTTGGTTACGCATAAAAGCAGTAATATATATATATATATATATATATATATATATATATATATATATATATATATATATAATAAGAAAGAACAGTAAGAGTTACAATCCGGTATCCTTAGTAATTATTTTTATTTTTAAAAAACAGTGCTCGATACAATATAGTAGAGATTAATATTATAATTATTTTCTATTTTAAAAATATGTTTCCTTCGCTACACAGAAATTACCATGTTTCAAAACAGAAACCAGAGCCTGTAAAACATTAAACGACCTATGTCCTTTGTGCATACACGAAAAATTATAGATTAATAAGTTTCTAAAAATTAAAAATTTACTTAATCAAAGATATGAAATAACTATTTTTTGCAGTCAAATATTTTTCTTAAATAATGTTTAATTTTGAAAAAGTGCTGAAAGATGAAACATACATATTTATACTTCATCATTGATCAATAGTTTGTTTTTTTCAATACGATTATGATTCTAATATATTTATTTGTACAAAATAACGTATAGTCTACTAGTTATTAGAAGTAGAAAAGTACTTTAAATTTGTAGGAATAGATTTTAAATATTAAAAATAACACTTACTCATATTCAGGAGACCCCTTTAAGAAATTTTTGCGTATAAAATTATAAATTAAGCGGATAAATAAAAATGCCAAATTTTTTATCGTTGAAAAACCCACACGATACGCGAAAAATGGATGTCATTGTTTGTAACCAGGCACCGCTTTAACTTAACCTAATTTTGAAAGGAACTTATACAAGTTGTCTCGAGAAATTAAAACCCAGCCACCCCTTATCAAAATGATTGAATTTTACATAACCTTAACAATTTAAAAAAGATTGTCTGTGCTTATAAGTAAAGTAAATTTCTTAATAGGTCATCCCCTAAAATCGCTTGAGAATGGAACGGACCTATGGATTTTAAATTTAATTTTATAATTAATTTAAAAATTTTAGTTTCTGTTTTAAAACATGGTAATTCTTGTGTAGCGATAGAACCATATTTTTAAATAGAAAATAATTACAACATATATATATATATATATATATATATATATTAAATATAGCTAATCTTAACGGTCCATAGATTATATTTTATTTTCCCCAGGAATGGGATTTTTCTCCTGGTTTCTAGGATCACATTTCCAAGCACAAAAGAAAATTGTTTAAAAAATTACATATTATTTTAATACAAGTTTTTGAGGGGTAGTTAATGCAAGGTGATAGAGAGAGGGGGAGGACAACCGATATCTTCGAAATTTGAGAGGGAAGGTTAGATAAGAATGTTTAAATCTATCTTTATTAAGAGACGTGCCATTGTGATAGGGTAAGGTGTCAGACATTTTGTCCTATTTTTCCTGGGGATATAAAATATAATCTATGGACCCTTAAAGTTGTCTGTTTTTTTTAATTTAACTAATATTCGTCCTGTTTTTACATTGGATTACATCTTTGGGATTATCCATACGGATTACCAGACATTTCGTTACCCACACACACACACACACACACACATATATATATATATATATATATATATATATATATATATATATATATATATATATATGTATGTGTGTGTGTGTGTGTGTGTGTGTGTGTGTGTGTTGAGACATGTCTGATTGAATAATTTAGACAAATTTTGTCTATTTATTTTCAGTTGGATCATTTAATATTCATGGACAAGATTTTTGGTGTCCTTATTTAAGGAAGAGAGAAAATTACTATGTTGATACATGTTGTTTATTCTAAGTACTTTCGACATTAGCCCGATGTCATCACCAGGGTATTGTTTGTTTCAAGACAAATATTCTAGTGTTCATCATTTTCAAAGACAAAGTTATGTTCATCTGAAAGTAAAAACTTTCGAAACCCCATAACTTAGTTACCTCCCCTGAAGCGTTTACTCACGCCTATCACACAGCACTCAACTTAGAGTTCTTCACATCATAAGTAAAAAAACATCATAACTTTCAGATGAACACATCAATTTTGTCTTTGAAAATGATGAAGACTATAATATTTGCCTTGAAATAAGCAACACCCTGATGATGACATCGTGCTAATGTCGAAAGTACTCGGCAACAGTACTCCGTTTTCGGCCTGATCTAGCTCTTATAAACCTAGAGGATAGCATGAGAAGTTAGGTACTAACTATAGCGTTATAGGGAGCGTTCTATTCAAATAGTTTCTTTTCTCACACTTCACGCCTTCCAGTTTCTTGCTTACCTGTCACCTACAATCTTCAGACATTTAAATGAAATGCCAAACGGCATCTTCCTGAAATTTGTTCTTTTATTGTCCTTTTTCCTCATTACATTCTTCTCATTCTCCTCACTTTCATTAAACCCTTGCGTTTTAGTAGCATTATCAGCTTTCTTGGAGTGTAATTATGAAAAAAAATCGATTCTCGAATCAATTTTGAAAACACACTGGCATTTTCTGTCAATATATTTGCTTGTTTTAGTTAATTTGGTTTGGTTTGTTTTGTTTTGTTTTTCGGCATATCAACCTCACTGAATTATTTAAAGCCGACAAGATTTTTATTATTAGTAATATTTTTTTTTAAAAATGTGTTGCTACTATTATTTCTTTTTTCACAAAATGTATTGCTGGTAATATTTCTTTTTCTTTTTTTTTTTTTTGTAATGCTGGTAATATTTTTTCTTCAAAAATGCATGGACGGTAATTTTTTTTTTTTTTTCAAAAATGTATTGCTGGAAATATTTTTTCCTCAAAAATTCATTGCTGGTAATATTTGTGCAAAAATGTATTGCTGGTATTAAAGCCTATTTATACACGTTTTGATCCCAGTTTTGCCCATGGCTGAGACCCTAACAGGTGCTACCACTCCGGGTCAGAGTGGCCCTGGGAACACCAGCAATTAAAAGGAGGTTCCACGCTCCTCAAAACCTCCTAATCAGAGGCCTTGCTGCTGGACGTAGTTTATCGTCTTACCCAGGACGCGGATGTAGTTTATCATCATACCCAATTTGTTTTGCTTTTGGGTTTTGTTTTTTTTTTTTTTTTGTTGCTTTTTATGTTTTCCTTCTTTCTTTCTTTCTTTCTTTCTTTTTTTCTTCTTTCTTTCTTTCCTTGTTTTTCTTCTTTCTTTATTTGTTTTTCGCCTTTCTTTGTTTGTTTCTTTCTTTTTCTTCTTTGTTTCTTTCTTTCTTTCTTTTTCTTCTTTCTTTCTTTCTTTCTTTCTTTTTCTTCTTTCTTTTTCTTCTTTCTTTCTTTCTTTTTCTTCTTTCTTTCTTTCCTTGTTTTTCTTCTTTCTTTGTTTTTCTTCCTTTATTTATTTTTCTTCTTTCTTCATTCCTTGCCTTTTTATCGACATTATTTTCTGACTTACAGCTTTTTTTTTCTTTCATATTAACATTGCCTTTCATTATTGTTTTTTTTTTCTTTCAGTTTGACGTTATTTTCTTTCTTCAACAATTTCTTCATTTCATTTCTTTTATAATTTTCTCGTTTGATGGTCATTTTTTAATCGACATTGTTATTTCTTTCTTTCTTTTTCACTTCTTCGTTAATTTCTTCATTTCCGACAATTCCCTTTTCTTTCTCTACTTACTCCTTGTTACAAATATTTCTTCTTCTTCTTCTTCTTCTTCTTCTTCTTCTTCTTCTTCTTCTTCTTCGTCGCCACCATTCTTTTGTCGTTCACTATTAATCGTCTGCTTTTAGTTTCATTTCCGTCCACAGACTCTTCTAATGAAACCGAAAATGGTTCGTCGCCAGAAAACACAGACCAATTTAAGCAAAAAGTAATTAAATTATTACCAGAAAAAAATGGGCTCAATAAATTCGTATTTACTTCAACCACCGGTCTTACTTTCGTCAGAATAACTTACATTCATCCAAGAAACAAAAAAAAAATTTAAAAAAAAACAAAAACCGATGTCTTATTAAAGAATATATATATATATATATATATATATATATATATATATATATATATATATACTTTTCCAATGCGTTTCATTGGCGAGACAAAAATCCATATTCGATCGCAACACATGAAAAGTTTCGTGATTAGTGTCGTGCGTTGAAAATACTGGATTACCAAGTGGGAGTGGGGCAATATATATATATATATATGTGTGTGTGTGTGTGTGTGTGTGTGTGTGTTTGTGTGTATGTGTGTGTGTGTGTGTGTGTGTGTGTGAACATTGAAGTCAACAGCCAGCGACGACAGTCTTTTTCATGCTTCAACGCAATTTTAAACGCATCTGTGTTGTGTTTTTGGCTCGATAATTTATATATTGCGTTTCGCCATGAAACAGATTGTCGCCGCCGAGCGTTAACTTCAATGTTCACGTTTATATTTACATACGCTCTCTGATGTTGAGCACTTTAACCCATAAAACCATTCAGAACCGGAAACGCACATCTAACGAAGGTTGGTAGAAAAATAATGACGTAATAATGTCGTTTTTTGACGTTAAAAATACGTCAAAAAACGACATTATTACGTCATTATTTTTGCACCAACCTAAGATATATATATATATATATATACGTATGCAATTGTGTATTTGAGCAGCAATCCTTCTTTTATACAAACTTCATTAAAGACGACTTGCATGGTACTCCGATTAAGCTTTTTATGCATTTTTCTTACGTTCTTACAAGTGTCTAAAAACTGTCTAAATTTTCTCTGTATCTGATTACATGAAGCATTTTTAAAAGATACTATGAGCTTATATATATTAGGTTGGTGCAAAAATAATTTCGTTTTCTCACATAGTAACATATGTTAGAAAACGAAATTATTTTTGCACCAACCTAATATATATATATATATATATATATATATATATATATATATATATATATGTATCTATTGTGATGGGAAGATTTTTTTTAACGGAATATGTTGATTTTTATATATGTGTATCTATAGTAATGGGAAGATTGTCTTTTCTCTTTCTAAACGCAGCACGCTGTGGCTGTGTTCATAGTTAATTAGGTACCACCACTGAAATTTCGGTACCTAAGTTTTAAAATGAATTTTTTAAATGAAAAAGCGTTGTTGAAGATTTTATTTTAGCTTTAATTGAAAGCTAAATGATTAAATTTACTATTTCCAGTTAGTAAAATACTCTGGTGCATTTCAAACAAAAATTATATAGCAAGGAGTCTCAACTTTTTAGCCGATTTCAGAAAATTTTCTTAAAAGCGGCCATTTTCTTAATTTTAAGGAATTTGCAAAGTTATTGGATTTAAAAATCTCCCAAAAATAAAATATATGTTTGTTTGTAACATGTTATTAGCGTAAAATTAGCAAATCTATAGGTAAATTAATTTGAAATAAATATTACTTATAAAATAAAAAAAAAGTTATAGAAAAAGCTAACTCTCACTGATTTGAAAGACATCTTTCACTATGTGAATACACCTTCAGATTTCCGTATCGCCCGTCCCGTCCTTTGTTAAAACAGTTCCTAGAGATTTAAATTCTTGTACTTGTTTGATTTTGGTATTTCAGATTTGCAATTTGCATGGTAGGCTGTTCCTTTTGCTAACGACCATGCATTCTGTCTTCTTGCAATCGATGTTTAGCTTTTTCTTTTCGCTTTCCTTCACTATCTTCTGTAGGAGTTTTTTCCATTCTGTGTCTACTACCAACACTGTGTCATATTCATATCTGTTATGTTCATTTACCCACGCACGCATGGATTCTCCCAGCTATAAGTAGGAGGAGGTACTGCCTTTTGGAGTGTGAAGATGCCAGCAGTCAGCTCTGACAGTCGGACCGAGCATTCTTGCCGTAACACTCTCGTTTGTATATGTTCGTATTACTGTTTTCTGTTAATATATTTGTTTAACTCATTTCCTCTCTTGTGTCTTTAATTCTGGTCCTAACAAGACCACAACAATATCTTATGTTGTTAAGACTGTTGATGCTGATAATGAATCCTGATAGGACTTCTACTTCTCTAAGAATCGCCTCATTGAACAGGTTATTTTCTTGTGAAAAATCTTTGCATTACATTCTTTTACATTTTTGTATATTTAAAGGATTCATTTTATATTAGTTTGCTATTAGTATATGCTCTTGATTATTCTAATGTCCTTTCCAAGCTTGCCTGGCAATTTAGACAGTTCTTTGTGACGTCAAACGCTAGTTTTTAGGAACTGATAAACATAATTCTGTTAATTTTTGAAAAGTTAGTCTTGGTAGTGATTACAGTATCTTCATGTGAAATATGATCAATTGAGTGGGAAAAAATCAATAGAAATCTTTTTTTTTTATTGTTCAAATAATCTTCACGTCAAACGCAAGCGAATGTTTTCGTGGCTCTTTGGCTTCGTCTAAGGTCGTTAGAGAAATAAGTCTAGATTAAAAATAAAATAGCGATGAAATTGATGTCTGCTCGATATTCTAATTAAATAAGCCTTGCTTATCTCCCTTGAAAATTACGACACCTGATGAAATTAAACTTTGATTAATAAATCAACAAAGTTTTATGAGGAATCTTTTCAGTCGAAAAAAGAAAGCTCGGTGAGGATTATTTGATCAGAACTTTAGATCTTGTTAAAACGAAATAGCACGGAGAAAATAATTTCGATTCTGATTTTGTTTTTTCTACAGAAGAACAACTCATTACATTAATATGATTCTGCAGATAGACACTAGATGACAAGATCTCAAATGCTGATCTGTTTGCTAAGTGCAAAATTAGAGGCACTGAGAGCTTTTCGATTCGCTCTTAATTGCAATGGGCTGGCCATGTCATCAGAATGAGCGACAATCAAATAAAAAATGTCATGCACAGCCGGTTACAGAGCGACAAAAGAAACCTAAGCAGACCTTGGCTTAGGTGCAAAGACATTAGACTCCAACATCTAAGGGAGGTAAAACCAAAGAATAAACAATCTCTATTAAAAGAAACAGTCTTGTCTCGTAACCCCCAAATTTTGTACCCAATATGACCATGTCTGTAATTCACTTGCGAGACTGAAGTGACATATTCGAGATAAACATCTATCGACTAACCTATACGCCGTTGGCCACTCCACTCATACATCGAAACCAACTGAAGTCCATAATACATATATATATATATATATATATATATATATATATATATATATATATATATATATATATAGTTAAATTCCCAGATCAATTCTGTAGACAAGATAAATTGGTATAAAATGACAATTCGAAAAAAATTTAGATTTTGCCGACGCGTTTCGTCTTCCGACTTTTTCAAGGCAAAAGTGAAATCGAAATGTCTTTTTTGTTATAGTTACATTAAAAAATCCAAATGCAAAAAGATAGACGCTTCTGTCTAAGCCTTTTTCTGGTTAATGTAAATTTCTTTTATACTAAGACAATAGTTAAATTCACAGATCAATTCTGTGGACAAGAAAATTGGTATAAAATGACGAAATCTAAGATTTTTTCCAATTGCCATGGGTTTTTTAGATAGAGTTTCTTTTAATTTAATCAAGACTGTTTAGTGTGTACTAGTCCATTCAAACTTCTTATTCTTCTTTTGCAACTCAGAAAATGCTTCAATTCGTTCAGAATATTTTGACAAGAATTTGCTATAAAAATTAGTTAATCTGAGAAATGATTCCAATTCTTTTTTATTAGTTGAAGATACATTTAATATTTTTTGTATTAATGTCAGGTCCGGAGAAGTACCGTTTTCTGAAATTTGGTAACCCAAAAATGTTAAGTCTTTGCTATTAAATATATACTTATCTACGTTTATTATCATCCCTGCCCTGCTCAACTTATCCATTACAAATTTAGTTTTTTTGTTTCAGTTCTTCTTCAATGAATGCACCTAAACACATACCATCCTAATAAAGTATCATATTTTCTACTCTCCCCGCTAACAAATATTGCATAGCTTTTTGAAAAATCCAGCTGGCTGTCTTAATTTCAAACAGTATGCAGGACCATCTAAGTAAGCCTATGGGAGTGTTTATTGTTGTGATTTCCTTAAATTCGTCATTTATTTGAATTTGGTGGTACAATTTTTTTAAAATCAATTTTCGTAAAATATTTCATTCCTGTCAGAGATTGTAGTATGTTTTCTGTTTGGAATAGGAGAGGAATCCGAACAAATCTTATGATTTACACCTACTTTCTAAACTCCACAAATTCTAAAATCACCAAAAATTTTTGTTAAAAAACACAACAGGCGATGCCCATTTGCTACCTCCAGGTTCTACATATTGAAGAATGTATTCTTCCACCATTTTTCGTAGCTTATCAACCACCATTGGCTTTATGTGAATGGGAAGCTTACGGCTTTCAAAATACGATGGATTAATATTTTAACTTAAGGCTTGCTTTATAGATTTTTAATGTCCTAGTTTCAGCATTAAGTAAACATGTGCTATTAATATTAGGTTGGTGCAAAAATAATGACGTAATAATGTCGTTTTTTGACGTTAAAAAAATGTCAAAAAACGACATTATTACGTCATTATTTTTGCACCAACCTAATATTTATTAAATCAGTTCCTGTTAAATTGTAAATTTTTATACAGTCTACGATCATAATAATGACGTTTTCAAATCTATTTCTTGTCTCAAAAGTGCCTTGAAAGAATCGTAATATTATTTTATGCACGTTATCAAACTATCTTAATCTTACTAAGCTTTTATTTAATTTTGGTTTTGATAATTGTTACCAAAAATTCTTCGGAATAAGGGTCACTTTGCTTCCAGTGTCAACTTGCATTTTTAAGTCTACACCGTTTAATTTAATATTCGTGAAGGTGTTCGTTTTGTTTCTCCTTTCTATTGAAAAAAAATATTTGTTTGCCTTTTTACATTGCCGTGTTTTATTTCGACAGTTTTTACAATGTTATCTCGCCATCTGCATACAATTTGAAAGGGATTTTTTTCATTTTGCACTTATTATATGTCTGTCCCCATGCTGGACATTTCTCTCTCTTTCATTCATGTTTATACAGTGTAACCCGGATATAAGAGAAACCCGGATATAAGAGAGATTTCATCTGGTCCCAAATTAGAGCCATACTTACCTAAACAAAATAGACCAAACCCGGATATAAGAGAAACCCGGATATAAGAGAAACCCGGATATAAGAAACTTCTTCTCCGGTCCCGACAACTCTCTTATATCCGGGTTACACTGTAGTTTGCAATGTGTCTGCATTTTATCATTGTTCTTCATATTGCACATGTGTCCATAAGCTCCTGTTGGGTTTCATTTGTATTAAATTTTCCAGTTATCTCCTCTCGTTGTATGAAGTCAGTACAAGCTTCTAAAGTAATTTGGTTGGATTCTAACCGCTCTATTAACTGCAGTTGAATTAATTCTTCCTCTGTTCTTATTTCCTATTGTCCTAGTTCATGAAATTCACAATATCTGCTGTTATCTCTTAACCTTCTTAGATATTTCCTTATAGGCTTCTCAAATTCTTGTCTCAATGCTAAGAATTTGGTTCGTTCGGCTATCTTTTGTTTGATTGAATATTTCTCACTATTATTTTGACTTATTTAAATGTCAAGTTTTCAATTTCAGCCGGATAAGTCATTAGCAAAATCTGCCTAATGGCTTCGCCTCACGCTGTGGACAAAAATGAATTCATGATTTCTTTCTGTCCTCCAGGTGTTTAGACATCTCGTAACTTCTTTATTCTGGCACGTGCCTCAAAGAATTTTATCCAAATCTTTGCGTTTTCAGGTTCTTCTGGGTTTAACGGAGTTCCGTCAGGCGATACCATTTTGTTATGACGACCAAAGTTAGTAGCAAATAGAATATCTCCGTGTACTGTCTAAAAGTTGCCCGGTAACTATAATTATAGCTCTCTTCATGTTAATTACCTGACAGCTAAACCAATCCATTTAAATTTATTTTCTCATATTTTACTATACTTCTAAAATCTTATTCAGAATCGATCAAAAAATTTAAAAGTCAAACTCACAATGCTATCTCGAAGAGTTATCAAACTATTGATTTAATCAGGACCCCTACGAAACAAGATTTCGAGTGGCTCTTGTAAACTTTGGAAAATGTGCTTGTTTAAATAATTCTGATCAATATCCTTGAGAAATTACAGCTGATAGCTTTACTAAACAAGCTGATTTTTTTCTTAATATTTGTCAAAACGGGTGTGTAAAAATGACCTTTGTTAAATTGTCGGAGCAAGTTTCATTACACAGGGAACGGCAGAAATACCTCCCAAATATACATCCTAGAAATACCTCCCACATAAAGATAAGAGATTAGTGAAAATGGTATCTAATGTCGTACCATTATGAGTGAGCTATTTTCCTGAGGTCTATGTAGGAGGTATTTTTGTCGTACACTGTATAACAGAATTCTACTAATAGAGAAAAATGTGTGTTTCATTCAATCTCAGTGATCGTTTTATTATATTAAAACATCATAGAATATATGCCACAAGTTACATGTAAAAAAAGGTGACTCTTTTCTCTATTCAAACATTTTTTTTATTCTCCTGGTGTCTTAACACCACCTCCACCGCCACCATATATATAAACTACGATTATAATCTATAAGTTTAGAAAGTGAAAATTTCACTGAAAAATGTCGGAAAATTTCCAGTCGGCTGCGAAGTAACGAAGGAATCGCGATATTAATTTACATTGATTTTTTTTTTAAATCCGCGATGCACTAAGACCACGAAAGGTGAACCGCGATATAGCGAGGGTTTACTGCATGTATTAAATAGGTTTCTCAATTCCACAAGCTGTTATCGCTCTTTGCAGTATTGATGGAGGTTTCCTTCCTAAACTTTTATTTGATGACGTCATCATTTTCTCTTTGAGGTATTTTTGCTGAAATAAAAGATAATCGAAATTTCACAATATAGGGGGGAAAGGGGATTAGTATAAACTGACTCCCAAAAAAGGGCGGGGGTCAGTTTAAACTGACTCCCAAAAGATATCGGGTAAACAAACAAAATTGTCTTCTCGCTCTAATGATTACCTATATAATAAGTAGAATATAATAAACAAATACGTCAAAATTTTAATTTCCTCTCATGAATGTATGTATAGCTGACCACTCGTATTCGACGATACCTGTCTACTAGGGCAGCTAGTCAATCCCTATTGCAGACACTTGCTCAGGTGCATTTAGTATTAATTCAACTCGTACATAGTCAATCTGTTGTTTATACTGCAACTATGCTGAGCAGACCTTAGTTACAGTTTCTGGGAAAGAGCGTGTTATCCAGCGTGATCAACAAGGCCATCACGCTCAGCACAGCTATCGGCGGCTCCCAAGAGTTCCGTCAACCCAATTTCACTCACTAGGCTTAGGTCAACTGGTGGTATGGTCTTCAAGCACTTTCCGAATCCGATAACATCAGGAAGTCTCCTTAATGACAAATCGACCATGGTGAGATTCGAACCCGTGTCTCATGGTCAGAATGGGAACGTTCTAACCACTCGGCCACTCTCATGAATACATTGTCCGTGAATACATGTGTAACAAGTGGGATTTATTATCCCAAATCCTCCTGCTGTCGATTTAATCTGACGCCATTTTTTTCATATATCTCAAGTATAATTGTAAAATATAATTTCAGAAAGTGAAGATTTCCTTGACATATGACAATATCTTCTTAAACAAAAGTACCTTATCTATCTATCTATCTATCTATCTATCTATCTATCTATCTATGTATTCCTATTTAAGCCCATTTCTATCTATCTATCTATTCCAGTTTGAATCTGTCTATCTATCTATCTATCTATCTATCTATCTATCGATCGATCTATGTATTCCTACTTAAGCTCATTTCTATCTATCTATCTATTCCAGTTTGAATCTATCTATCTATTTGTCTATCTATCTATCTATGTATTCCTATTTAAGCCCATTTCTATCTATCTATCTATCTATCTATCTATCTATCTATCTATCTATGTATTCCTATTTAAGCCCATTTCTATCTATCTATCTATGTATTCCTATTTAAGCCCATTTCTATCTATCTATCTATCTATCTATCTATGTATTCCTATTTAAGCCCATTTCTATCTATCTATCTATGTATTCCTATTTAAGCCCATTTCTATCTATCTATCTATCTATCTATGTATTCCTATTTAAGCCCATTTCTATCTATCTATCTATCTATCTATCTATCTATCTATGTATTCCTATTTAAGCCCATTTCTATCTATCTATCTATGTATTCCTATTTAAGCCCATTTCTATCTATCTATCTATCTATCTATCTATCTATGTATTCCTATTTAAGCCCATTTCTATCTATCTATCTATGTATTCCTATTTAAGCCCATTTCTATCTATCTATGTATTCCTATTTAAGCCCATTTCTATCTATCTATCTATCTATCTATCTATCTATCTATCTATCTATGTATTCCTATTTAAGCCCATTTCTATCTATCTATCTATCTATCTAGCTATCTATCTATTCCAGTTTGAATCTGTCTATCTATCTATCTATCCACCTATCAATGTCGGTCTGGTAATTGTCTTTCTATCTGTGTCTTTTGACCTGGTAATATTTGTTATAAAGTAAAGTATTCTCTGGAATAGCCGTTGTCAGGTCGACAGATTGTAGCTCGACTGGCATAAACTCTAAAGCCTTTATTGTAATTTTTGGGTACTCTGGTGTACTAGTGAGCCAGCCAAAATAAGCTGACTCATTTTATAGTTCACCAATAGAAGGGTTAACCAATCAGAAGGCTCAAAATATTCAATGCGACGTGTATAAATGTTTTTCCCGAATATTCACTGCCAGCCTTTGATATCGAAGACTGAAGAATTACGGAACAGCTGCTGGGGGTATTGGCGATATAGTCAGATTCAGTAGAGTGTCTGACTCGTGAGTATTAATCTTTAACGTTGTTTCATTGAACAGATTACGCACTGCGCTGTATTCTATATTCATAGACTAGGGTGAACATGGTCAACAGCCTTGTGATCTGACTTTACCAAAATTTTTCGTTCTGACAACAACATACGAGCTCTTTCTGTGCTACATACTATTCCTAACGCTTCTTTCTCAATATTCGAGCAGTTAGCTTCACTTGACGGGAATTTTCTCGGCATTATTGGATGACCTTCTTAAGATAAAATTGCAGTTACAGCATGTTCATTTGCATCCGTAGTCAATGTTACTTTTTTTTAGACCAAAGATTTTTGCAATTGGTTTTTATTATTAGTGCCATTTTTAAGCTTTCAAAAGCTATTTTTTTACCTTTGAGTCTTTTTAAATTATGTATTCTTTTTCCGTCATTCTGCAAATGGTTCTGTTACGTCGCTGTATCTAGGTAGATATTTGCTATAAAAATTAGTCAATCTCCAAAAGGAATTTTTTTTTTTGATGGATACTCCCGATATTTTATTTATCAGTTTATTGTCTAGTGATATTCCTTCTTTAGGTATTTAGTCTCCCAAATACGATATTTGGTCGCCATTTAACTCACATTTGTCGATATTTATCCTCATATCAACATTTATTTTGTTTTAAATTTGTTCTATTTTTTTTATTCCTCTTTACTGTAAGCACCTATGCCTATATCATCTTGATATATCATTATATTTTTACCCACTCCGATAGAACATTTCCATTTGCATTCTGAAACATATGGCTTGAAGTCTTAACTCCAAATGGAAATCGAATCCATCTTTGTAAGCCTATCGGGCCATTAATTGTGTTGGCTTCTTTAAATTTTCTGCCAATTTCTATTTGGTTATATACCGATTTAGGGTCAGTCTTTGCAAAGTATTTAATTCCTGCTAATTCATGAATTGCCGTTTCTATGTTAGGTAAAGGGAATGAATCAGAGCATATCTGGTGATTCACACTTACTTTGTAATCGCCACATATCCTCAAATCACCATTGGGCTTTTGTATCTCTACAACTGGTGAAGCCCAACTGCTACAACTTTGGGTAACTTTTCCCAAGATACCTTCTTCTACAATTTTCTTTAATTTTACAACTACCATGGGTAGAATGTGAATAAGCATTTTTCGATATTCGAAATAGATTGGGTGATTATGTTCTCTTAGACGAATGTTCGATTTATATCCTTTTATTAATCCTATGTGAGGTTTTTCTGACTTTATACTGTTTATTAATTTCGCCGTATCCACATTTAAAACGTCTTTCCCAGGTGTCCATAACTTTTTGCGCATTCTACAACAGTGATGCGAATAATCTCAAAACGGTTTTTTGTCGCGAAAGTGCCTTGAAAGGATCCTAGAGTTTTGATAGCAGATACATCAAATTGTTTTAAATCACGATTACTTTTTCTTAATGTGTTTTTACACATTTTCCCAGAAATTCCTTGAGATCAAGGTAACATCGCTTTTTATGTCAACCTGCAAAGAAAAAGTAATGCCATTCAATTTCTCCTTTTTGCAGGTTTTCGTATCGAATATATTTCTGTATTTTCAATATGAGGGTTTATATTTTCTGCCCCTTCTATTCTATTTTATATCTGCACACAGATTGGAAATAGTCTTCTTTTATAATTTAATCATAATTTTCCTAGAGCTGGACAAAATGTTTTTGTTTTTTTCGTGTTCTTTGTCGCAATCCTTGCACTTAATTGGGATTTCCGTTGTGTATTAAGCTTCCACATTATTTTTAGAATGATTAAATTCATTTATTAATTCTAATTGCTACAAGAATTCTACACTTGCTTCTAAATTCATATCATTCTCTTGTAGTCGTTATAGGATCTTATATGTGTATGTATCGCCAAACATGCCTTCAGTTAATCTTAGAAGAATCAATTCGTCTTCTATAGACATTTCTCTCGAACACAGTTTTTCAAATTCGCAATATCATGATGCGTATTTCAATCTGTGTAAATATTGCGTTATGGTTTCGTTCGGGTTCTGTCTATTTTCCAGAAATTTTTCTCTCTTTGGGGCGGGGTGCATGTTTCTTTTTATAATGGCTGAAATTTCCTCATATGTTAAGTCTTCCAGTATTTTTGGGTACACCATAATGGATATTTTCTTTATGCTTTCACATCCTGGCGAAGCCAAAAAATAAATCAATAATTTCATTCTCCCTTTCGGAGGCTTCCTTGTCTTTCAGTTTCTTTACCCTATCCAACGCTGCGAAACATCTAATCCAAGTTTCTACGTGCTCCGGTTCACCGAACGCGGTTAGGGATCCTATCGGCGACGCCACATTGTTATGAAGTAGAGTACTCTCTGAAATTAACGCTGTCGGGTCAACAGATAGTAACAGTCCTTCACTGTGGCGTTCTGCTTTTATAGCAGTAACTCATTCACATACAATACTACAATATTCTTTCGCTTTATCTATCTCTGCCTGGTAATATACAATCTATGTATCAATATATCTATATCTATCAGTCCTTTGTTAAAAGATCTAAAGAAATGTCCGTTCTAGTTTTGGTCAAGTTTAGTTAAATAATTGTTTCCAAAAGCAGAGATATTATATTAGAACGATCCAAAATATAAACTGAGAAAAAAAACCTACTAATATGACGAAAAGAAATAAACTGAACAAATACATCAATATAAAAATGGGCGTCGGAAATGGATGTGACTACACATAGAATGTATTCAACGCATACAGTAAGACGATTCCAAAAGAACTAGAATTTCTACCAAGATTGATTACTGATGGACACAACTATAAAAAAACAAAAAACATATTCTACTTAGATGACATTGTACTGATGACATATTCAGAAAGAAAACTGCAGGAACTCATAGACAATATTGTAAAGGAAGACGTGAAGAATAGACTAATTATCAGTTGATGCTTGTTAGCAAAAGGGGTAGCGGACTACGAATTGAAGATGTCAGAATCAAATATGCTATAGACCAATAAGATTTACCTCTCTTGATGTTGATTATCTCCCTTGAAAGAAGAACTTTCCCTCAGACACTATAAATAAGCGGACTAGCCGCGCCTCTCCATTCAAGCTCAATAAATCTTTCTTAAGCCTTATAACGCCTCCGAGTTGTTATTACATCAAACAAGTACAGAAATTTAACTATCTGGGAGAAGTCTTATAACAGGCATCAGTAAACGTGACACAGACATCCAAAGTCGCACTGCCATGGCAAAATATGCCTTTCTAAAACTAAGCAAGTTATTAATCAATAGGATTTTTTTTCGTTAGAGACGAAGAAAAAAATGCTGAACTGCCTTGTAATATCAGTCCTCTTATATGGCAGTGAATGCTGGACAATGTCTTCATTGAAGAAGAGGAGACTTGAGGTAACAGAGATGTGCATCCACAAAAGATACTGAGATTACTATGGACTGGACATGTGAACAATGAGGAAGCTTTGGGAGCGAAATAGACGTTTGTACTTAGAATCAGAAAGAGATGGTTAAATTTTAGGAAACACATAGTGAGGAAAGAGGGTTTAGCAAATTTGACACTTCCAGGGCATAATGAAGGCCAGAGGTAAATTATGAGTGACCTTCCTAATGAATTTGTGTAAATGGACGGCAGAACAGCGACAGTTAAAGGACAATAATTGCTTAGAGTTACAAAGGGTAAAAAATTGTGGAGAGTCATGATCTGTTTGGTTTGCTTTATTTTGTTTTACGGTATATCAACCGGAGTGGGTTATTAAATGCCGACAAGATTTTTAAGATTCGTATGAATAGAATATGTATTAATATTTTTTTAAGAAAAAGTATTGATAGTAAGTTGTTTTTTTTCAAAAATCTATTACTGGTAATATTTTTTTCAAAAATGTATTGCTGGTGATTTTACTTTTAAAATTTATTTTTTATACTTTCATAGAGTTTTGACTCCAGTTTGGGAAGTGGTTATCTGCCCATAGCTGGGATCCTAACAAGCACAACCACCCTAGGTCAGGGTGGACCTGAGGATTGTAGCAAGAATAGCAATTAGGAGACGGTTCCACGCTCCTCAAAACTTTTCAGATCAGAGGCCTTGCTGCCGAATGTAGAGTCATGATCTCCCACGTACTGAAAGGACACCGTATATAAAAAAAACAGCTATTGGTTTTTATATTAAAAGTACAGGAGGGCATGAAAATCTAATTATGAAGATGCTGAACAATGTAAAACTGAACAGAAACTCCCAGCACCATCTTTTTTTAACAATATTGCAGGATGATTGTAAGCTTTTTGTTAAAGGTTTTTCAGCGGTCAACTTTACAACCACCGACAAAAGGAAAGAGACAAAATTCAAAATACGAACGTAATTAATACTTTGGTATAAAGGAGAATATAGTAGAAATCTTTAATTTAATACTATTGAAAAATTATTTTAACAAAGAGGAACACTCAGATGCCATTTTTAAACAATACAGCCCTCTTCCATTCGCTACAAAGAACGCCAAAACGAGGCTTCAGAACAACGACATTAGGCTCATATTTTGACCTGGTTAGAGTACAGTTTTGAACTCTGTAAAGAAGATTTGTTCTCAAGTAAATACCCACCAAAAAAGAACAAAAAAACTGAATTAAACTAGAATAGCATCAACTTCATATCACTGAGTTGAAAATGTCTTAGAAAAAGAAGGAAAATATTTTGATATCTAAATAATGATTCTATGAATTGATATGATTAAAAGGTTTTGTTAAAAATGGCCTTGGAAACTCTTTCGCTATGAAACAAATACGCTTTAATAATTCCACGAATAAGTGGACAGGGCTTTCTATCATGGCATTTCAATGCATACAATCTACGAATACATACATATATATATATATATATATATGTGTGTGTGTGTGTGTGTGTGTGTGTAATGTTAATAACTATACTCGGTTTGTGTAATAATATATATATATATATATATATATATATATATACATATAATTATATATATATATATATATATATATATATATATATATGTATATATATATATATGTATATATATATATATGTGTGTGTGTGTGTGTATATAATGTTAATAACTATACTCGGTTTGTGTAATAATATATATATATATATATATATATATACATATAATTATAATTATATATATGTATATATATATATATGTATATATATATATATGTGTGTGTGTCTGTGTCTGTGTGTGTGTGTGTGTATATATATATATATATATATAATGTTAATAACTATACTCGGTTTGTGTAATAATTATATATATATATATATATATATATATATATATATATATATATATATGTATATATATATATATATTGTTTTCGAAGAAATCTGAGCCACATCATGATAATATACACTTTGCTGTTGTATCAATAAGAAATATCAACAATAGAAGTATTTCTGATACAAGAAAGCAGAGATAAGAACGAGAAAAGAAGCTATAAAAGCGAAATAGTGATTGAGGGACAAGAAAAACGAAGAAAAGGTGAAGATAACCTTGACATTCTGCACATAAGCACGACGCGCAGTAGTCTCATAATACACAGACTATGAAAAAAAAAACAAAAAAAAACAACCGCGCATCAATGAAAAGTGCATATATAAAAGAAAAACGAAAACATAAACAGTTAATTAATCGTGTCTCCTGACGAGTGGACGGAGTAATTGGTGGAAGATCCGTCTACGAAGCTGGAATCGGAATGCTGAAGGTAACATCAATCAGCTAAATAACAAACTTTGTATGTGTATTGATTATATACATATATATATATATATATATATATATATATATATATATATATATATATATATATATGGTTGGATAGATGTGAGCTTGTGACCCTGGGTTTCACGCTTTAGCGATCGTCAGACAACCATATATGTTAGCTCTGTCTCTGATATTGAGCGCTTTCTAATAAGTACCGCGCATATAATATATAAATAATTATACATATATATATATTTATTTATATTTATATACACACACCTTTCACACACACACACACACACACATATATATATATATATATATATATATATATATATATATGACGTGTAAGAATATCGATCTTTTCATATTCAGGTTCTCTATTATATTATGGCAGAGAGAAATAATATTTTATATCGATTATGGAACGCAGATGACATTCACTTCCGGGTATCCACCTCTTCCCGCCAAAAAATTGAGTCCTCAGTATTTAAGGTCTCTCGCTTAACTAAGACAGAGATTGAACATGGCCTGGCGATCTTTTAATTTGAAACTAGAACCGCTTTGATTTCATTTCACATTCTTTATTCTTCTCACATTTTATAGACAATACTTCCTATTAAGCACTTTTTATTACCAGCATATCTACAGATAGATCTTACCAGCTACCATTGTATTTCGTTATATATATATATATATATATATATATATATATATATATATATATATATATATATATATATATCGTGTGCGACAGCAAAATTGTCCATATGTTTAATATGTAAAAAAGAGCACTAAACTGATTGAGTTTTTTACCAGGTCTTCATATAACACGTTTAGTGATCTTGACACCATTTTCGTAAGAATTAGTGAAAATCCCTTTGAGTTATTCAGTTAGAAATAGAACACATTAATATCGTTTTCTGTCAGCCCTACTATGTCTTCCCAACTGAGCAATGGTGAGAGAAAAATGGTCATTCAGGACATCAGTGATGGTACCAACATTAATAATCTGGCTTCCATCTTCAAAGTCGATTCAAGGACTATCAAGGAAAAAGTGAATAAGTTTTTAAAAAGTGGGAGCTGTAGAGAGGAAATCTGGATCAGGAGGTCACAACAGCAAGAGGGATCCTCATTTCAACTTAGAGCTAAGTACATGCTTATTATTCAAAATAGGGTCCAATAGTTTTATAAAGGCCTTGGAGTATTTCTTAAGACAACTTTAATCATTTCTAAGATACAGCGGTTCAAATCTTAATCTAACAATTGGACAATTTTGCTATTACATGATTTTGACATTTATATTGTTACACCCGGTATATATATATATGTGTGTGTGTGTGTGTGTGTGTGTGTGTGTGTGTGTGTGTGTGTGTGTGTGTGATAAATATATAGAAAATAGGAAAGAACTCGTTAGGTAAATAATCCAAATTTCTTTAGTATTTTTGTTATTATTTTTAAAAAATAATGCTCGATACAAAAGTAAAGCATGAATATAATTATTCATTTAAAAATAGGATTCCAACACGCTACATAAGAGAAACATGAGAACTCTTATGTAGCGTGTTGGAATCATATTTTTAAATAAATAATATATATATATATATATATATATATATATATATATATATATATATATATATATATATATATTGTTCCTTGAACCATTTTCCTAGACACTGAATTTTGAGAAAGTTTGATTGTCTCTATAATGGTGCATTGAAAAATTTTCGGAGAGGCGGAATTTTGAGAAAGACAATACATGGCGTCTTTTTATTTTAAATTTTGGTATTGAATTTTAAGAAATTACTATCCTAACCGTAAGCGTCTACCATGAGTGACTCTCAAGCCCTGTATTAGGTGAAGTGTAATATTTCAACATTTCGAATTTATGGATATTTTGACAAACATTTTAGAATTTATTTAATAAGAGAAACAAGTAGAAATTTTAATCCAAATTTCTCAGCGCCATGTTTTTTTTAGTTTTTAATTTTTTTTTTCATTCAGAAGTTTTGATCATTTATTTTTGTTTTATACTTGCACTTTTTTTGCTATTTATTTCTCCCAAACTAACCAAATCAAATGAATAGAACATAATAACAAAGATGCTGATAGATAAAAAAAAATAGTTTAATGAAATTTTATCCGTCATTAGAACAATAATCGCTACCGGCTTTGAGAAAGAAATGCGCAGAATCTGTCTTTTTTTCTTTTCTTTTTTTTTCTCCCCTGAGGTAGTCAATTTGTTGCCGCGTTACACGCACAGTTTTTCGTCTGGTATTGGGCTTATGAAACAAAACTCGTCTTACATTCCTGTCTAAATTTTCTGGGATAAGGAGTTATCATTATTTGCATGATTAACACGAAAAACCCCTGAGTAGACCTAGCAGACAAATAAATACGATAAGAGAACCGATAATAAATAAATAAATAAATGAATAAATACAGATAACAGCATATCTTCAACAGCAGAAGCTGTAACAAAACCGACTCCCAAGAGAGTGCTTCTCTGATCACTACAATTATAACCTGTTTAACTCTAGAGGTAACCACTATCTTCCCACATATCCGCATAAACTATGCCTCTTACTCTGTAATCTTTGAGTGACTCCCGGGCTTTGTACATGGTGAACATCATTGTAAAAAATCCTCGGTGAGTGCAGTCAAGCATTACAAGCACCAGCAGCACTCAATAACAGGCAGGTTAGGTTTATGGTTCCATGTTCTCCACCGAGAATTGTCCCACGGTACACTAACTTAATTGGCTGGGCAGTGTATACTTGGACTCAGGAGAAACGGGGCGAGCAGTTACTGACCATCACTAAAACTAGACGAGATATCCTCAGACATGGGTAGTGGACCGAAAAAATTCTACCCACATAAATTAATCATAGCGTTCAGTACGAAATTTCTTGTACTGATATGCACATGATGAAGGCCAACAGGTGGTGAACAAGGGCTGATAACCTTGTGACAACAACAACAAAGATGATGAATGATAAAACATTCCTCCAATTTTTAGACAACGACGATGACCGCTACCCTTAAGTTGGTGCCAGTGATCCTCGCAGTCAGTGACTATCAAATCAAAAAATATTTCCCAGTTGCATTCAGTTGGTATCTAACTGCCGCAATGAATACTTCTTCTCATGACGGTACAATTAACAAACTCTGACCTTCTACTGTGGAAATTAACTTATTCAGGAAATGTTAAAATTTTCTATTTCTTCCCGAAATAAAATCCACTTTTTGTGGAGTCAGCTATACTTGGGTTCGATTTTTTCCCCATTTTTCCATTTAACATTGAAGGCCTATTGAATCTATTCACGTGATCCCATATAAATTTCGATAGTGTTGTGCTATTGAAATATGTCTCTGATTCCAGGTTCGTTCAGTGGATCGTACATAGAGCAAAAGACAGAAAGCTATGTGATGTAATTTAATGCCTAATATATTTACTTACTTTCGTTTATTAGGCATTAAATTAAATCACTCTATAGTTTACTCCTGTTTAAACAATGAACTATAACAATGAATGGGAGTATTCTTAAATTTAACATTTTTATATATTTTCCTCCACTCTACTTCTCTTAAGAAATACATGTAAAATAAAATCCTTACATTTACCTTCATAAAGTCCCACAGTGTGACGAAACGCGCTGGTAAAGAAAAAAGTTCCTTTTGTCTTTATTAATATATATGTATATATAAAGGAAAAGACAAGAAACGACAATTTACATCAAAACGTTAAAGATACAGGCACGCCCAACAATATATAGAAATTTCAAATTCATCTCGTTCAGGTTTTAAACATTTTTCTTTTTATCGCTATATTTGGATTGCTTACAACAACAAAAATAAAATCGATAAAAATCTGAACGAAAATGTCGAAGGTTAAAATTTACATAAGACAAATGTCAAAATTTAACATTTGAAATCTGAATGTAAATGTGTATCTTTGATTTCGTTTAGCAGCATATCAACTTCTAAATCTGTTGAACGTAATTTTATGCTTTCAACTATATGTTGTATATAATTTTATCTTTTCAGGGAAAACGTATCCTTTTTAGATTAATAGTTTATAGATAAAATGTATTGGTAATTGTTTTATAGAAACGGTATTGTTCATATATTTACTATAAAAACGAGCTGCTGGTATATTTTTATAAAATGTATTGCTGGTAATTTCACTACAAAAATGTATTGTTGGCAAAATCTTTCTTATAAAAATATATTGCTGGGACTTTTACCATAAAAAACTATTTTTATACTCTCTTAGTCTTTTGATTCCTCTCTGGACATTCACTATTTGCCCATAGCTGGGACCCTAACAGGTGCTGCCACCCCGAGTCAGTGTGGATCTAGGAACAAAAGCAATTAATGGGTGGTTCCACGCTCCTCAAAACCTCCAATCTTTCAATCAGAGGCCTTGCTGCTGGAGGTAGTTTATCGTCATACCCAGGACTAAACCATTGGAGAGGAGTTTATCGCTCTGCAGAGGAGCATTCGGCGTATTTTAAAGTCCCAG
Source organism: Acanthosepion lycidas (assembly GCA_963932145.1). Classification (NCBI taxonomy): domain Eukaryota; kingdom Metazoa; phylum Mollusca; class Cephalopoda; order Sepiida; family Sepiidae; genus Acanthosepion; species Acanthosepion lycidas. The sequence continues at coordinate 47,189,669 of OZ010578.1, read as the reverse complement.
CCGAGAGGGCAATAAATTTAAATGTGGAGTGTCGTTTTGATATAAACTGTAGACGGCGTTTTTTGTGTGTGTTTTTCTATGTTTATACAGTAAAAAATTGCGCAGTAAAAAATTAAGATGAAAATAATATTAATACTACAGAGTGGCCAGTAAAAAAAAAAAAAATGAAAAAAACTGCAAATTTATTATCACTGTTTTATCTTTCAGGAATAATTGACCTTGAATAACCTTGAATAAATTTATTGAATATTCATGACCTTGAATAATCGTTCGACTCCCGCGTAATTACTTAACTCTGATTGGTTCCTTTACGATGATTGTTCAGTTTGTGCATGAATCATGATAGCTAATTAAATTTCTTTCTGAATTTACTGTTTTGTAATTGACACTCTGTGTATATAGGAAGAATCTTATTAATAAAACTTATTTTTGTTTGAAAACTTTTATACTTTCATATAAACCTATATAAAATGCGTGCCAACATTTTAGGCAAATAAAAAGTATATTTTATACGAAAAATTAGAAAAATTGCAATAATTATAAAATTCTGGAAAAACTCTGGTCAATTATGTTTTTTTTTATTTTTTTGATGAGCTCTTTCTAAACCTTTGTAAACTTACAGCCAGATTTCGTCTTATTGTGACTCAGACACAATGTCAATATGATGATCACAAATAATGAGTAGACCTGAAAAATCTTACGTTTGATTTGTACTTCGCTAATGGATTTCATCTTGTCACTGAGAATCCTCTCTAGCGGTAGAACTTTCAGATACTTATAGCAATCGCTATCTACTTCCTATATAGGTTCTGTCCCTGTGCTTATTCATTTCCAGCATCACACTCTTATAAGACCAAATGACCCTCCTGATATCATGGAAGCATATGCTGACGGTGCTTATCGATGCCTCCAACTGGTCATTATTGGAAGCATACGCCTTAATATCATGAATCAAAGTCAATGATGATCACAAATCCCAGATGAGATAGCGAATCGACATGAATCATCTCACGCTTGATTTGTACTTCACCAAGTGATTTCATCTTGTCCCTAAGAGTTCTATCCAGCAATGGAACTCTCAGGTACTTGTAACCATCGCTTTCTACTCCCTTTATAGTTTCTTTTCTTTTACTATCCACAGCTTTTACCTTCTTCATTTCCAGCACCTCACTCTTATCAAGACCAAATGATATCCTGATATCATGGGATCAAAAGTTAAGTGTTTGTCAACGATTCCAACTGGCCATTATTGGTAGCATACGCCTTAAGATCCTTCATTCATAACAGGTAATTGTTGGGCTGTTTCTGATCCTTTGTCAACTTTGTTGGGGCGCACCCACCTTCTCATCAGAATGGACTGATCTCTCTACTACTAATAGGACAGTTCTATAGAGTTCTGGAGAGATTCAGGTGACCATCACACTTCCGTCTCTCTACCGGAAGATACAGTTGGACTTTATACTCTTTCTGATTGTGACTGACTAACCTGCGTTCGTTTGACTACTAATCTCTCTGTTGTAAATACCTCTTCGAATATACCAGTATTTTTCCCTACGTATGTGTTTGTCTTTATTTCAATACGCGCACGCGGAAACACTCAACATCTCAAACTTATAGCCAGATTTCATCCTAATGTGAATCAGTGTCAACAGCAGCATGAGAATCACAAATCCCAGCGTGGATACCGAATCGACATGAAACAACTCACGCTTGATTTGTACTTCGCCAATGGATTTCATCTTGTCACTGAGAGTCCTCTCTAGCTGTAGAACTCTCAGGTACTTATAACCATCGCTATCTACTTCCTTTATAGTTTCTTTTCCTTTCCTATCCACCGTTGTTCCCTTCTTCATATCCAGCACCTCACTCTTGTCAAGACCAAATGACATCCTGATATGATGGGATCAAAAGTTAACAGTGTTTATCAACGAATCCAACTGGCCATTATTGGTAGCATACGTCTTAAGATCTTTCATGAATGGCAGGCGATTGTTGGGCTGTTTGTGATCTTTTGTAAAATTATAGCCAGATTTCATCCTTATGTGAATCAGATTCAAGGGCAACAATGATGATCACAAATCCCAACGGGGATAACGAGTCGACATGAAATATTTCACGCTGTAGAAGTTTTAGGTACTCATAGTAATCGCTATCTACTCCTTGAATAGTTTCTTTTCCTTTAGTATCCATCGTTGTTCCCTTCTTCATTTCCAGCAACTCACCCCTATCAAGACCGAATGACATCCTAACATGGGAGCATATGCTAATGGTGTTTATTAAGACCTACAACTGGTCACAGGATCATCAGCAGCAATGATGATCACAATTCCCAGCTGAGATACTGAATCGACCTGAAACATCTCACGCTTGATATATATTTAGCCAAGTGATTTCATCTTATCACTGAGGGTCCTCTCTAGCTGTAGAATTCTTATAACCTATAACCATCACTATCTACTCCCTTCAGAGTTTTTTTTCTTTTACTATCCACTATTGTTCCCTTCTTCATATCCAGCACCTCACCATTATCAAGACCAAATGACATCTTATCATGGGGGCACATGCTGACGGTGTTTATTAAGCAGTCCAACCTGTCATTATTGGAATCATATAGCTTTAGATCCTTCATGAATAACAAGTGATTGTTGGGCTGTTTGTGATTGATTGTAAAATTATAGCCAGATTTCGTCTTATTGTGAATTAGAGTCAGCAGCAGCAATGATGATTACAAATCCCAGCTGAGATAGCGAGTCGGCCTGAAACATCTCACGCTTGATTTGTACTTCGCTAATGGATTTCATTTTGTCAGTGACAGTCCTCTCTAGCTGTAGAACTTTCAGATACTTATAGCAATCCCTATCTACTTCCTTGATAGGTTCTATCCCTGCGCTTCTTCATTTCCAGTACCTCACCATTATCAAGATCAAATGACCCTCCTGATATCATGGGAGCACATGCTGACGGTATTTATCAAGGCCCCCAACTGGCCATTATTGGTAGTATACGCCTTAATATCATGAATCAGAGTCAACGGCAGCAATGATGATCACAAATCCCAGTGGAAATAGCGAGTCAACCTGAAACATCTCACGCTTGATTTGTACTTCGCCAAGTGATTTCATCTTGTCACTGAGAATCCTGTCCGTGTTTTGTCTGGAAATTATCGACCAATTTTCACCGCCTCCAGAACTGTTTGTGCATACATTATTTTATTTCGCAATCTTTGGGATATTTTCTTTCTCGAACTGAATTTTCGATCGATCCTCGCTTTCATCAAAATTTTTAACCATGAAATTTCTGAAATATTCTCTACGTATGGTTTGGAATCGTTGCTAAACATAGAGAGGGTGTTACTGCGCACGCAAGAACAGGAATTGCTCAGTAGGCAGTGAGATGCCAGTAAGTGAGCTTGTGTATTTTGTGACTGTTGTATCCACAGTGAATAAGAAGCAAGTTTTGCTTGAGATTTGAACATCCATCCGCGGAAACTATCCGAATGGTTAAGAAGGCCTTTGGAATGATTTAAGGAGACTCCCCCCCACAATAAAATTTTGGTGCTGATACTTCAAACGTGGCCGGTCAATCTGTTGAAAGAGCGTCATATTCAGGAAGGCCTTCAGCAAGCAGAACATCTGAAAATGTTGAACGCATTCAAACAGCAATCAAAGAAATTTGGTGATTGATAGCGCGAGGATTATACGTTCTAGAGATCACATACGCTGCCCAGAAAGTAGCCAGCCATTTAAATACCTCGACTGTCCATCCTTCAAATTTCGAGTAGTTTCTTTTCTTTTCTTTTTTTTTTTTTTATTTATTTTTCAAGTATCGCATTTGTCAGCACCCCTTACAGTCTTGCATTGATTACCTATGATTGCTGTCTTTTCTCAAACCTAAAATTGCCGTTCAAAGGAAATAAATTTTGGATCACGGGTGACGCAATAAAGTAGCTGAAAGTGATTTCAACAGCGGGTTTCGGAAAAGTGATGTGGATGTCGGGATCTATATCTATATCTATAATTCTCAAAATGTGTGTGTGTATGTATGTGTGTGTGTGATTGGATGTTGTTTATGCGTTTCCACAGTTTTTTATCCGATTTCGATTAATTTTCTTTTTTTTTTTCTTTTTTTTTTTTGACAGATAATTTTTTCAATGGCGATTTTGTGTCAAAATTGGCTGGAAAAAATTACAACCTTGAAGATGAAGAATCGAAAAAACTGATTTTTTTTTTACACTTTGCGCAAAAATTATAGGCAAAATTTAATGTCGGTAAAAAACTGCGTACACTCAATTTAGAGAGTTGAAATCTAATGAGAAAAATTATTAGAATTAGAAAAAATATATATTATAAATAGAAATTATCGTATATAATTATTATGACGATCCATGGAAGAAGTTCCTTTCTTGCACGATTGAGAACGCAAAAACGGGTCTTTTCAGACTCCCAGCATTCAAATTGTTAACCCCTATTTAGGGATGTGCCTCAGTTTCACCCAAATATTGTTACTAATATTGATTTTCAGGTGGGCTCACTTTAAACTTAAACTGCTCCAATTGGCTCCCTGTGCCGCGCCAGGAAATTTTTCTCCCCTGAATCGATACTTCAAATATACAAAACGACCATTCGCCCTTGCATGGAGTATTGCTGCCATATATGGTCTGGGGCACCTTCTGTTTACCTCGGAGTTCTTGACAAGATCCAGAGACGGATATGTAATGTGATTGGCCCTGATCTGGCGTCTCGCCTGCAGCCACTATCTCACAGACGCGCCGTCGCCTCTCTCTGTCTATTCTACAAATACTTTCATGGCAATTACTCCGATGAGCTGCTTTCCCTGGTCCCCAGTCTCCATGAATACAAGCGCCTTACGAGGCTGGCATCCCGATCTCACCCTTACACTGTAGAAACTTTAAAATGTAGCCGTCTCTTCTACTCCAATAGCTTCATACCTCGCACCTCTCGCCCGTGGAACACCCTTCCTAATTACTGTTTCCCTGATAGCTATAATCTCCAACTATTCAAATGTAATGTCAATCGACATCTCCAGTTACCTTGATCTACCACTATCCTTCCCTTCATCCTTTCTTCTATCACTCCTATCTGCTCTTGCTACAAATCTTCTGCAACCCCCCTGCATCCTAGTGGCTTCATGCATTGCTCGGGGCGCTAAGCTTAAAAAAAAAATTGAATGGTTAAAATTCCAAGTAATGAAACATCCAATCGAAGACGGGTTATACTGCTAGTATATATATATATATATATATATATATATATATATATATATATATATATATGGTTGGTTCAAAAATAATGTCGTTTTCTCACATAGTAACATATGTGAGAAAACGACATTATTTTTGCACCAACCTAATATATATATATATATATATATATATATATATATATATATATATATATACGTTTATAAAATCTAGGGAATCTAAGGAATACTTGGGAACTGTACAGTCATTATGGATATTTCGATTACTCTTTTTCCACGCTTCTTAATCGTATTTTATCTCGTCCAAACGATGCATTTTGAAGATACAGAAGCACTACATTTGTCTATAAGCAGTTTCTGGTTATTCCCAAATTTAAAATCGCAAAAAACATGAAACTGAGTGTCTTATATACATAATTAAAAGAGCTACAAATGCTAAACTCCAGCTCCGCAAAAAAAAGCAATGTTTTAAAAAACCAGAAATGGCTTATTTAAAATAAACGATTGAACAATAAACAACAACCAACACAATAATCTAGATAAAAATATATCAACTCTCTGTTTAATAATTGCAGGTGAACATCTTGTTGGAATATCAGGTATAGTAGAGAATGTTTCAGATCTAAAGCTATCCAAGCCCTGAGTTTCCGTTTAGAATTCACCGCCACAATTCATTAAGGTGATCTAATCAACATAAGAAAACCATAGACAAAATGATACAGATTTCACCAATGGCTTCGTTCAAGGAAAAAACACTTCAACTATAGGAACCAAATAACGAAAAAAAAAACATTACCACAAAGACGCTAACACGCACTAAGGACCCTATCAAAAAAATAAGGAAATCTACATTTCACCTACGGACAAAGTGAGGAGGGATAATAAGGAATAAGAAATCATACGATGAAAAAATCAATTTACGACTAAACGATATCGACACACGAAAAATAAACGACCAGAAAATAATTACTGAAACACAAAAATGTAACAAATCTATTAGGCAACTAATTAAAATGAAGACAACAGAATATCACACTAGAATACCTGAACTTTACGGTCTCCCTAAAACCCACAAAACAGGCACCCCTATTCGCCCCATCATTTTAGGAATAGACACAATGTGGGGTATTTAATAGCAAAGATGATGGAAAGCAAAAGAATATAGATGAATTTGGCCAGATTGCAAAATAAATGCTATTTCAAAATTTTGAAACTACCAGCGTTTTTCGTTCATGCGCATGTGTAGTCACAACAACGTCAATAAACCCAGTGCAAAGTCCTAACAAATGAAACGCAACCCAAAACATTTCTCAATTTTTAATACATCTTTTCTTTTAAAGACTGTTTTTGATATATAACATTTTATATATCGTTATCCTATATATATATATATATATATATATATATATATATATATATATATATATATATATATATATATATATGTAAATGTTTATTTTGGCAGCAATCCCTTTTTATATAAGTTTCATTAAAAATGGCTGACAAGGTTTTCATGTGTTCCTATAATGTTCTTCTTTTATGAACTTTAATTATATAGAAATTGTCCAAATGTTTCGTATGTCCGAGCGATTTCGGCTATAATTTTAGCCATTAGCAAGGATTAATTTTACTTTTACTTTTAACTGAATGTATGGATTGTTTTATGTATGTATCTAGAGCTATAGGAATGTTTTGTCTTCCAAATACGGTCAGCATATTGTGGCCGTGTTCATGCTTGATATTATTGAGTGTTGGCTTTTTTTCTTATTTATTAAAAATACTTCCATTATTTCTAGCCCTTTTGTACATGTGGATAATGTTATTATATTTGTATTATCAATGAGTATGTTGCGAATAATGATTGGTAGATCTCTAGGTGTATTTAAATGAGACCTAATTGAGCTATGGTCAGAGAGATACAACGTGGGTTTTCTTGTTAGGGATGTTGTATATATAGCATATAATTATTTACGAATATGAATTGTTCAGGAAAACAGTTTCTTAAGGGAGAAGGGGAGTGAAAGGCGGTTTAAGTGAGAGAAATATGAATGTTCTCGGATGTCTAAAATACATTAAAGTTATACCGGAAAAGATACATTTTGTGGTGACATACACACACAATAGACGATCTAATCTTAAAGATCAGAAGAAGAGGGAGGGAGAAGAAAAGAAAAGAAAAGAAAAGGGGGATGGGGGAGAGAGATGGGGCGGGGGGAACTAAAACTGAAGGGCATTTATTAAAAGGGCCGCTGTGTAATCAAGAAAATTTGACAAAATTAATACCGACTACAGGCTACAAATCAAATATAAACATATAAAAAAACAAACATAACAATTATCTAATCTAGCAAAGGCCTATATTTCTATGTTCAAAAACACATGGGTATACATACATACACAACATCATATTTATATTTACACGTACGTACATACATACATATAGGCGTGTACACACATACCCATACATATTCATATACCCATACATATATATATATATATATATATATATACATATATATATATATATATATACATACACATACACATATACATACATATACACATACATCCATACACATTCACTTCTACATTATACTATATTATTTACATTTACACACATATATACGGCCCTGTCGGCTGGGGCTTTAGAATACGCCGACTGCACCTCTGTAGAGGGGTAAGACCCCCCCCCCCAATGAGGCGTCCTGGGTATGACGTTAAATTGCATCCAACAGCAAGGCCTCTGATCTGGAGGTTTGAGGAGCGTGGAACCACCTCTTAATTGCTGGTGTTCCCAGGTCCACCTTGACCCGGGGTGGTAGCACCTGTTAGGGTCCCAGCTATGGGTAAATAGTGAACTCCTAGTTTTCCAAGTTTTGCTCACGTCCTGGGTATGACGGTAAACTACATCCGCGTTCTGGGTATGGCGATAAACTGCATCCAACAGCAAGGTCTCAGATAATGTTTTCAGAAAAATAATGTTGCCAGCTCTAAGTTTTTGAAACAATAATGTTGCCAGCTCTAAGTTTTTGAAACAATAATGTTGCCAGCTCTACGTTTTTTATTCCATACAAAATAGGCATTTAAAATTCATATAAACTGGATTTGGCATTAAATAACCCACAGTGGTTGATATGCCATAAAACCCAAACAAACAAACAAACAAACAAAAACACATATATACATACGGACATACACACACGTGCACATAAACATATATACATAAAACCTTAGATCTCCATACAATTACATACACCCATCTAAAAAAATAAACAATGTATCCCTTTATTTATCCGTCTAACTATACATACATACATACATACATACATGCATATACACCCATATACAGATATATATGTATACATATATACCTAAACATACACACACATATAAACACTTTTACATACACATCTACCTCCATATACATACATCCATATACGTATATATATATACATACATATATATATATACATATACATACATTCCTAGATATATACACACATACACACACATGTACGCATATATACATATCTTTATATAAATCAAAACGTAACATTTAAAAAATTTTTTCTCAAAAAAAAATTTAAATACATAGCGCATCACATAAACATACACAATGATATATATATAGATAAACATAATAAATAAACATAATAGTCATTCCATTAAAATGTCATGCCCGATGTTATTGAACCAAGATGGAACTGACATAAGTGACAACACGTTATAAAACGGTGCTTATGCTTTGAATCGTTTCTTATGTCTACATTTAGAAAATATCTCACTCCGGAGATTTAACAACTAATCTTGATTCTTATCTTTAATCATAAAAATTCTTTCCGCCATGCACAGATCACACCGATCGGGGAAGTTGTTAGGGGTTCTAGCTCTTGATAAGTATCTTCATTCGAAAAGTGGGGTTAGTCCCTTATCCACCAGATCCCAGTAGTGTTTGGATAAGGAATTTTGATTTTTGAGGTATTTATATCTAAAAGAGCATCTATGGTTGTATAGACGGTGCTTCCAATCACCGGCGGATATACCTATATATCTTTTTTTTCTGGTTTATATTTTCCTTGGGAAAGATTGTTGCCTCGTATACTACATTTTCATACATACATTTACCCCCGATTAGACAAAGGTTTTTATTCCTACAATTGCAGGTAGGGTTACTAGATTGAGTTTCATTTCTATGGTAGTTTCTAAGTATTCTACAATTATGGGAAGATATAATTTTCTCCATATATATATATATATATATATATATATATATATATATACACATGTTTGGATCCTGGGTATGACCTAAAAGTACATTCAACAATGGAGTGCGGACTATGGGACAGAATTAGGGTGCCCCAAACCATTGTTACCTAAGGGTGATCCCTGGCTAAGATCTAGCACATGTTTTCCCCCTACCAGGGTTATGTTATTTTTTTTGTGTGTGTGTGTTGTGTGTGTGTGTGTGTGTTGTGTGTGTGTATGTAACTGATATAAGTGAAGGGTCTGGAAGGAAAAAACGAGAAAAAAATAGTGAAAAGGAGAGAAGGAAATTTTTTCCTTGTCCTTTTCCTTAGCCCGATGATAAAAATGAATGAATAATGGGATAAGTGTAATGTGATGGTTGAGTGCGTTTCTCTGTGTGTGCGTGTATATGTCTTGTGCGGGCGTTTGGAATCAAATCTGTACTTACCACTTCAAACCAAGCAGGCCGCCATATTCCTGATCAGATAGAAATTGTGGCTGTATTTTCTTCCTTTTTTATGGAAGAGGGAATACTGCTGGTGAACCGGAAGTCATCCGCGATTGGACAATAAATTGCCAAGAATAGTCGTATGGTATACATTTCGGAAGATGTAAAAAAACAAGTTGTAGCTGACAGAAGGTACACAAGTCTATACCCGATCAGTATCGGCTGGGTCACCATGGAGAGGGGCTATGATGCTGAAAGACCTGAAACCCCTAATGAACCTTGGCTAGAAACATCACTGATGATGTCTACTAAAGCATCCAATAGATGTATTTTACGAAATATATAAATATATATATAGATAGATAGATAGATAGATAGATAGATAGATAGATATTCAAACATGTTTCATTGAATAATATAGACACCCACTCCAGTTGACTAATCATTTTCTTTAAGATGGAATTCATCAAGGAAGTTTTTGTCTTTTTTTTTTAATCCAAGTACTTTTATAAGATCATCTTCAAGGGTAAATTACAAAAAATATACTTTTGTAAAAGAGATAAAATCTGAATTCCGTTCTGATGGGGATTTTTAAAGACGCGTTAAAGACGTTCTCTGCTATAGTTTTTTTTTTTTTTTTCAATTTATCCGTTGATCCGTTCAGTTTATTTTTAACAGAATCCTTTCATATTCACGAATATTTGTCCGTGTATTACAAACAAATGAGGCAAGAAACGCACTGCATTTACAGTGCATTTCTTGCCCCATTTGATTGTAATACACGGAAAAATATTCGTGAATATGAAAGGATTCTGTTAAAAATAAACTAACATAATGTCTTTACTTTATTTAATATTTAATCAGACATGCCTAAAAGAGAATTTGCTGAGTAAATACACACACACACACACACACACACACACATATATATATATATATATATATATATATATATATATATATATTTAAACAATGGGTTTTGTTTTTTTTAATCCATTATGTTTTTATTCCTTCAAACATTATTTTTCGTGGATAGACGCCCTGTTTTACTTTAGATAGACTTTATTTAATCTACCGGTCTATATACTAGAGAAAATTTATAAAACAGAATGTGCTCTCTGTCAGGATTTGAACCTGCGACCTCTTTGTACGAGAAACCACCGGTGTACTTTAACCGTTCGGCTACGAAGAGCTTCAAAATTTTATTTTTAATCCGACATATGACTAAAATAATAGAGTCTGTTAATTCTTTAGAAATTGCTTGTTTTTCGTATATGAAACTGAGCAGGTATGTGTTTCATGAAAATCCGAACGAGTGAATATGCTTCAAAGGCGAACCGAGCCTTGCTTGATTGTATAACTGTCGGGAAAACAAATTGAACCATCTTTCCTGGCATCAGACTTTGAAATATATATCGATATAATCGTGGAATTTCATATCAGTGACAAAGGTTGAGCCAACAAGACGTATTGAGTTATTTTCCTGGTGATTAGCACCAGCCATGCTGACAGAATACAAAAAAATATTAAAACGATTTAAAAGATCACTACACAAATGCAATCATGTTTTTTTACACGTTTTTATGAAATATATATATGTAATATATATATATAATTAATTTATTAACAAATCGGAGGCTTCAGAAAGCCATTGTAATATTTTATTTCGCGAGACCGATTTTGTTTTTTACTTTTTTGGGTTGTTTTCTTTCGTTTTTGTTTTTTTGTTGTTTTTTTTTGTTTTTTGTTTTTTTGAAACCGCAAGACCTGAGGAAGTGAAATCGAACTTTATCGGTCTCGCGAAATAAAATATTACCGATTTTTTAATTAATTATTACTTGCTCTGTTTATTAGATTGAGCTCTCGGGATTTATATCCTCCCTGGAATTATCCATACGTATTGTCAATCAACTTTATTATATATATATATATATATATATATATATATATATATATATATATATAATTATTTATTTAAAATATGATTCCAACACGCTACATAAGAGGTCTCATGTTTCAAAACAAGAGCCGAAAACTTCAATATAATTATTTGAATTAAATTGAGTTAAAGTAAGCTCTGTTCCATCTTCAAGCGAAATTTTTTTTTTTTTTTGGAATAACTTATTTCTGAAATTTACGCGTTTTAATAGTAATAGTATACTCACAAGTGAAATCAAAATTTCCATGGTAACAGCCAGGGTGAATTGTTTAAAATAGGGGTGTTGAGTGTTAATAATTTGTATCAGTATAGAGTTATATATATATATATATATATATATATATATATATATATATATATATATATATATATATATAAAATATTTATAGGAAATGGTTCGACCGAGAACCTTTCAATATAATTCAAATGTTCTTCCCCCTTGACAGGAGAAATTGTTGTTAGATCCGGCATGCCTATACCGACCCAGATACAGAGTGCATCGCTGATATCAAGCAAAGCTGAATAATACCTTATAAACAAATATACCATTTAATACAAAAAAACAGAGCGTCTACACAAGTATGGTTATCCACACAAAAATAACCTTTAAGCAATAAATTCTGTCGGATTAATAAATAAAAAGATCAATTACTTGGTTGGTGCAAAAATAATGACGTAATGATGTCGTTTTTTGACGTATTTTTAACTTTAAAAAAACGACATTATTACGTCATTATTTTTGCACCAACCTAACATATATATATATATATATATATATTCAAAGGCTGAAGTGATGGATTTTTTTAACCGTTTACTTTTGATTTTTCAAGTCATTTTGTTTGTGTATCTTGGCTTGATTAAGTTGCAATTCTTTCAGAAAAGGTGAGATTGGAAAAAAAACCGAGGCGTAGATTGATATTTTGATAATATTAAATGGCGGCATTCTCGAGGATTTTCCTTCTCAGTAATTTACTTTCTTTTTTGACGATTGTGACATTTTTTTAGATCAAACATGTGATCGAATCTATTTCCTTGTCAGACTAGTGCATTTGCTAAATTGTTAGTGTTGGAGGCGTTTACCTTAACACGCCATTTGTTGCCCAAGTTAGCAACAGATCGAAGATTATTTTCGATATCTCCAGCTGACAGTTTGATTTTTTTATCGAACATATTGAACTTACCATAACGGTTGGAGTAAATAGCAGTGTCGTCAGCATAAATACTGAATTGAGAAATGATGACATGTTTTCTGTAACTTTCGTTGTACTCAAGATATCTCCCTTGTAATGTCGACTACAAGCAACAGTTTTTTTTTTCTTTTGTTTTTTTTTTTTAACTTTTTCTGTTATGATGATGACAGCTTGTTTAAAGATGTTTATAAAACCGGGAGGTGAAAAAAAAAATGACTCCTAGTAAGGGCAGATAACAGCAGTATTAAATCGCAGAAAGATGTTAAAAACTCACATGTAAAAAAAAAACAAAAAACTACTAATAATAATAATAATAAAAGCAACAAATATACTGCTTCTTTGATATCATGGACACTTATTTTATCAGAAGTACTAACATCTGTTAATTTTATTAGGTCAGTATTAAAAAGAGTTTTCCGTATATATTCGCGTATCATGTGACTGTTGAAGACCTAATTTTTAAGCTAATTTTAAGGTGATCACATCATACACGAGACATAGAATTAGAGTATATATTGATGGCTCTGGCTACGCTGTTGACCAAACTACAAGGTGGTCCTAAAGTTTTGCAACCCCTACCAAAATGTAATGAGAACAATCGAAGAACAAGTAATACAGTAATACAAAGCACATGTACTGAATTCAGTTTATTCACTTTAACTGACGCTGTCACGAATCAAAAACGTCTGCATGAACACCATCTTTTTCGTGTCACAAAATGATGCGATGCCCTATCCTGTGTGATATTTTACGAAGCTGTGCTTTGTTGATTGTTGCAAAAGCTCTCCAATCGGCGTCCTTCAACTGATGGGTATTCTGGCATCGTTCATGTTGAACTCTCTCCTTGATCATATCCTACAGAACGTTGTCGTAAGACGTGACGTCTGGACTTCAGAGAGGCCAATCGACAAGTGCTGGAAGTTGCTGCGATCCTCGCCCCATCCATCTATCCCGAAAAACATCATTGAGGTATTCCCTGACAGAGATAGCATAGTGGGTTGGGGCACCATCTTATTGAGACCAACAATCATCAAGGTCAACATTCAACCTCTGGAGCTGTTGGACAAACACGTCCTTTAACATGGCCAGGTAAGAGGGCTGCTTTATATAGACCTTGAAGAAATAGGATACTTTCAAGTGCTTACTCGATATGACAGTCCAAATCATTACGTGTGGACGATTTTAACTTCACTTTTTCGTAATAGTGCGGATTTTCTTTGCTCCAGAAATAAATATTCCTAGTCTGTCCACTCCGGTAAATTTCACATTCATCGGCGAATAACACCTTTCCACGTTTTGGGATTGTCAGAAAGAAATCAAGTAACCGTCCACATGCCACACGTCTTTTGTCCTTGTCGTTATCGCTTAGTTCGTTGACGACTGATGCCTTAAACGATTTCAAATCAAGAAATAAACACAGCAAGTAATGATTAATTAACAAATCGGATACTTCAGAAACCCATGGTAATATTTTATTTCGCGAGACCGATAAAATTCGATTTTGCTTAGTCAAACTTTGCGGGTTAAAAAAAAAAAACAAACAAAAACCCAAAATCGGTATCCTGTGAAATAAAATATTACCATGGCTTTGTTTCATGTACGTTAACATTGTGGTTTTGGGAATTCGTAGCTCGGAAGAGCGTTTTCTTAGTGATTTTTGGGGTGATCATAGTACAGATGCCTCCATCTCTGCACTGGTGTCCCTTCGCGTTAAGGTTTGTCCTGTCCTCAGTTTGTCCTTAATTGATCCTGTGAGAAATAGTTCCCATCACAGTATCGTCTTCTTCGGAGGATCTGGTTTCTCGAATCTTGCAGGGAATTCATATCGCACATCTTCCGTACTCTTGCCAGAATGTCACCATACACTTGCAAGCAGACTCTCTTCAAAAATGTAGAAGCTCGTGTCAGCCATCTTGAAGAGAAAATTATATTATTTAGGGGTGACAATACTTTCAGACCAGCCTGTAGATTCCATTTACTGTAGTCAAAAGTACAGTTGTATTTAAAATAAACATAATTTTGATAAAACTGATGTTTTAATTAACTTTATCCAATAATAATGCATGTAATATTCACATATTAGTATCGTATTATAAAATACAAACATAGCCAATATGCATCTTTTCCATTGTTTACGTTTATAAGATGTTTAGCTGTTTCTCATTCGGCTGTTTATGAATGTACGAAATACACAACGAGTATAGCGTTACTAACGATACTTTTATCATTCTCTTTTAGGTTTTGTGAACTTATTTAACTAGTTAATTGGATAAAGAGATAGAGGGAAACAGGTTAGTCTACTGTAATTTAGTATGTCAAAAAAGGAACGCGTATGATACACGGGATACATGGTAAAATTATTTTTTATAAGTGAAACGCACGATACGGGAGATCGCGTGTTACACGAGTCTATCCGGTAGATATTCAAGGAAATTCAATTTCGAATTTTGTCTAAACATGTGTATATTCGTTTGACATTTTGGCTTGGTTTGGTTTGTTTTATGGCATATCAATCTCAATGGGTTATTTAATACCGACAAAATTTTTATTGTTGATAATATTTTTATCTATCTATTTTTCTATCTATCTATCTATCTATCTCAGTATATATTGGTTTGTTTTGTTTTATGGCATATCAACATCAATGGGTTATTTAATGCCGACAAAATTTTTATTGTTGATAATATTTTTTATCTATCTATCTATCTCAGTATATATTGGTTTGTTTTGATTTACGGCATATCAACCTCAATGGATTATTTAATGTCGACGAAATTTTTATTGCTGGTAATATTTTGTTTTGTCAAAAATCTATTACTGGTAATATTTTTTCCTTCAAAAATGTATTGCTGGTAATATTTTTTTTTTTCAAAAAGTTATAGCTAGTAATATTTATTTTTTTAAAAACATTGTTGGTAAACTTTTTTCAAAAATGTATTGCTGGTAATAGTTTTTTTCTTCAAAGATTTATTGCCTGTAATAAATTCTTAAGGCATTTCTGGTATTAAAACCTGTTTTTACACTTTCATAGTGTTTTTACCCCAGTTTCAGGGTTAACTATTTTCCCATAGCTGGGACCCTAACAGGTGCTACCATCTCGGGTCAGGGCGGACCTGAAAACACCAGCAATTAAGAGGTGGTTCTACACTCCTCAAAGCCTCCTGATCAGAAACTTTGCTGCTAGACGTAGTTTATCGTCATACCCAGGACGCGGATGTAGTTTATCGTCTTACCCAGGACGCGTATATAGTTTATCGTCATGCACAGGACAGTCTTTGAGAAAAGTAATTTCGTGAAATAAATAACATTTTTTTAATATAAACTTAATATAAACATATATATATATATATATATATACATATATATATATGTGTGTGTGTGTGTGTGTGTGTGTGTGTGTGTGTGTGTGTAAATATTAATAAATATACATATCATCCCGCCATCAGTAGCATGACTTGGACTTTCATGCACAACGCAATATTCAGTTGCTGACTGACCGTTGCGTGATTTAAATCTTAATAAAAAAAATATATTTAACGTAATTCTGACCGCAGTCAGTATATTGTACGGGGATTACAGTTTTTGTTATTTTAAAAATATATTTCCATTTAAATTAAACGGGATATATATATATATATATATATATATATAAGAAAAAATGAAAAAAAAATTTATTTAAAGTTTTGAACATTAACTTTATATTAAGCATAAAGGTAGATTACCGTCTGATTTTTATTAAAATTTAAAAAAATAAAAAAGAGAAAGCTCATAATTTGCATTAAAATTAATCTGGATCAACGTATTTCAGTAGATATATTTTTATGCCTCCATGATACCATAAATCCATTTTTGTTGTTTAATAAACTAGGTTTATGTAAGTGTTTTAAGATAACTAATTTTTCTATCGTCTTTCTCATTATAAGATTTGCCTTTTGCTACAAAATTCTTTAAGCATTTCATCCCAAGCAAGTTGGGAGTGCCACTAGCACCCAAGGGATTACAGAGAGTGAAAGTAAAAGGAAAGAGGGGCGTTTGAAGAAAGGATAAAGAGAAGGGCGGGAATCAAGATCAATCCATGAGAAGATGTCGATTGACATTACATTTAAAATTTAGAAGATTATAGTTATCAGGGAAGCAAGAGGAAGGGAGTTCTACTGCCGTGAAGTGCAAGAGGAGAAGCTGTTGGAGTAGAAGAGGCGGTTACATTTAACTGTTTCGGCAGTAAAAGGGTGGGACTGAGATGCCAACCTAGTAGCATGCTTAAACTCCTATAGTCAGAGCAGCAGGGAAAAAAGCTCATCAGAGCAGTTGCAATGAAAATATTTGTAGAAAAGACAGAGGGAAGCCACAGCACGAGAAAGTGACTGGAGTGGAGATGCCAGGTCAAGACCTAACACATTGTATATCAGCGGGGGCACCTGACCATATTTGTAGATTTTAAGTAGCATTGCAGACGCATGCCCTACGAGACATAGATTTTTTAATGAAGAATTTTCAAAGTGAAAAAAAAATCGCGCCTTTTCGCTAATTACTGATTCACCAATTCACGAACCAATTAAAAGGCTCCGCCACATCCTTCATTTTCTTTTTTTTTTTTTTTTGGCGTGACAAATGAGAGCTTACTGACCCGATCAAATATATATATATATTAAGCGTTTCACCCCAAGTAAGGCGAGAAGCCACTAGGACGCAAGGGGTTACAGAAGATTTGGAGCAAGATAAAATAGGAGTGATAGAGAAAAGGATGAGGAGAAGGATAGTGGATAGATCAAGGCAACTGGAGATGTCGATTGACATTACATTTGAATAGGTGGAGATCATAGCTCTCAGAGAAACTGGAATAGGGAAGGGAGTTCCACAGGCGAGAGGTGCGAGACATGAAGCTATTAGAGTAGAAGAGATGGCTACATTTAGAAGTTTCGACAGTGAAGGGGTGAGAGCGGGATGCCAGCCTCGTAGGGCGCTTGAATTCATGAAGTCTGGGAACCAGCAAATGCAGCTCCTCGGAGTAATTACCATGAAAGTATTTGGAAAAAAGACAGAGAGAGCCGACGGCGCGTTTGTGAGAGAACGACTGTAGACGAGATGATATATTTAAACAACATGTCTGACTTTTTATTAGATAGAAAAAATTTGTTTTCTTATTTCTGAACCTTAAATTATTCTCGTCTATTTTATACCCACAATGTTACACGAACATTGACTTCCGTATTCAAAAATTGATTTTATTCTTCTGTTGATCTCCTTTTTGACTTTGGCATTGTTTACGACATATTTTGTGTCATCTGTTTCTTGGATTCTGTTTTGGTCCGGTTCCTTGTACCACGGTGATAGTCCAAGGTAGAACCAATAAAGAAGAAATCGAACACGGATATGGAATAACACAGATATATTACAAACAGGAATATATACAGAGAAGTAGAAAGTGTTAGTACGAACAATCAGGTTTAGTAGTAATTGTCCGAACGCGACTCTGTTTCGGACTACCTCTGACTCGACTGACTGACTCGCTCTGACTGACTGACTGACAGACTCCTGACGGACTTCACTCCACTTCAGACTGAACGGTATTTAGTCACCCCTCCCACGAAGGCATCATGTGGCACAAGGCCGTTTTAACGTGGGATCTCTGAGCCCGTGGGATCTCCTAGTCCTTGGGATCTCCGATCCCGTGGGCTCGGCCAAATATATGCCCTTTGAACCCGTATAAACGGGTTCAGGGTCGGTTTACCACCCCGAAAGAGACTCCGCCCTTCGGCGTAGCCTCGTTCGGGTTCCTCTCCGCCCGAAGGCAGAGTTCAACCTATCAGCCGGTCGCCCGACTCCGGACTGAACGGTATTTAGTCACCTCCCCACAAGGGTATCATGTGGCACAAGGCCGTTTTAACGTGGGATCTCCAAGCTCGTGGGCTCGGCAAAAATATGCCCTTTGAACTCATATAAACGGGTTCAGGGTCGGTTTACCTCCCCGAAAGAGACTCCGCCCTTCGGCGTAGCCTCGTTCGGGTTCCTCCCGGCCCAAAGGCAAGGAGTTCAACCAATCAGCCTGTCAGCCGGTCGCCCGACTTCGGACTGAACGGTATTTAGTCACCACCCCCCACGAGGGCATCATGTGGCACAAGGCCGGTTTAACGTGGGGTTTCCGAGCCCGTGGGGTTTCCGAGCCCGTGGGCTCAGGCAAAAATATGCCCTTTGAACCAGTATAAACGGGTTCAGGATCAGTCTAACACCCCGAAAGAGACTCCGCCCTTCGGCGTAGCCTCGTTCGGGTTCCTCCCCGCCCAAAGGCAAGGAGTTCAACCGATCAGCCGATCAGCCGGTCGCCCGACTTCGGACTGAACGGTATTTAGTCACCCCCCACGAGGGCATCATGTGGCACAAGGTCAGTTTAACGTGGGGTTTCCGAGCCCGTGGGGTTTCCGAACCCATGGGGTTTCCGAGCCCGTGGGCTCGGGCAAAAATATGCCCTTTGAACCCGTATAAACGGGTTCAGGGTCGGTCTACCACCCCGAAAGAGACTCCGCCCTTCGGCGTAGCCTCCTTCGGGTTCCTCCCCGCCCGTAGGCAGAGAGTTCAAGTGATCAGCCGGTCGCCCGACTTCGGACTGAACTCTCTGCTTCCTCTTGAGGCGCAGTATTTATTACGTATGGAATAGTCCATTATGTTATCATGGGTAAGGTCCCATAACAAATTCCTAAGTATTTTTACGCTTCATCCAAATTCTCTTTTTCCGTTATCAACAATTATATTAGCTTTTTTTCTGTCTGTATTACTGGAATGAGGAGTTATCATTACTTACACTATTTTACTTAGGACTATTTTCCTCATCTTTGTTGTTGTTATCAAAACGTTTTGGACTGTAGACCCTCCAGCCTTCATCAGACGTATATCGATCTGCATTCCTAGTGGATTAAAGCGTCGATTAGTAATTGTGAGTTCAATCACTGGACCGGACAGTGCGTCCTTAGAATCAGTGGACAAATGACGAGCAGTAACTGAACAGTGCTAAAAATAACAAAATGAAATATCCCTAGACATGCGCAACAAACATCTACTCCTGTATATTAAATAAAGTGTTCAGTTCGGAATTCCCTGTCAGTTACCCAGATCGATATACACCTGATAACAACCGGAGGGCACAACGGTCGAAACGTTGTGATAACAACAAAGATAAAGAGAATCGTCTGAATGTAAATAGTATGAATAATTTTATTAATCTTCACAAACTACTTCTTCTGTGTCGCGTCCCTTCAGGACTTAGGCGATCATGGCACTCCACAATTTCTTGTCTTTTGTCGCTCTTAATAAATTTTGTCTTTTTGTTATCTCGGCTAAACCTTGCTCAACCATTCATTTATTCAAGCACGCTAGGTAGGTTAGGCGGTGTTTTCCGCTGTCACTCTTGTCTTCAGTCGGTGCTGTGAATATCAAACTTTCCAAGCGCTCGTTTCTCATCAAGTGCGGTATAAATTTCAACTGTAGCTTCCTCTAAGATTTCGTTGTTACTCACATATTCGGTCCATGGTACTCTCAACACCCTTCTGTAGAATCACATTTCTACTGCTTCAAGTCTCTTCTTCATCTGTGAGAAGATTGTCCAGCATTTATTGCCATACAATAGGACTGGTATCACGGAAGAGTTCAGTACACTTGTCTTAACGATTTGTTTCTTAATACTTTGCTTAGCTTTTAGAAGACATATTTCTCTATCCCAATTCTCCTTCGGAATTCAGTTTAAACAATTCC
This sequence comes from Acanthosepion lycidas, assembly GCA_963932145.1. Classification (NCBI taxonomy): domain Eukaryota; kingdom Metazoa; phylum Mollusca; class Cephalopoda; order Sepiida; family Sepiidae; genus Acanthosepion; species Acanthosepion lycidas. Next base: position 47,168,881 of record OZ010578.1, on the reverse strand, counting down.
AAGATATTTAAATTATTGTGCTTGTTTAATTTTACCTCCAATTTGTAATTTGCATGTTGGTTTGTTTCTTTTTCTAACAACCATGCATTCTGGTTACTTGCAATTGATGTTTAGTCCTTTCTTCTTGCTTTCTTTCACTAAGTTCTTGTAGTTTCCTTTTTGCGTCTGTTATCAACACTGTGTCAGCCGCATATCATGTGACCACCAATAATAAATCGTTCCTGATAAATGTGATTTTTTGTTTACCTTTCTTAAAAGAATGTTATTATTGATATTTCATTATTATTATTTTTTTTTTCTTTGATTTCTGGCGTTTACACATTTCTGTCCGGGTCCCCCCAGGGACCTAAGGTTAGAAATGACATCATGACACTTTCCACTGACAACAAAAATACAAGTGTGGGCTGTACTTTTCAGAACAATTTTTTGTATCTCTTTGAGACATGGACTTCCAGGAATCCCTTCAATTAGTCTACTGGAATCTTTTACGACCAGTCCTAGGGCTCTAACTACAACAGGGATTGTTGATATTCCCATATGCCACATTTTCGAGATTTCTATTTCAAGGTCCTTGTATTTTGACAGTTTTTTGAATATCTTCAAAGATACATTGCAGTCAGCAGGAATCAATAAGGAGGCACCGTTTTTATTTGTGGTCTTTAATAACAATATCTGGGCGGTTGGCTTTGATTGTTCTGTCAGTGTGTATTGTGTAGTCCCATAGAATTGTAACAGGTCCTATCTCCGTAACCGGGTCTGGGTGGTGTTCATACCATTTACCGGGTCTGGGTGGTGTTCATACCATTTATTATTATAATTATTATTATTTGTGTATGTCATGGTTCCTGATTTGTATCCTGTAGAGCCGAGTCAAAACTATGATCCTTAGGCCCTATACGAGAATTGCCATTTAATTGATAGTACTTTACTTGGTATATGGGATGTTTCTAGTAAGGTGATCTTCTGGGCAATTTGTATGTTGATGTTACCGTGAAGACTGTTAGGAAAAATTGTCCTTTCTTTGGCTTACAAGGACCACAGCTTTGATTACTATTCGTACAATCTCAGTTTTCATCCCTTGTTAATCCCGATCTTTAGGTCCTTGTATTTGTACACGTTCTCGATAAATTCTATGAAATTGTTTCTCTCATCAGATAGTACTGCTATGTCAATAAGCATACACTTCCTGAATTTCTTGTTTTTTTATCATTATCATTATTATTATTATTATTATTATTATTAAGAGATATCCTCTCTCTCACTCTCTCTCTCTGTCTCTCTCTCCCTCTCTTCTGCTAGTTACTAAATTTTGCCGTCATTTTCATCATGCGTACCATCGTCGCCATTATTCTAGCCATCAATATTATAAATTCTACCGTCCTTATCATCATTGGAATCATAAAGACTTGACAAATATATTTTCTCCGAAGACGACATTTCGTCAGTGCTACTAACCGAGAAAGAGAGACACGTTTTTTTTTAATGCATTTTAATCAAATAAATGTAGAAACTTGACTTAACATTTCTCACTAAACGCATTACTTGCCGTAATGAGTTGAAGATATGTGAAAACGGAAAGGTAAATTCAAATCGACACTTTCCAATAAAATCATATTAAAGGTCACATCATCATCGACATGGGAAGAGGAGTCACGTATACCAATGCAGAAACCTATATATATTAGGTTGGTGCAAAAATAATGACGTAATAATGTCGTTTTTTGATGTTAAAAATACGTCAAAAAACGACATTATTACGTCGTTATTTTTGCACCAACCTAATACATACATATAGATATATATATATATATATATATATATATATATATATATATATGAAATTACATAGTTTTAAGGTATGCTGTGTTTACGGTGCTAAATATCTGGGATAGAGCGTATGTAAATATATAATATAAATGAGGACACTGAGGTGAACGCTTAACGGGGACTATGAGGTGGAAACCACTCTAAGAGAAGGAAATTCTTTATTTAGAACCAACTAGTGCGTACCAAGACACACTTCACTGTAACAGTAAAAATCACTTTTATCTCTCAAGTACTTTCCATCTCTTTATGACATCATGGTCAAGCGCGCGTGAAAACTTCTTTTTCATAGTAATTCCAACATAAAAGAAAACAATTCGATTTGGGAAGGGAACCCAGCTTCATCCAAACCTCTTCTGGTCATGTCGTTTATTTCTCCATGCCGTGGAAAGCGGCCGGCACTACGACGACAGGAGAGAGGATGCAAACCAAACTCATCGTTGATTTGGGATGCGACTTGTATGGCTAAATTTTCGACCGGTAATTTGATCATGTCCGCGGTTGAGCCGGGGTCCGTCACCCGGGACGCAGAGATAATAAAAAAAAAAAATAGTTAAATATTCTTCTCTTGCGGATAGATTTTTTTTTTTACTGCTGTGGCAGTGGAGACTTCTGAGGTTATTGGCTCTCGTTCGATGGCGTTCCTTTGGAGGATTGGCGTCTCGATTAAGGGACGAGCCTCGCGAAACGGAGTGGCTCATTCATCATGTTTTGAAAGAATATTTTTTGAAAGAATTTTTTTTACGATATCAAAGCCCAGTCCAGTGAAATCCTAACGGACGAAACGCATCACAAAGAAAAAAGTCCATAATGGATGAATTTTTCACGCTCTACTGAACGCGGAAGCATAACTGTCTGCCGTTGGATTCAAACGCAAAAAGAAAAAAATCAGTAACGTATAGCTACACATAGTTTTTGCCTTACGAGTTGTACTCTTGATGATGATCTTAGAAAGAGATGGAAAGTACTTTGAAAATAAAATTGATTTTCATAGTTACGGTGCATTTCTTGCATCATTTCATTATAATACACGGGAAAATATCCGTGAATATGAACGGATTACGCTAAAAATAAGCAGATATAATGTTTGTAATTTATTTAATCAGACATGCCTAAAAGATAATTTGCTGCCTAAATATATATATATATATATATATATATATATATATATATATACTTTTATATATATATATACATATATATATATATATATATATATATATATATATATACCTTTATATATATATATATATATATATATATATATATACCTTTATATATATATATATATATATATATATATATATATATACCTTTATTTGTATACATATATATATATATATATATATATATATATATATATATATATATATATATATATATATGATAAAAAGGTTTAAACACTAGTACTCCATGGTTATAATTTATTACATTGGAATCGTAAACACGATCCAATTCATCAGACCTACAAATTCAAAAAGAAATTACAAAAAATAACTCCGGGAATAAAAAATAAAATTTAGTGAGAGTGTATGTATGAGGGTTTGGGACGAATGCGTGAGTAAATGAAAGCTATAGGGAGGGGTAATAGACGAGGGAAGAACAAGAAGGTCTGAAGGTGAAGGTGAGGATTAAAATTTAACTGAGAGAAGTTTTAAAGAGGCGAGTCAGATACAAATAAATATGAATATATATATATATATATATATATATATATATATATATATATATATATATATAGAGAGAGAGAGAGAGAGAGAGAGAGAGAGAGATTTTGTATTTCTTTTTTTATTTGCATTTCCATGTTGCATGTTGATAGAATTAGTTTCAAAACATTCTAAGGTACTGATTCTATAAATTTGTCAAAGAGCGCAAAATATTTCGTTATGTCTGAGAAAAGAATGGGAAATTCAGTTATATATAATTATATGCAATTTTCCAAAGGTCACATATTCCAGTAGTGGGAATGAACTGAAGTGACCCAGAAAAGCTAGAGACATCGACATCATCCCGCGCAAACTCGTCTTTTTTCCTGGATAACGGCTACTACGAGACATGCTATGAATTGCATCAATGTCTAGAGTCGTTACGTAGATATGCCTATCCAAGAATATTTCAGGGTTACTTCTAGTTGATTTCTGCTTGTTGGGTGCAACCCCAGGAAATTTCATGCAATCTACCCCATGCCGAGTAATGTAGTCACATGAATACCCAGAAATCAGTCTTGTGATCCTAAAGCTAGCTCCGTTTCATCCATTGTTCTGTACTAGATTGGCGGCAAGGTCTCATCATTTTACAGTTGTAATGGCTAGACGTAACCGTAAGTTCTATGCTCACAGTTTCTTCTTTCACACTTCTCGCCTGTTGAACTCTCTTTTGTTTTTTTGCTTTCCATTCAAAATTTAAATGGAATGTTGTTTTCTTTTGTCTTTTTTCATTCATGTTCCTTCTTTTTCCCACTCCTCAATAATGTCTGTAATTTTCAAACTCTATGACCTCCCCCGCCCCCTGCGTCTTAGTGGCTTTGTTACCTTGGTTAAAAAGGTTGAAAAAACATAAACAAGATCTTTGTCGGACACACCTATCAACACAGACACGTTTCCATCTAGTTCTTTGCGAACTCCACCCTACGCGTTACTTCAGTGACATCACCAGCTTAGACCACACCCACCTGATATATTGCATCCATAGCTGCAGATGAATTTAACCAACGGCTCGAAAAAGCCGAAAATATCACATCGTCTGACCACATAAGAAAGCACAGGTCTTCTTCGGTCTAACAGGAATGTTCGCAGTCTCAAGTCAATATCCAATGTCGCCATGTCAGTCATAAAACTCTACGCTTTATTGTACGGGGACTGCTGCATTGAGTTGTGATTTGTTTCTATACACCCCCACCCAAAAAAAAAAACACTTGTGGAAAAACGCAGTTACCAACTATTTCAGGTCTCAATTCAGAAATTTGTTATTCTTTGTGCCACTCAGGGTTTTACTGTTTTAGTTGTAGTTAATCTTAATCGGGATAACAATACCACGCCATTGTTCGATGCGGCGATTAATTTTTTTTCTACTTTTTGGTCATTCTTTTTAATATCAAACATAAAGTAAGTTTTTTAATCAGAGGATATTATCCTCAGTCAGAAATTACAGAAGAATTCATTGAGAAAAGTTTGAACAAGGTAACTACAAACAAAATGTTTTTTTTTCTATTTGCTGCCCCCCCCCCTGCCAACCGCAACGATGCAGAAAGCATTGCTACGCACCATCACCAAGGAGACACGCTGTAAGCGTCACTCCATTTAGCGAGGTTCGTCCCTTAATCGAGAAGCAATCCCGCTAACCCTTCGAAGCAATGCCATCGATCGAGGACCAATAACCACAGAAGTCTCCACTGCCACAGGAGTAAAAAAAAAAAAAAAAACTATCACCAAGCAAGAGAAGAGTATTTAACTTTTTTTATATCTCCGCTTCCCGGGCGACGGACCCCGACTCAACCGCTGACCTGATCAAATTATCGGTCGAAAATGTATCCGCACAAGTCGCATCCCAAATCGACTTCACCATTTTAAAAGGGAAAATGACCGCTTTCCATCGAGGTCGAGGCCGAGGCCTATGGGTTCGATTTGGGAAGGGAACCCAGCTATATCCAGAACTTTTTTGATTATGTCGTTTATTGCTGTATGACTAGGAAAGCGGCACTACGACGACGGGAGAGAGGATGCAAACCGCACTCATCAATGGAAGCTCCACATCTGCATCTATGACGCTCACATAATTTGAACCCAAGACGGATCGCGACTCTTTTAATTATTAATTTATTTATTGTTTGCTTAAATCTGTAAGGTCGGTTCGTTCGATATACAGAAAACTTATCTATCACAAGATTATCCAATAACGAATTCAAATCCTTTATCTTTGGGCAAAAAACTTACTATCGGGTTTTAGAAAGGAGACCTCATTGACATAAACGTTACAAACTACCGACAAAAGTACAGAGTTGAAGATATTAAAAACATTCAGATTGTTATCCTGAATAACACTTAAACCGTGATATAAACGTTTATAAAAAATTTAAAAAAAAACTAAGAGCATATTCCTTGTATACATAAAAAAAAACCTAGAATAATTGCTACCTTATATTGATAGGCACGGAGGAGTAATGGATAGTGGCTCGAATAGAGGAATGGGGTAATCCATTACATTCACTTACGTGCTAATATCCTTGAGAAAGGTACAAATCTTCTTCTTCTCCCCCCAGCTATGGGTGAATAGTAGGACAGACCGGGTTCTGCAGCCTTAGATGGCATCTGGTTTACTGCAGAAAGAAATGGCAACCTACTGCGGGGAAAAATCTGCCTTGTCAGTCATGTATCGAAAGATACATAATTGCCTACGCGTATATAACGCAGGGCACATAACTGACTGAAATTCACTTACGTGCTAATACCCTTGGGAAAGGTATAAGTCCTCTTCTTCTCCCTCTCAGCTATGGGTAAATAGCAGGACAGACCGGGCTCTATAGCCTTGGATAGACACTGGCATACCGTAGAAAGAAATGTCAACCTACTCCGGGAAAAAATCTGCCTCATCAGTCATGTATCGAAAGATACATAATTGCCTATGCAGGTATCACCCATGGCACATAACTGACTGATAGTGTTCCATCTTTCACCAATTGTTCCATGGTTAAACAGTGTTTACTCTTATCACCTGTAATTATTGCCACAACGAATACATAGAAGAAACCTCAAGGAATTTAAATAAAAGATTATAAATACACAAAATGGATATCTTACAAAATAACTAAATGATTTAGTCGTTCGCCGTAATGAGTCTGACCATAATTTTGGATAAAAAAAAACAATTTCCGAATCTAATAAAAAGAAAAAACAATTTACTTAAAACGAGCACGCTGAGAGTGTCTATTAATCCTTAGATTATCTACAATAAATGTACGTCCGGTCTCTTACAATATGCCACCTTTCTTGGCATATCTATTATTACAGTGTGGTATATTTAATAACAAATGTGATAAAAGCATAAACAAAGAAGAACTAAATGAAATCGGCTAGACTTCAAGAATATATTACTTTTAAAAATAGTTAATTTAAATTAAAAATTTTCAGCATCTCTTCTCCTTCCTGTGCATATTTAGCTGCATCAGCATGTACATCACGAACATATTTTTAAATTTGTCATAGAATTCCCTAATATATATATATATATATATATATATATATATATATATATATATATATATATATATATATATATATATATATATATAAACATAAAACATTAGGCAGCATATAATTTACATACAAAGAAATAATCACACATAGAATCAATCAGAAATATTAATGCCATCCGTCACTACAGACATAATATATGCATTAAAATACTGTTAATCCATATAGTGACGTGATCCTCGTTGAAACCATAGATGTCATTAGTTTTTAGTTTATTTCGTAAGTACTAGCATTTTAACATCATTTATATGTAAATTATATGCTGCCTAATGTTTTATGTTTATAAAAAACTATTGATCCGCAGTACAGAAAAATTCCTATAAAAAAATCTACTACTAAGACACTACACTACATAATTGAACTAATGCATTAGTTCATGCCCTATAAACTGAATACACTTGTAAAATAGAATTTGTGGATTCAACACATCACAAGAAATATTTAAATAAAATTCTCAAAATTTTGAAAAAATTGGTGTCGCGTTTTTGCACGTTCCGAAAATTGTTCCTAACCGTCATTAATAGCAGACATTCAAAAAACATCTTTCGGTCGACAAACAAGTATTTCGTCTTCAAGTTTTTGATTTTATAAGGAAAAAAAAACACATGCCTGATGATGAATAGAGAACTATTCGTAAGTACTAGCATTTTAACATCAAATAAACTGAAAACTACCGACATCTATGGTTTCGACGAGGATCACTTCACTCTATGGATTAACAGTATTTTAATGCATATATTATGTTTCTAGTGACGGATGTCACCATTAATGGCATTAATATTTCTGATTGATTCTATGTGTGATTATTTCTTTGTATATATATATATATATATATATATATATATATATATATATATATATATATATATATACAAATTGAACAGTGTATAATACTCTGGTTTCACATTCAGCTCTCTGGATTACATCCCTCCTCGGATTATCTATACGGATTACCAAACTTTTCATTACCTGACTAAATTTATATATATATATATATATATATATATAACTATTTTTAAAAAAAATATGATTCCATCACTACATAAGAGCTCTCATGTTTGAAAAACAAGAGCCAAAATTTTTAATGAATTTTTGGAAGGCAATAAAGTCACTAAGACGCAAGGTGTAAACAGAGTGTGACCGTATATGCGAACAAGAAAACATTATTAAGAAGAGAGACATAGAGGGAGTGAGATAGAGAGAGAGATAAAAGAACAGCAATTAAGAAAGAGAAGATAATGAATATATATACACACACACACACACAAATATATATATATATATATATATATATATATATAAATTGACTGTCGATATTTCTGAGATGAGGTATTATGTACACTATTTACATTATTCGGACTATTGTCCTCATCTTTGTCGCCATATTTATTACAAAGTTTCGCACAGTGGATAAAGGCGTTGGTTACATTCAGTGACAGGACCTAAAGTGTGTGAGTTCAATACCCTGTTAAGGCAGTGGAGAACTTGGAGAGAGGAATTAACAGGAGATAACTGACATCCATTAAAATATGGCACATGGAACTAGACAGTTTACCCCAGTGAGGGAAATAAAGGGTTCAGTTCGACATTCCAACCACCTGAAGAAGGCCGGAGCGTACAACGGTCGAAACGTTGTAAAAAATGTGGTGACAAAGATGAGGACAATATTCCGAATAATGTAAATAGTGTATATCCAAATTGAACAGTGCATAATGCTCTGGTTTGACATTCAGCTCTCTAGATTACATCCTCCTTGGGATTATCCATACAGATTAGCAAACTTTTCATTACCTGACTAAATATATATATATATATATATATATATATATATATATATATATGAAGAAATATAGTCTTAAGATGTGCTATATTTATGGGATAAAGTGCTCAATATCAGAGATAGACCATGTGTGAATATAAAATGAATATAGACGTCAACACTTAGAGGCGACAGTCTGTTTCATGCTATATGCAATCGTCAGGCCTCACGATTGCATCTAGCATGTAACAGACTGTCGCCTCTGTGTTGACTTCTATGTTTACTTATATATATATATATATATATATATATATATATATGTATTCAAATTGAACATTGCATAATATATATATATATATATAAATTGAACATTGCATAATATATATATATATATATATATATATATATATATATATATATATCCAAATTAAACAGTGCATAATGTATATATATTCAAATTGAACAGTGTATAATATATATGTTTAATATATATGTGTGTGTGTGTGTGCATGTGTGTGTTATTTATTCATTTATTTATTTATTCAAGATATTAAAAGAAGGTAAAAATCCCTACACATTTACAATTACGTTTCAACAGCATAAATGGGTCACCTCGGCCGATGTTAAAATACTGTTAAACTAGAATGGTTTAACATCGCCTTAAGAGACCCATTCTTGGTGCTGTAATATAATTGTAGTTGTGTAACAATTTTTAACATGTTTGAATATCCTAAAATAAATATTACTTAGATCTACTATGTATTGATCCCTCTTTTAAATTAAATGTTACGAACAGTGGAATCATACTCCCTTTGTTCTCATTTTACCAGAATATATATATATATATATATATATATATATATATATATATATATATATATATATACACCATAAAAGGACAAAACAAAAAAGACGTTCTTCCCCCTCACCATAATAGTTCCCTTATTTATGTATTTATTTATTTAAATATATTTGCAGTTCGCATTGCATAGAATGAACGACTCAAAGGCTGGATGCTAGAATTAGGCAACACGTACCTACAAAAATCCGAAACTCTAATTATTTCTAACATATACGAGTCGTCTATTACTGAGTACCTTATAAATAACGGCAACAGCGATGCTAAGTTTAGGGTGGCCTCTTTTTCTATTTTGGGCAAGTGCCACTCCAATTACCACTTGAAAATGTTGAAGGCTATATTCATTCAATATATGGAACTTTCTCTTTGTAAGCAGAAGGATTTTGTACTTGACCTCCAAGTTGTTTCCATTTTATATTTTGCTTCGTATTTCTCATTCCATTTTATTGATAATTCATACCTATATATTAAACGCGGTTTAGCTCTGTTAAGCCAGGTTCGAAGCAGGTTAACTGGCCCGTTTTTCATATTTTTCTTTTAATCGTTTATCATGCCTGATAATATTTTAAAAAATTTTTGTCTTTTTTTTTTTTGGTGGTTATAAAGTTTTGCACCACCAATAAAATTGTCCAGTATATATATATATATATATATATATATATATATATATAAAGAAATATAGTCTTAAGGTGTGCTATATTTATGGAATAAAGTGCTCAATATCAGAGATAGAGCGTGTGTAAATATAAAAGTGAACATAGAAGTCAACACTTAGAGGCGACAGTCTGTTTCATGCTATATGCAATCGTCAAGCCACGTGTGCTGTTATTTTTCTCGGCTATTTATATATATACGGGTTAGTGGTGCATTGTGGGTATTCTATTATGGCGGTTATTTCACCGGAAGTCGTTTGTTTATCTATTTAGGTCAAATTATATTGCTTGTTTTTATTTTTGTTTCGTATTTTATTTATTTATTTATTTATTAACGTAGTAAAAATTTGTTTATATCACTTATTTAACAGTTTTGTTTTGGTTTGGGAATTTAATTAAAACTATTTGTTCAGTTTTGGGGTTGATTGTTGTAGTTCATTCTAAGTATTATTTTGGCGGGAACAGTTTTTAATTGATTATCTTTATTTGGGATTGGTTTGTTTATTTATTTACTTGGATGAATTTAGGTTAATTTATTTTACTTGTATATTTTCTCTTTTCGGTTTTCGATTTTTAAGTAACATAGTATTTTTTTATGTTTTATTTCTATTTTTTTTTTTTTTTTTTTTTTTTTTTGTTATTTTGTTATTTTTGCTTATTAGTATATTTATTTGTTTTTATTTTATTTTTTCCGTTTTTTAATTTTTTAGGTTACGTAGTAAAAATTTATTTTCATGTCTGCATTTTGAGATGAGTTCGGATCTTTTGTTTAATAATTTATTTTGGTCGGGAAAAGTAATGATAGCTATCATATTTAATGATAGCTTTTATATTTATATATATATATATATATATATATATATATATATATATATATATATATATATATATATATATTCAAACTATGCCAATATGAGAAATTAGCAATTAGGAAATTCCCGGACCTAAAAATCTTTTAAACAAAAAATCAGAAATTTTAAACCCTTGCCCTCATAGAAAATAATTTTTATTAAGTGAATATGAAACCGGTTAAAAAAATCTGAAAAAAAAAAAACTGTTACCCTTTAGACACACGCCTCCTCCATCCTCCATAACAATTAAGTTAGATATTTGATCTCCCTTTTTACTGTATACATTTACAATACCCTTGCATTGCTGTCCATTTCCATTCTTTCCTTCCCCCTCCTTTTCCACTTCCCTTCCCGTTACACCCAATGTCTTGTCTTTTAATCATCATACACCTGTTATTTTTTGAAAGATAATTATGTAGCGTTCTTTGTGGTTTTTTTTTAAATAAATCGTTACAGTGGTCATTTTAAAAGTATCGCCCGAAGAGACCGTCAGGTCGAAACTATGGTCGCGTATTTTAATTGACCTCCTGATTTTTAAACTTAAAAGCTCTACATGTTATTCTTATTTTTACTTATTTTTTCTCACGTGTATTGAGCACGTTTTAATACGACTGTTCTCTGGTCCGATTCAACTCTGACCATTAACCCTTACATATATATATATATATATATATATATATATATATATATATATATATATATATATGTATGTATGTATGTGTAAGGTGTATTTCGGTAGGAAGAATTCGTTGAGATAAATAAATCGACAAGTTCAGTCTATCCATTTTTTTACCTTTTTCAAATTTCTGAATTCGTTGTTTAATTGACGTTTATTTTAATTTATTTTATTTATTTGCGAGTACTTTCGAATGTTACTACATTCGTTTTCAAGCATCCTGTTTTGTGAATGTGCACGTACCGGTTTTGGCTAATTCGGTCGTTCTCACGTTTGCTGGAAACAATATATATATATATATATATATATATATATATATATATATATATATATATATTGAATGGCCACACTTCTATATCTTTCTGCAATAATGTAGATGTCCTCCAGGGCTCTATTCTTGGACCTGTGGTATTCCTAACAATCACCAATTTCTTTCCTGGTTGAATCTAATGACACAACTATTTACTCTTGATAGTAAGCCTGATTATTCCGACGAAATCAAATTGGCAGCTGGTCTCAAAAATGACCTAAAATCTCTTCTTAACTGGAGTAAGGAATGATTCTTTAATATTAACGCTTCCAAAACGAAAATCATCTGAGAAGCTCCTTTCTACCTTCCATCAGCATGGCTGACGCTAATCTCCAGGAGAGTGACTTGTGACTTCTCGGGCTAATATTTTCCGCTGGCACGAAGTGGAAAGATTATATTGAATCAATTGCTAGGAAAGTTGGTTTACAGTGTCGTTTTAGACAGATTTATCTCCAGAATCTACCTTACATATCTATAAGTCTACCATTGGCCCATGCATTGAATATTGCTGCTTCGTATATATGCTACTTTGTAGACAATTACGTTTGGAGGGCATTTGTACTTTGTTCTGCAGTTACAGTAGGGACTGCAAGTGTTTGTGATGTTGTATTTTAATGATTTGCAGTATGTTTTTCAGTGAATCTGTAGCTAGGTTTTAGAGTATCTTTTTTTTTAATATTTAAATCATGGAATATAAGAAGAAAAAACAGCACCAGATTACAAGAAAATCCCAAAACAAGGTAACTTCTGCTTAGAGAAGAAAATAAAAATAATCACCTTCCCAAAACATAACAAACTTCTAACCGAAAGACCAGAATTCATTTCCAAATGCATATACGCAAACAAATTCCTAGTTAGCTACCTACAACCAACCACATAATCTATATATGTATAAAGTTGCAGCCTCTGTTTATCCGTTTGTTGTCTTGGGTTTTGGAGATTGACTCCCATAACCATATATATTCTGAAACTCCATAAACCAGAGTACTTAGATAAGTATATTTCATTTTGATCAAATGGTGTCACGGGGTAGGGCACAGGCCTCCATTGAATTTTGTTTCCCTTTGATATAAATTAAATGTAAATTTGAAGAAGGTAATGAGTCTTTTCCAAAATATAGGAGAAATTCAGAAGATAGAGGTCACATCGGCAAGATCAAAATTAGACAATATGGACGCCAAGTTGAGCAAGAAATCACCAATCAGTGAATAGTGCCTTACAATACATATTTCCTACAACAAATCAACTCTCATATCAATGTTGAAATCTGCTCATCAATTCATTCAATCAAGTATTGCATCAAATGCATATCAAAGGGATCCGATCAAGCTGTTGTTGCACACACACACACACACACACACACACACACACACTGAATTTTCCCCTTTTGATTTAAATTAAATTTAAATTTGAACACGGGAATAACTCCTATCCAAAATATAAAAGGAGAAAGCCAGAAGATCTAGGTCACATCGGTAAGTTCAAAATGAGACAATATGGACGTCAAGTTAAACAAGAAATCACCAATCAGTGGGTAATGCTTTACAAAACATATTTGTTGCGACAATTGAATTGACATATCAATATTGAAATCTGCTCATCAATTCAATCAAGTATTGCATCACATATCAAAAGGATCAGATCAAGCTGTTTTTGCACACACACACACACACCCACTGAATGTTTCCCTTTGATTTAAATTAAATTTAAATAAAGGAATGACTCCTATCCAAAATATAGAAGGAGAAAGCCAGAAGATGGAGGTCACATCGACAAGATCATTGAATAATACTGAAATGCATCATTTTTCTCCACAAAATCAATCATCATTTTCTTACAAAAATAAAGGTGTGACACGCTGCAAGGCACGGGTAATTCGGCTAATGAGTAATAAAACTAATTAAAATGCCATCAACTAAAATAATAAAATATGTTTTAAGTATTAAAATTTACACTCGAAAACAATATACAAATAATAAATGAATATCTAAACAAGCATTAAATAACAAATAAATTAAATATGTACAATTAATTAAATTAAATATATTGACAATAATAAAGTATATAAGCAAACTCAATGTCATGACTACAAAAGGACTTGGAAAAACTGTTTACCTCCTTCTCTCAATGGTCTATTAGTAGAGCTTGGGAGGGGAGTAGCAACACAGGGTCTGAGCATCACTTGACGCATGCGGCGCTGAATTCTATATCTATTATCTATCTCTGAAAAAACAAGCATATCTATTAAAATTGAGACAAAACGGACAAAGATAAATTGGCCGTTCGAAAATATATATATATATTAAGAAAAAGGGGAAAAATGATAAAAAAGCTGATCGATACTGCTTCCTTTTTCGTCAGATCTCGACCTAGAAAAAAAATAAAATGACATCGTACCACGATTTAAAAAAAAAAGTAGTTACTTACTACTTCAAGCCAAGCGCGTCGCCATACTCCTTAAACAGATCGAAACCATTACTGCGTTTCGCTTCCTTTTTTATGGAAGAGTTTAGATAGCTCCTGGTGAATCAGATGTTGTCCGTGATTAGACAACAAATTGCCAAGTAGAGGCGCAGTGTGTGTTTAAAAATGAGGAAAGTTGTTGATGACGTATGGTACACAAGTCGATACTCGATAAGTATTTGCTGGGTCACCGTGGAGAGCGGTGTATGATATTGAAAGACCCGAAATCCATAATGAACCTCGGCTAAAACCATCACTGATAATGTATACCAAAGCATCAAATAGACTTATTTCACAAAAGAAAAATTCAGAATGCTAACGGCTCAACACTCAAGACATACATTCACGGTAGGTCAAAGCGTATTACCGATTTTCGATGTATTTATTGTTTTGTTAAAGAATTTGCGATGCTTTTTTATTGATTTGCTTTGTTTGATTTGTTTTATCTTACAGCATATCAACCTCAATGGGTTATTTAATGCCGACAAAATTTTTATTGCTGATAATATATTTTTCTTCAAAAATCTATTTCTGGGAATATTTTTCCTTGAAGAAATCTATAGCTGTTTATATTTTTTTCAAAAAACATATAGCTGTTTGTATTGCTGTTATTTTTTTTTTTTTAAGTATTGCTGATAATAATTTTCCTTCAAAAATTATTGCTGGTAATGATTTTTTTTATTACGACATATTTCTGGTATTTTTACACAAGTCTCGGTGTTAACTATTTGCCAAAGCTGGGACCCTAACAGGTGCTACCAAACCCGGGTCAGGGTGGGCCTGGGAACACCAGCAATGAAGATGTAGTTCCACGCTCCTCAAAACCTCCTGATTGGAGGCCTTGCTGTAGGACGTAGTTTATCGTCTTACCCAGGACGCAGATGTAGTTTATCGTCTTACCCAGGACGCGGATGTAGTTTATCGTCATACCCAGGGCGTGCTTCTTTTATTGAACTAAATATTCTAATGATGTTGTTATCGAACGAAATTTTAACAACAGAATAAAAAGAATTAAGCATTCAACCAGCTATTACATTTTCAATCGTTTAATAGTGGTATATCAATCATTTTATCATATATATATATATATATATATATATATATATATATATATATATATATATATATATATATGCTTCATTAAAGAGGACAGACGAGGTACTGCGATTAAGCTTTTTATATGATTTTTCTTGTGTTCGAACAAGTATTTTCTTTTCTGGACACAGGGTGTGTAGAAACTGTCCAAATTCAGAGTGCTTTCGGCTATAATTTTAGCCATTATCAAGGATGATGTTTTTTTTTTACTTTTTAACGATGTAAAAATAAAATCAACTTTGATAATGATTAAAAGTATAGCGTTTGGAATTACAGACAGTTGGACAGTTTCTATACACGGTGTGTCCAGAAAAGTAAACAAAAATTATATAAAAAGCTTAATCGCAGTACCTTGCCTGTCGTCTTTAATGAAGCATATATATATATATATATATATATATATATATGATAAAATAAAACGCTTAACCACAGTACCTTTTTTTGTCGTCTTTAATAAAACATGTATAAAAGAGGGACTGCTGCCTGAATACACGAGATATATATATGTGTGTGTGTGTGTATGTATGAGTGTGTGTATGTATGAGTGTGTGTATGTGTATTTGTGTGTGTGTGTGTGTGTGTGTGTGTGTGTGTGTGTGTGTAAGGGTATACGGTGGTCCCTACCAACGAGAAAAGTTTTAAAGAGAGAAAAAGCCGCAAACATTTTTATTATAATGTGGATTTTTTTTAAATACTTTATTCTATATAGAATAGAGTATTAAAAAAATGTACACTATAATAAAATCGTTTGCCGTGTTTTCTGTCTTTAATTATTTATTTATATATATATATATATATATATATATATATATATATATATATATATATATATATATATAATTATTTATTTAAAAATATGATTCCAACTCGCTACATAAGAGGTCTCATGTTTCAAAACAAGAGCCGAAAACTTCAAAATAATATTTGAATTAACTTGAGTTAAAGTAGGCTCTGTTCCATCTTCAAGCGAAATTTTTTTGGGAATGACTTATTTCTGAAATTTACGAGTTTTAATAGTATGGTCAGAAAATTTCCATGGTAACAACATATATATGTATATATATATAAATAGATAGATAGAGAGAGAGAGAGAGCAATATATATATATGTGTGTGTGTGTGTGTGTGTGTGTTGGTCCCAAAGTCTTGTCACACCCTATTAAAAATAACGAGAACAATAGTACAAGTAATACAGGAAATGCAAAGGACATGCACTCGACTTAATTTATTCACTTTCTTTGACGCTGTCGTACAGCGAGAAGATCTGTATGGAAACCATCATTTTCGTGACATGAAAGGATGCGGCGCAATGACCTGTGTGATATTTTACGGTGATGGGTATTATGGTATTGTTCATATCATATTGTTCTCTCCTTAATAACACACGACAGAGCGTTGAAATAGAAAAATGAAAGGTGACAAGACTTTCAGACCACTCTGTGTGTGTGTATGTGTGTGTGTGTGTGCTTTTTTCTCTGTGTGTGTGTGTGTGTAGAGAAAGAGTAGAAGAGAGAAAGCCAAAGCGAAGCAGAGAGAGAAAGAGAAAGCAAGAGAGTGAGGGTGAGAAAGGGAGATAACAAAATAGAATGTGGATTAATATCTATCTATATATATAGAGAGAGAGAGAAAGGGAAAGACAGGGAGAGAGAGAGAGAAAGCAAGAGAGTGTCAGGGAGAGAGAGAGCAAGAGAGAGTCAGGGAGAGAGAGAGAGAGCAAGAGAGAGTCAGGGAGAGAGAGAGAGAATATTGAAAAGTTCTCATCCTGAACCACTACCTGAAACGTGACCAATTGGACAAACATCAGATGTTTTGAAAAAATACCTTTTTTGATTCAGGTGTTAACGTTTTATAATTCCCTCGGAGATCGACAAAATTAAATTAAAATTTTTAATTAGGATGAATTTTTCCTCAAGAAAGGAAGGTAAGAAGAGAAATGGCAAACGTGTGACTTCTGCATGCGATGGTGCACTCGGCCTATTTTTAACCTTTAACTTATACGTCGTTTTCATCAGCGTATGCTGAGGCCACACGTTTGCCGTATTTCTTTCCACCTATTACACACTCGTGTAAACCGAACCTATGTCCTTATTAAGCATTCGGAATTAACCTGGAAAAGTAAAGATGACTTAAGAAAATGTAATTCTTTATCTTCGAGTGGGTACTGAAAATTTTGTATATGACATTTCTGACATTTCATTCCCCGAAATCTGATCAGATTAAAAATCATCGGATTTTCTTCGAAAGGATTCATGGTTAAAAAAAAGATTATTTCAACACCCTACTTCGTATATATGTGCTTTTCCTAGGCTTTTAGAAATAATGATGGCCTCTCTCCTCAATTTTTGAAAACTCAGTCGAATGGTCTCAAGGGTTCTTTACAAACTCAAGCACACTGAACATACCTGTATATAACTTGGGCCAGTATAATCAGACAATTCCAATCAAGCAGAGCCGGTACTTGGAATTGTCCGAATAGTTCACTTACAGACTCCAATCATTTTCGGAAGACTTCCTGGAATCCCTTCAGACGCACTTCTTATTTGCCTATTTCTGACACATGACCAGTTATATCTTACGTATCGCTCTAAATTAAATTGCTATAAAATAAAGCCATATGTATCTATCTGTCTAGCTATCTATCACTCTCTCTCTCTCTCTCTCTACCTATATATATATATATATATATATATATATATATATATATATATATATATATATATATATATATATTCTGTTCCTTATCTATCTATCTATCCCATTCTTATCATTGCTATCTATCTATCTCATTCTGATCCTTATCTATCTATCTATCTGTCTATCTATCTATCTATCTATCACATTCTTATCATTGCTATCTATCCATCTCTTTCTGATCCTTGTCTATGTATCTATTGATCTATCGATCTATCTCTCTATCTCATTCTTATCATTGCTATCTATCTATCTATCTATCTATCTATCTATCTATCTATCTCATTCTGAGCATCTATCATTAGCATCCGTCTCGAAAAAGCGATACATTTCTTGTTTTTTGTTAATGTCTGTGAATATCTCGCTTTCAATTACAGCAATATCCTTTCCATATTTGCTTTAGCAACTGGTGAAAAGTAAATAAAGCCGAGGCACTTTGTAGATTCTGTATTGCATTAGAAACTAAAGTAAAATACGAAAAAAAAACGAGAAGAGGTAGATGGAGAGATAGATGAAGAAAAACGCCTGACGAATTTACTGAATAAAACGGAAAATACCGACTTTCCTGTATTATTTCCTTTGTTATAACAAAATGATTGTTATTCTGTTTTTGTTCGTTCATGACGACAATGCAACAAAATGTCGACTTTATTTTCGAACATGCAGGTTGACCGTCATTTTTGTTTTCATAATTTTTGCTTGTCATGCTTGTTGCTCGTTTTATTTCAGTCGCCATCATTATTGTTCCCATCTTCCGCTGTGCTTCATGCCACAATAGCACTATTGACGATGGTTGCCATTGCTTTTGTTGCGGTTGCTATTAGAGTTGTTCTTATAGACGCTCTTGTTAACGGCATCATTAATCAACAGCGTCTTCGCAAATATTTCTGCTGATAATGGCATTTTAATTCACTCACTCTACCGCATAATTTCTTCTTTTTCTGTTTTTTCTCCACTGCCGCCATCTTTGTTTTTCCTTTTGCAGTTTTTTCCTCCTCATTATTTTTCCTTCTTTCGTTCTTTCTTTCTTTCTTTCTTTCTTCTCACAATCCTCGTTTTATCTTCCAGGCTATCTGAATACATAATTACCCATTATCACCTCTTTCATCATCATCATCATCATCATCATCATCATCATCATCATCATTACCACCATCTTTTTCTTCTTTTTTTCTTCTTTTTGTTGTTTGTGTTTTAGGTTATATGCCTCTATCTCTTTTTTATCCTTATTCGGGCAATACTTCACTCTTTCTTCTTTTTCTTATTCAGGAATTCTTCTTCTTCTTCTTCTTCTTCTTTATCTATCTATCTATCTATCTCATTCTTATCATTGCTATCTATCCATCTCATTCTGATCCTTGTCTATCTATCTATCTATCTATCTATTTTTAGGTTATATGCCTCCACCTCATTTTTATCCTTATTCTGACCATTTTTCACTTCTATCTTCTTTTTCGTATTCAGGATTTTTCTTCTATTTCTTTTTCTTTTTCTTCTTCATCTACTTTATCATGTGCCTTCTCGTTTTTATTTTCTCTTCTTTTTTGTTCTTTGTCATATGCCTTATTGTTTTTCTTCTTTTTCCTCTCCTTTAAGTTTTGTAATATTTTCTCTTCTTCTTTTCTTTTTCTTCTTCTACTACTACTCCTCCTCCTTTGTGTTTTAGATCATATACCTCTTCTTCTTTCACATCCTTATTCTGTCCATCCTTCATTTCTTCTTCTTCTTCTTCTTCTTCTTCTTCTTCTTCTTCTTCTTCTTCTTCTTCTTCTTCTTCTATTCTGTCCAGTCTTTCTTTTTCCTCTTTTACTTCTTTTCCTTCTCAGAGTTATCATCCTAATTATCATTATAATTATTTCCGCCATCTTGGCTCCATTATTTATCATGTTTGCTCGTCTTCCTCTTCTTGTTGAAGCCTGTCTATATGCATTCATTCCTAAAGCCGAAAGAAATTGCATTTGGGTGGACAGAAGCCAATCTTTTCGTCAGATAATTGCAAGTTTTTCAGAAGAAACAGCTTATTATAAGGAATTGTGTTGAATTTAAAAGACGGACTCAGAAAAAATAATTTTAAAACAAACAAACACCAGATACTACATTTGTTATCAACAGATAGTGGCAGAAATAAGCATATATAAGAATACGTAAAGTATGAAGATCATGTACTCAGAATAAGGGGAGTGTGGAAAGAGGGTGAGTTTTATGCTTATTATTGAGAGGGAGTTGAGGGCGTCTGCTGTAGAGCTATGGGTCGCAAGCAAGTTTTTTTTAAGGAAATTTGATTATTCCAGGAGTTCCATCCTCATTAGTTGCCCCAATAACTGAGCTTTTGTTTCAGTCACGCTAAGCAGGGGAAATAAAGTTTCCTTCAGCGTTTGGACGGTTTCGAATGCAGTAATTTCGAATGCTCATTTTCTAGGTAAGTCGGATCTTTCTTCCTGGAGCACAGACGCAATTCATTTTCCCGGTATCTTATAGTTATTCTCTTCATGTCTGATTCCGCTTACGCCGTAGTAGAATTTCCATTGACCATTACGTCATGCAATAGCATCTTCAAGAAAGAGCAAATAAGACGACATGAAAAAATTTTAAAAAAACTTCTTTTTAGGGGAGAATTAAGTAACGTATTTTCTAATCATTTCACCCCAATCAAGTCAATAAAGCCACTAAGACGCAAGGGGTAAATATGAAAAAAAAAAAACATTATTAATGAATGTACACTCATATCCGCTATTACCCATATAAATGAACCAACACTTCAAGTTTGCAATCCCCCCACCGAATAAACATTTTTAGGGGATTTTAAATTTGTTCTTATGTCTACATTTGAAGACCAGTTCGTTTTGTTGATTTAACACTTGGTTATCATTTGTGTATTGCAATTATTGCAATTCTTTCTTGTATACACAAATCGCATCTGTCCTGAAAGTTGTTGGGGGTTTGAGACCAATAGATGATTTCCCATTTGATTAGTGGGGTGAAACCACTATCTTTATTCTTCCAATAATACTTGGATAGAGCGGTTTGGTTTCTTAAGTCAGTATTGGAGAAGGAAAGTCGGTGACTGTATAGTCAGTTTCCAATTTCCAGCGGATATGCCTGTGTATGCCTTTTTGTCGTTAGTGTTTTCCTTCGGGAAAATGGTAGCTTGGTATACTACATTTTCCGAATTACCTCCGACTGAGCAATCGGTTTTACAGTTACAAGATGGTTTGTCTTTCGCTGTTTTGCAATCTTGGGATGCTTTTAATATTTGACTGTTGACTGTACTAATAATGTTCTGTATATCTTTGGTGCAGAAATAACTAATTTTGAGAGTTTTTCTATTGAAAATTTTCTATAGAGGGATATATTGGTTAAAGTGCCTGTCGACTAAGTGTAAGAAGTATATACCATTATTTAATTTGGATAGCTTACAGAAAGCGGGGGAGAACCATATTATCTTTCTTTTTTCTGTTTGTGGCTTTATTTGTTTTATTATCTTTTAAGGATTCTTGGTAATCTAATTTTCGTTTGAAGTTACTCTTACTAACGGCCGCATCAAAAGTTAATTTTGTTCTCATTAAATATTTTTCTGTTTGACGATAATTTATTTATTCTAGTGTTTATAGTGTGTAGAACTTGTTTAACTATTGAGTTTGGGGGATTCGAGTATATATTAATGTAAATGCGAGTTTAGTTTTGTTTGTGAAATGGCGTATAGGTGTTGTTCGAGAGGTTGAAGGTAACATATAAGAAATTGAGGTTAGATGAGATTTCAATTTTAAAACCTAAAAATTTGAAAGCCCTTATAATTTTCTTCTGTATTCTAGAAGATAGAGGACCGTTACTATTTGGGATGTAGATAAGTCCGTCATTTCTGTAAAGACCTATTTGTCTAGAGTCAATAATCCTAGTAAGAATGTCTAGTATGTAGATACCTACTAAGTCTTCGATTTGACCGGAGTCATATACTGCCATGGGAACGTCAAAGCTATCATTCTGTCTTTTAACCCAAGTGGAATTGTTATATATTAGTAGAGATTGTCTAGCCAACTCCGGATTCCTTATCAGTAATAACAATCCGGCATTTTGCAAATTCTAAACTTTTAAGTAGTCGCTCTTTTGAAATGGATGGGTAGAAGATTATAATGTCAATTGGATAAAAGTGGCTTTCTTTTTTATTTTTAAAATTTTGGAACCATTTTATAGTTTGTGAAGAGTCTTTCCAAAGATTATTATAGTGTTTTTTCTTGTGTCCTTTGTGTTACTTTTTTTTTTTTTAGTATAATTTTAGAAATTAGGCCTAATTCCGTTTTAGACGAATTAATTAACTGTGATTGTTGATTATTGTCGAAATTAGATTTGTGGTCTTTTAAAAGTAGATATGCATTTTTGCTTGAATTCTTTACCATTCTGTCTGCGACATCAATTTTATTAGCAAAAATTGCGGTATTTTAGTTAAGTGCTATCTTTATTAACTTTTTTTTATATTAGGTTGGTGCAAAAATAATGACGTAATAATGTCGTTTTTTGACGTTAAAAAATACGTCAAAAAACGGCATTATTACGTCATTATTTTTGCACCAACCTAATAATTACTAGTTATTTTACTGAGCAGGAGTTTCTGATAGTTTGAAGTTTCAATTTTGTAAAAGTTTTCTGACTTATCGACTTTAATCCACGCCTAAACATTAAGAATAAAAATACACTTTTATCCAATTTGATATTATAGACAACAATTATTATTATTATTGACAGCAATTAAGAGGTGGTTCCACGCTCCTCAAAACCTCCTGATCAGAGGCTTTGCTGCCGGATGTAGTTTATCGTCATACCCAGGATTGCAATATTTATGCACAGAATAATATCAGAAAGAGCAATCCAAATGCAAAAGTATGTATAACTATGTTTTATAGATTATGCGAAAGCGTTTAATAAAGTACATCACAAAGAACTGTTCCAACTGATAGGTAAGCTTGATATATTTGGGAAGCATATTCGAATAATCGAGAACATATACTACGAGCAAACAGCCTGCATAGGTATCGAGAATGAATTCAGTAAATAAACAAAAATAGAAAGGGGGTAAGACAAGGATGTGTCGTCTCACCGGACTTATTAAATCTTCACAATAACTCCCAAGAAACTCCCACAGTGGTGTAATGGGTAACGACTCGGATTGAGGAATCGGAGAGCCGAGTTCGAATTCCAGTCGAATTCATTACATTCACTTACGTGCTAATACCCTTGGGAAAGGTATGAATCCTCTCCCCCCCCAACCAGGTATTGGTTCTATAGCCAACTAGTCCACCGCAGAAAGAAATGTCAACCTACTGCAGGAAAAAATCTGCCTTGTCAGTTATGTATCTAAAGATACATGATCACCTAAGAGTGTATCACACATGGCACATGACTGACTGACCAGGATTCACGATTAGTGGCCACAATCCTAACAACATTGGATATGTAGATGACAGAGTGTTGATAGCAGAGACGGAAAGAAAGCTACACGAAAACTACACAACAGACGGCAGTGAAGGAAAGCAAGAAGAAAGGACTAATCCTCAATTACAAGAAGACAAAAAGCATGGTTGTCAGGATAAGAAATACTGTCACATACGAATTACCAATTGGAACCACCAAAAACAATGAAGTACAACAATTTAAATATCTCAAAGTTTTATTTATCAGGGTGCGATGAATATGACACAGAAACCCGAAGTCGCATTGGGATAGCGGAAGATGCTTTCTAAAAGCTAAGCGATGTATTAAAAGTATAGCAAAAATATAGAGCAGTGAGTGCTGGATATTATTAATAAATAAATATAAAGAGAGTAGAATAATCTGCAATGTTATTTGTCCTGACATGGCATCGCAGCTTCGCTATCTTTCTCATTACTGTAACGTAGCTTCCCTGTATTGTTTCCTATAAATACTTTCATGGTAATTGTTCTGATGAAATTTTTTCTATGGTACCTATACTTTACGAATTCAAGCACTGTAGTAAATTGGCAACAAGATCTCATCCTTTTACAATTTAAATGGTTAGATGTAACCGTAAGTTCTATGCTAGCAGTTTCTTCTCTCATATTTCTCGCTTGTGGAACTCTCATCCAGTTTCTTACTTTCCAGTCAACTTTGATTTTCAAAAATTTAAAGGCAATGCCAACCATTAACTACTGTCTTTTTGATTGCTGTTTTCATATTCAGTAATTACTTGGATTTACCGCCTTGTTTGAAGTGAAATGATAAAAATGATCTTCACCAAAGAATAGGCCACGTTATCTTCTGTCTTCTTACTTATTGTTTTTTTTTTTATTGTTCTTTCTCCCTAATAGTATCTTTCGCATATCACAGACGAAGAAATCATTTGAGGCAACAGAAATGTTTCTACAGAAGTATTGTGAGAATGCCATGGACTGGACATTTGAGCAACGACGAAGAAATAGACAGAAAACAGGAAACTCTTACTTAGAGAGTCAATTGAAATGTCTAGTAGAAATAATGAGGAAAGACGGTTTGGAATATTTATCACTCACAGGACATATTGAAGCTAAGAAGGACAGGAAAGCAGCTCATAACCTATTTAAGGAGTTTTTTTTTTGTAAATGATTGAGTAAACAGAAATCGAGAAAGATAGAAAAAGAATGAAACCTTACTAAGCGCTACAAAGGACAGGAAATCGTGAAGCGCTATGATCTTCCACGTCCTGAAAGGAGATGGCACATAGCATCAGAAGAAGAAGGAGAAATTTACAAGTCAATTCTTTTCTCTATTGAGCTATTAGAGTAAGATCAATGACGAGATCACCTGCAAGTGCGCCCATTAAGAATGTTATCACCTGCATCGATGCTTACTGATAATCTGACAACAGTTACCGATAAGGAAAACAGAAATGTGCTCATACACATGCACGCACAAATGGTAATAAATCTTCCGCAGTAACTCTTCTCCGTCAACTAATGTTTTTCAAATGCCCAACCTTGTATATCTATTTAAATCTCCTTCGGGAGATGGTATCTCTGACAAAAATATAAATATATATGTTGGTTACAACATTGTCAAGAAAGTTTATATTATTAAAGACATTTTTATGTTTAACGTTCTTTTTATAGATACAAGTATTTAAGTAAATGCTCTGTTTATAATAAACAGTATTAAATAACATATACCGGCCTGAATGTCCGAGAAATTTTCATAGAAAATATTCGTCCAAGAACGAATATTTTCTATGAAAATTTCTCGTTAAATTTCTACGTTAAACATAAAAATGTCTTTAATAAATAAATTGTCGGACTTTGTCCATTTCGTAATAAAGTTTATATTACACATGTCGGATTCAAGTTCTATTGCACAACATTTAAAATAACATTCCTTTCTACATTCACGTTTTAGAGAAATATTAATTGACAATACAGGTATACACTGCCATGTAAAGAAAAAAACAAAAAAACTTGAAGCTCTCTATATAAAAAAAAATACGCATCCAACGCTAAATAAGATTAATTATGAGTATAGCATCAATATTTTTTAAATGTCTATAAAAGCAATGTTTTGAGTTACTCAAATTGTCATTTTTTTTTTACATTGCTGGTTGAGTATTTTATAACAATAATAATAAATAATATAAATTAAGTTACCTCCCTTACCTTTTTTAACAGTTTTTAAGTTGACTATAAGGTAACCTGTTTTTTGCGCATTAAGAAGAAAATCATAGCTATCAATTACATTAATTTTTTTCTTAGCAATTCCCTCCTAGTGATGATCTTGGAGGATACTAAAAGTACTTGGGAAAATGAAAGAAATAACCAAAACTACGTCGTCTTACTTAATCAGTTTAATAACAGCACTAAGAAAATGATACGTGAATTTGAGAGGATTAAGATTAAAATAAACATAATTCTTCTAGATTGTATCTGTCTATATTTCTGAGTTGAGGTGTTATGTACATTATTTACAATATTCGGACTATTGTCCTCATCTTTATTGCCATATTTATTACAACTAGAACAGTCTACCCCAGTGAGCGAAGTAAAGGGTTCAGTTCGACATTCCAACCACCTGAAGAAGGCCGGAGCGTATAACGGCTGAAACGTTGTAATAAATATGGCGACAAAGATGAGGACAATAGTCCGAATACTGTAAATAATGTTCTAGATTATTCAGCCAAACATGCTTGAATATATATATATATATATATATATATATATATATATATATATTCAAGCATGTTTGGCTGAATATATATATATATATATATATATATATATATATATATATATTCAGCCAAACATGCTTGAATATATATATATATATATATATATATATATATATTCAAGCATGAATATTGTATATATATATATATATATATATATATATATTCAGCCAAACATGCTTGAATATATATATATATATATATATATATATATATATATATATATATATATTCAAGCATGTTTGGCTGAATATATATATATATATATATATATATATATATATATATATATATATACATACGCACACACACATACACGTATATGCTGAGGCAAAAGTCGCGCAGTAAAGAGCTAATTTATTAAAAGTATAATTAAACATGAAAATTTTATTTACTCGTTATTTAATTGTGATATATGCTGTTGAAAATGGCCCCCTTCTTTTTCATTACCACGTCGGAGTTTCCTGTCTCATTATATTGCATTCATATTTAATTCTTTTTTTGAAGTTCCCTGATATTTCTTGGGTGCGTCTGATAAACAACTGATTTTAAATGGCCTCGCAAAATAAGAAATACCAAAACAAATTAGACATTTAAAACATGATGAAGCAACACATATGGTCCGCTACTTTTGCGTCACCTTGTATATATGTAAACGATGCTCGTCTCGCCTGATGAACAAGCGTTGGGGCATGTATAGATTGGAAGACAATTATATAGGATCGGCAAAGTATAAAATGAAAAAGTATCAGAATTTAATGATTGTGCGAAAAAAATATCAAAACAAATATCGAATTGAATATGAAGAATAAAATGAATTCATTTTTAAAGGCACAGATTTAATAATCTAAATATATAAACGCCTAATTCTGCCTGTACGTCCGTGTGCCTGAAACCGCTCTAACTCTGGCCTCACTTGCTCTACGTAGACATACCTTTTTGGGAATCTCGCGATTGAAAATCTCCTCTTGAAAATTCAGTATTTTGCTCCTAGAGCACATCATGCCGCGAACACAGAGCCGAATCATCCTCATCGCTTTCGTATTCTATTGGTAAGGAGCGAGTCCCACACAGACAGCTTCTTGCCCAGAACTATTATATTATGGATCAGACTCCTGAGTGGATGTTTCCCATTCCCTACAATTTTTACTTAGTCTATGGTCAACCGATGCTTGAACATCGAGCATTGGAATTTGTGTGCAGATGAAGTGGGAACAGTTGAAAATTTTAAATTCTATAATAACTGAAAAAAAATGATTTAAAAGTTGTTCGTATATAACGAGTTTACAGTAACACCAAAACTTTGTGAATTAGAAAAGGTCGTTTTAAATTTAGTTTAAAATATCTCCAAAATAAGTTTAATTTCTTCAAAATATCAAGGAATTAGAATTAAAGTGAAATGTTTCGTGACGTGAGATTTTGAAGTTCTGCAGAGCTTGTTATTTGAAGAACTCAATTCAAGTTCCACAGAGTTCATGTTTCGAAGAACTCACTTTTCAGCCTGAATTGGAGTTTCGGCTCAAATCCGTCTTTTTGGCCGGAATTGGACTTATAGCTTGAATCCATGAAATGAATTTAGAAATTCAAAGTCATTTCTTCAAAATTACCATTGCTGTTATCTAAGCTACACCAGAGTTCTCTTTAGTTTGGGGCCGGAGTCCCAATTAGCCCTCAATACGTGTTAGCATAAAAGTCCGCACTGAGCATTGATTTTAAGCTAGTATACAATAAACAAACTGGAGTTGAATCAACAAACACTTATTGGTTTAGGAGTCGTAAAGATAAACATATGTGGATATGCCCATGGCGTGATGTTAAGCCTCTTAGGGGGCGGAAACGAATGAACTACGTTCGTATTCAGATCCTGAATACTTATAGTTTTCCCTTCGGAAAAATATAAACCTATTTCTTTCCCAGAAAATCTTAGAGTGGTGTAACACAATAACTAATCACTCTCAAATAACCAGACATTAGCAACATAAGCTTATAACTTCATTGTTAACCTTGACAATATCTATCTAGCTTAGTGTTTATTCACAGTAACGTGAAAAAAGTCATAGGTCAAAAGTAAAACTCCAACCGTCGATGCGTGCCGCTCCGTTGCACCTCGATGCAATCGACGCAGACGCTTGCCTTCCTATTGTCGGCGCGCAAGTCACGCCACTACGACGGAATGTCCATACAATAGGGAGCAATGAAAAAACAGAACATGAGTTTTTCAGGCATCGTTTGTATGATTGTAAGAATCATCTGGGAAAAATTTCTGGACATTTCATGTTCACTTTGACTGCAGCATGGCGATCGATTTTTTTTTCATCTTTTACTGTACAACAAAAAATAGGTGTCATTTATTTTTGCCAGGATAATAATAAATTCTACAACGATATTAATTCCGATATTATTTAAGAAGTACATCATATTAAAATATTACATGTTAATAATAAAATCTTTTTGCGTGCGGAACCTGGGCATCATTTTCCTAGACAATAAATTTTGCCTAATATATCAATATTTCGCTTTCTATCCCGTCACTTCAGTGTAAGATTTAATCATCACTTTTATCCCTCTTTCAACCGCTTGATTGTTGATCTGATAAAAGAGCAATGTAAAGAGGCTCAGTCTTGTGTTCATTCATCCAGTTAATCATGGAATGATAGTTTTTTGCTTGCTACTTTAGTTTGAGGGTCACCAATTTTCTCATGCTGACTCCAGGAGACATATCCTCACCCGTATCTCCATCTTCACTATACTTTTCATCATCAGGGTAGTTTAACAAATCATCGTCAACAGCAGCAGCAAAATCTTCTTCCTATTCATCAGATCTGTCAGTGAATTCTTCCATCTGCTGATTATCCTCTTTAATTTTTCTTATCAATAAGACAGATTTTTCTCTAACAGCCACGCCCTCCACTGTACACATACCAAGAAGTTGATGTGTGCGGACGAACGATGCATTTCTCTAGACAGTCTTCTTCCCTAACGTCTTTTCCTTACTATTCAGGTTTTTCATATATAACAGGGATTGGAATATGTTCATTGAGCCATGTGTTATGTAAAAGTGCATCTTGATGTAGAACCACATTGGAGCACTGAACTTTATAATTGTAATGACGATTCTTTACAGCTCGTTGCTGGGTCTTGATGTTGCTACATACAGCCTGAAGATCCTACTCCATAAAGTATTCCACCGTGACATGCAGGGAGGACCTGTCTCAATAGCAGCCAAGTCATCACCAACACCTGTAATAACTCCTTTACGAATCCTATAAAGGTATTTCTGATCCCAATACATACATTTCTAGACTTCTTCATACAGGACAGGTAAACTGACTGGCTGGAAGGCAACACCTGGCAGCTCAAACGAAGGTTACTTGATCTGCTTTCCAATTGGGTCATACCAATTCTCAGGGCCACTTGCTTTACGATTGTAGTGATAGAAAACAGTGTGAAAAAGCATTTTCTTTCCGTGAAGCTGATAGATAAAATAATGGAGCGGGTGACGAAGAACATTTCAAGATGGCGCATTGTTCCATTTTCTTATCCTACATTTACATTGCTTTCATCACTACCAACACATACACTAGGCTGTTGGGTTAGAACTTTCTCCACTAGAAAATCATGAATAGTTTTGGCAATCTACTTTCCATGTCCAGTCTTAAGAGTCACACGTATGAGATATTCATTGCTAGGCGTAACTGTGATGACATGAATAATCTTGAACCATCATCCTCGAATTCCATTTATTGGTCTTCTTTTTCTTTATCATCACACGAGTGTCGGTCTTCTTACCCTCAAAATACAGTGACGTCATATTTTCAAAGCTAGCCCTCTAAATTTGTTGCCACTTCAGTCAGAATTTTTGTCTTGCATTTCGTAGCTTATGGAGTCCAATATCTTGACTCTTGTCATCCTTTGTGATAATGTCATAGTCAGTTAAGGCAGCAGCAGCAATGGCAGCTATAGCATAATCACTAATCAAGTATCTGTCATGAGCGGCAGCTATTGTCGGGATTCTCGTCCTGTTCTGTGAGCAGGCGCCTGTCAGAGCTTTTGGATAACGGACAAAATCAGCATTAGTATTGATAGGTGGGATATTTTCTCTCTCTCTCTCTCTCTCTCTCTCTCTCTCTCTCTCTCTCTCTCTCTCTCTCTCTCTACCCCCTTCACCTTATTCTCTTTTTTTATCTTAACGATATGGATCAATAGCAGGAGGGACTTGGTCCTATAGGTCCTTGGTTGGCGACTAGTCTAGGAGAGAAAGCTCTGAATTTAAACCAACTTAGAAAGGGTTGGGCTCCGTCAGACTGTCTTGTCCAGGAAAACCCACTGTTAATGTTGCAGAACATGCGGTACCCGTAACGACCCTAATGTGTTACAAGACTCTCGATGTGCCTAATTTTTTTAACAGTTCACTTTCAAAAATCTAGATGACCAGAGCCTGGCAGCTGATCTCTTCGATTATCTAGCTCTCACAGCTCAAATGGGGGAAAGACTGGCTTGTATCATTCACATGCCTCCAAAACGAAACTGGTAAGTTTTCTTTATCACCGTGCAGACCCCAAATTTATCCATTTCCTGATTAACGTCTATTGGGTGTCAAGATCAGTTCATACCTTAAGTAGATCTCGTATATGCGATCCATCGGTAAAGATGCTGGGAAAAGGGTCGGTTCTCCGTGTACTATTATAGAAAGTACCCGACTCCTGCTACCATACTCTATCTTTAAAAGAGTCAGATCAGACGAAAAGTGGTGATACTCCTTCCCATATCTCCACTAGCACTGCCCAGTCCTCACTTTCTAGAAAGCGTTCAACATCGTTCACGCGGACTTGTGCGTGATGAATTATTTTCCATGCTGCAGCACCATACCCACAGAGCAAACGTTCAAACGATCTCTATTCTTTAGTTCCACTAATTCAGTATTTCGCTCCTAGAGCACATCATGCCGCGAACACAGAGCCGAATCATCCTCATCGCTTTCGTATTCTATTTGTAAGGAGCGAGTCCCACACACACAGCTTCTTGCCCAGAACTATTACATTATGGATCAGACTCCTGAGTGGATGTTTCCCAGATCCCTACAATTTTTACTTAGTTTAGGGTCAACCGTTATCTATCCTACACATCTCCATAATATACACTTTTGCTTCTTCTTTTTACACGTGGTAAAAACCTTATTTAGCAACCCTCTACCTTGAGTGGCTCTCGAGCATTGTACTGAGTGAGAAATATTTTTTAAAAAACACAGCGCGCACAACGCCTCAATTAGGGCTCTATTTGATGGGAACCTGGAGGAACTGCAAAGTTTGGTGTGGACCAATGTCACCATTCAAGCTGTTTCGAGCAGAGGGTATTGTTCGGTGTGTGGCGCAGACCACGTGATCTTGGACACCAGTTACCTACAAAGTATTGTGCGGGTGGTTAGGAGTTCCGTTAGAGTGTGGTTTGTGTTCACGTGGCATAACTTTGCGTCCTCTGCTCTACCTAAGAACGTGAATGACCGGGGATGGTTATGCTGTACTGTTTCGAAAAAAAAAATGTGGGGTTATTTCAGAAGGATAATTTAATATGCCATCGACCCCACGTGAGCCAGAATTGGTTTGATGAGCATTCAGGAGCTACAGAAGAAAAGTGTAGCTTCCATGTTTGTTCGAGACGAGTGTAATTGGAGCATTTATAAGAAATGGCGTGGTTTAAAAGCAAGATTATTCGTATTTTTTAAAGCAATTTACCCCAAGCAAGCTGGACGTGCCACTAGCGCGCAAGGGGTTACAGAAAACAAGAGTAAAGGGGTCGTGTTTGAGGAAAGGGTACAGAGAAGGACGGGGGACAAACTCAGGGTGTCAGATGTCGATTGACATTACACTTGAATATTTGAATATTATAGTCATCGGGGAAGTAAGAGGAAGGGAGTTACACAGACGGAAAGTGCGGGAGAAGAACCGGTTTGAGAAGAAGGGACACTTACATTTAACCGTTTTGACAGTGAAAGGGTGGGACCAAGATGCCAGTCTGGTAGCACGTTTAAATTCATATAGTCCGGGAACCGGCGAAAGTAGCTTGTCGGAACAGTTGCCGTAAAAATATTTGTAGAAGAGACAGGGGGAAGCCACAGCACGTCTGTGGGATAGAGATTGTAGACTAGATGCAAGATCAGGACCTTGCATATTCGTCTTTTTTGTCGAGGACCTCCAGACGTACAGAGGGAGCACCAGTCCATATATGCACAGATATCGCAAGCAAATGGATCAGCATCTCTCCTTGGGTAATCCGACCATTTGTGAAATCGGTGGTACGACGATTGCAACATTCCGCCAACCTATAAAGTGTCCTACAACATACAAAACACCTATCTTATGATTTTGGCACATCAATGTATACATACAGGCATATACAGGGTGTATCAAAAAAGACCTTTGCAGACTTTGGGGGCGGGTTCCTGACACCAAAACAAGGTAAAATGTCTATATAAAAAGATATGTCCAAAAGGCCACCGTTCTACCTCAACACAACAACTCATAACAAACGTTGAAAATGTCTCCCGCTTGTTTCTACACAAGCCTGCACCCGTCGGATCATTGACTGGCGGACTCTTTCAAATCAATTAAGTTGATTAGGCGTCTCTGCATTATTAATGTCTGATGCATAAACCAATTGTTTTCAGTGGCCCCACAGATAAAAATCCAAAGGATTTAGATCAGGGAAACGTTTAGACTATGGAATCGGTACTCCCCTATCTATCCATCTTTCAAGGTAGATGTCAGCCAGTGCATCGCGAACAATGTGATTAAAATGTGCTGGAGCATCGTCATGGGTGAACCATATGTATCTTCGTATTGTCAGCGGTACATCCCCTAGCAGGTCTGGAAGTGTATTTGAAATAACGTCCCTGTAGACAGCTCCTGTAAGACGTGTTGGGAGAAGATATGGACCTATCAGAGAGTTACGTACAATTCTATCCCACGCATTAATCGTAAACTGATACCTGCATTTAACATGGGGATTCCGATCCACCCACAAATGATGGTTGAGTAAATTTGTTATTCCATCTCTTCCAAATGTTGCCTCATCCGTAAACAAGACTGAAGAGATAATAAATGGATCGTCAGTTTGTGCAATAAACCATCAGCAAAAGTTCTTTCGTGGTGAGCGATCAGAGGGCCAAAGACCCAGCGCACGCTGCAAGTGATGCGGATGCAGAAATTTCTCTTGAAGTACCCTTCATGCGGTACTATGAGATGTACATGTTAGAGCCACTTGACGTGTGCTGATAACTGGCTCGTCTCTGTGTTCGTCGTAGTCAGGTGTACCAGCGGATTTCGTTCTTCCTCGATCCATATTTTTGTTGCACCACGCTAAGCAACGCGATGATGAACGACAGCAAAGATTGGATGACTTGACTGCCTTCGGTCTAAAAACGCAATATGTTACAGCCGTGCAGCCTCACGCCGATTACCATTCCCGCGGCCGTATGAAAAATCATATCTGACTGCTCGCGATATCATGCCATTGTTAAACGGAACACTTCTGAGATAACTACTACACACATTAAACGTTGAGGACAAACGAGCTACAAATGTACACGAATGGCAAATGTAACCTCGTCTATATAGCAACATAATGACATCTATCGCAAACTTTCTTTAAACTTAACGCAAAAACGAAAGATTTGTGGATATATGTTTATATGTACTGTTGTCATGAGTTTGATCCCCAAAGTTTGTATAGTTTTGATACACCCCGTATATATATATATATATATATATATATATATATATATATATATATATATGTGTGTGTGTGTGTGTGTGTGTGTGTGTGTGTGTGTGTGTGAAAAATATATAGAAAATAGGAAAGAACTGGTTAGGTAAATAATCCAAAGTTCATTAGTATTTTTGTTATTATTTTTAAAAATATAGTACTCGATACAAAAGTAGAGCTTAGATAAAATTATTTATTTAAAAATATGATTCCAACACGCTACATAAGAGTTCTCATGTTTCAAAACAAGAGCCGAAAACTTCAATATAATTATTTGAATTAAATTGAATTGAAGTAAGTTCTGTTCCATCTTCAAAAAAAATTCGCTTGAAGATGGAACAGAGCTTACTTTAATTCAATTTAATTCAAATAATTATATTGACGTTTTCGGCTCTTGTTTTGAAACATGAGAACTCTTATGTAGCGTGTTGGAATCATATTTTTAAATAAATACTTATATATATATATATATATATATATATATATATATATATGTATATATATAACTTTATTTTTGAATTTTAAATATGATTTCATATGTATTCATTGCTATTTTAGTGCTTTGACGTTTCTAATATATTTAACGGCCGACTTAAACCAAAGTAAAACGACTCAAAGGGATTTTTATTTTTTCATATAATATTTAAGAAAAACCGACATATCTACGAAAATGACTTAACTCGAAACGGCTTAAGTCAAGGTAACAAACACCCACAGCAATACACACGCTTACACATGTCATACTCACTCACTCCCTAATGAGCCAAATGATAACACACACCGACAGCAATACACACGCTTACATATATCATACTCACACACTCCCTAAGAACCAAATAACACACACACAAACACTAAACAGAGACACATCCCTTCTCCAGGGCCAATAAAACTGTCAAACTGACCAAGGGAATTCAGGGAAGCATGGATCCGTCCAGCTCTTATCTCAAATAACAACTTAAAAGAGACTGTTTGACCAACACAAGGAATGTTAAAAGATCCATGTTAAAAAGATAAAAAAATAAAAAAACAAATGAAACTACAGACAAATGTTCATTTTCTCCATGAAGACATTCATTTCTGTAGTTTAGTGCTAGCAGCAAGCAGAAATATTTCTCCTCCCGATGATGGCCATTTTGGACGAAACTAGTCGAGGAAACTAAACGAAAGAATATTAATCTACAACCCAGTGTGTCAGAAGATTTGAATTTTTTAATATTTTTTTATTGTTCAATATATATATATATATATATATATATATATATATATATATATATATTATTATTATTATTATTATTTATTTATTTTTTAAAAGTAATTTTTAATGGAGAATATGGCCTATTTTTATTTATTTATTAAACAACAGGACCCCGTAGGACCTTATCAAACAAAGCCCGAATCGTGCTTTGGAAGACACATCTTTCCCACGAATCGTCTGATCTAATGACGGTTTGTTATGAATACACTCCAACGGTTTCGCAAAATTGCCTCATCAGTGATGTTATGACTTCGGGTCATGACAAGTTTCGGGTCTTTCAACACCATACTTGTTCACCCAAGAGACCCTACCGAAACAATACCTATTCGCGGAGGCGATCCTGAAGAAAAATGCATGAAGCACGCAACAACAGACAGACAAATAAGTAAATGTTTTGT
Source organism: Acanthosepion lycidas (assembly GCA_963932145.1). Taxonomy (NCBI): domain Eukaryota; kingdom Metazoa; phylum Mollusca; class Cephalopoda; order Sepiida; family Sepiidae; genus Acanthosepion; species Acanthosepion lycidas. The sequence continues at coordinate 47,132,838 of OZ010578.1, read as the reverse complement.
TTATTTTAATTACACAGTATTAATTAAATCTACCGACCTGAATGTTCGAGAAATTTCGTAGAAAATATATGTCTCTAGGAAATAAATCGAACGTTTAACCCTAATGGGAACCATCATTTGATCTAACGTGCTGTTAACCATTTAGCTACAAAGTCAGTAAATTCCGGATTATATATATATATATATATATATATATATATATATATATATATATATATATATATAAGGGTGTTTCATTAACACGGATTATATATAAGGGTCTTCCATTATGTCAACAGTAAATAAATAAGTGTCATTGGTGAAAATTTATTTATTTAAGTCATGGCAATTGTGTGTGAAAAACAATATTTCCCAAATGTCCGCCAAATCTGAAAGAAAAAGAAAAAAATCATTAGACGCTTAAACTTAATTCACATTTAAAATCGGTACCTTGTTTGACCATCCTTTACACGAGTCTGCTTTGAAATTTTTCATGCAACAAAAACAGACTATCATTATTGTTTCGTCCGTGTATTGGTTGTCATCTTTGATAATGACTTATGTAAGCCGAAAGCTTAGATCGAATTTAAACATGTATCAATATGGTGATTTCCTTTCGTCTATCAATGATAATGTTATTAAGCTTATCAGACAATATGAAAGGAACTTACTTAAAATAAATAGACAAAACTTTTCTATATTATTTAATGAAATATGCATCAATGAAAAATTACTGCCTAAATATACACTATATATATATATATATATATATATATATATATATATATATATATATATATACACATAGTTAGTTAATGAAAAACTAGGTAATCCGTATGGGTAAACCTAAGGAGGATAACATCCAGAGAGCTCAATGTAAATCCAGAGCAAATAATTCTGTTCTCTCTTAATTTCCTTCTCTCTTTTTCTCTCTATGTTTTTTTTTTCTCTCTATGGATGTTTTTTGTTCTTCTCTACCCCTTCGATTTCAATATATAACTTCCGTTAAGTTAACCGTTTAAATGTGTCAATATCTGCTAACTTACTCATGTCTTCTCTCTCTCCACCCTCACTTCCTCACTTCGTTAATTTACATATGTTTAATACGGCCCGTCAAAAATGTGTAAATTTTCTTTTCAATTTTTGTTTGGAAGTACAGTCTGATGATCCGCAGTCCTTTTAAAAGGGCTGTGGTGAAATAATTTATTATGGAACCTTAAAGTGGTCTGTTTTTAAATTTAAATTTATATACAGAAATAATAAAATATAGGCTAACGTTAAAATAAGCTAAAAGCTTAAAATAAAATAAATGACGACTCAATACCAAAGTCAGCAGAGCTTAAACATAATTTATTATAATAATATTGTTAATACAATAATATTATTAATCTAAATCTCCAGCTCAAAGTTCCATGTTTTAACACATTCAGATAAAAACCAACTTCCAGTCTTGTCAGTACGTAGATGGATGACCGCTCTAAACTAGAATGCGTAATTGGTGTAATAGAGAATGGCACGGATTTTTTAATTGGCTAGTCGATTTCGAATTCCTGTTGGGTTCGTTATATTCCCTTACGCGAAAAATACCCTTCACAAAACTATGAATCTATCTATTCTCCCTGAAGCTATGGGTTAATTAGTAAGACTTGTATCACTAAATGTTTATTATCTCCCGAAATAAATTATCCTTTCACGATTGTGTTAGCACATGACAATCCGAGTAACTGATTTTTATTACCATACTTTGTTGCATTAATATATATATATATATATATATATATATATATATATATATATATAATGGACTCTCCCGTCGGATTCGACGTATGAGTATCTGCCAGCTTATTGATTGAGTTATGAAAGTTTATGTGGCATTTAAGACCCACTAGTGATTTACAAAGGAGGCCACATATGGAGCAGGTGTGAGAATTGTGAGATGAGATCACTGTTAGATTGGCTGACCTTTTAGACCTTGCTCTCGCTCTTTAAAGATGATTCAGACAAGCAGACTGAAAATTGCTGAGTCCAATAAAATACGTTGATCTCCATTCTTCCCACTCCAAAGCTAAGCGCTCAAGGGTGTTATGTGTTATATTAACTGCTGATAAGTTGCTTTTCAGCTTGTCTTTGTATCTTAGCCATGGGCGACCTACATTCCTGTAGCCTGATCTAACTGGATGTACATTAGGATCTTATATATATATATATATATATATATATATATATATATATATATATATATATATATATATATATAAAACAGACAACCTTAAGGGTCCATTTGTTATAATTTATTTCCTCAGGTGTATGAACCTTTGGAAGTGATGAACCAGGTAAAAATCATACTCCTGGAGAAATAGATTATAACCAATGGACCCGTAAGGTTATCTGTTCTCTATTTAAATTAATAATTGCTCTGATTTGACATTGAGCTCTCTGGATTGCATCCTCCGTGGGATTATGTATACGGATTACCAAATTTTTCATTACTTATATATATATATATCAGGCACGTGCCGTCAGTAATTACTCATGGTAGGCAGCTTATGACTTCTTTGTAAAAAATCTACAAAAAATATTTTGCATTTTTATGTATAGTAACCTTCATAATTGTGTTGGATTAAGTGAATATTGTGTCACAAACGGAAAATGTAGCTGCTGATCTATTTTACTCAGGGTTGACACTCTCTACATTGCCTATATAAACAGTACGTCCCTGATTATATTTATATATATATATATATATATATATATATATATATATATATATATATATATATATATAATTAATGTGAAAATTGTTTTCGCTTCACAGATGTGGCCACGCGTTGGTGCCGCGAAACTTCGAAGTAAGCATGAGTTAATGAAAAATTTCATATTATTTCTATTAACATTCTTCGATATTGAGCAGCTTGCCACAAAGAATGTTTGGCTTGAGTACCTCCTTGCCAGCAAACACAGAAAAACATCAATTTTGGCTTCAAAACAGTTTTTCAAAGTATATATATATATATATATATATATATATATATATATATATATATATGTCGTGGAGTTCAATTTATATTACAATGAATCATTCATACAAAAAGTAAAATTTAATGATATAAAATGGCAAAATCTCTTCGCTAACAAAATTCTAAAGATGCATTAACCTACTAATCACTCGATGAATGTTATGATCCTTGTTTTTTAAAATTATAAGCTGTATAAGGTCTTTCTTAAATACGCAAGTACTTTCGACTGTACATTCAGTCATCTTCATGGAAATTATTTTGTTTTTGTTAAAATTCAGGTAGCATCCGAGACGAAAAAATATAATGCGAATCGAAATATATTTTTTTTAAAATGCGTGATTGATAACGGATACAAACTTGTGGAACGTGCAGTCGCAACGATAAAATTGAATTGTTTTGAAAATTTAAGTGAGTGCGTTTTTTACTAATATGGTTAATTTTTTAGCGAAGGTATTTCGCTATTTTATATCATTAACTTTACTAATTTACTTTTTGCATGAATGATTGATTGTAATACATACATACATACATATATATATATAGAGAGAGAGAGAGAAAGAGATAAAATGATAAAAATATGGTTTTAAGTTATACTATATTTTTCAAGACACATTTTAATTCTGTGCTTGCATGATTCATCAAGAAGTCGAAGAGTTTCCCTCGTCATTTTACTACATTCGTATTTAATTCTTTCTTTAAGATCCTCAATATTTCTTGGGAGCGTCTGATAAACAATTTCAAATGGCCCTACAAAATAAAAATGGTGGGTTACTTTTGCTTCAACCTATATATATATATACAGGGTGACCCCCAAAAAACGGGAATTTTTGAAGTGCGTATTGCCAAACATGAGCAAGTGGCAACACTGCTAGACAGTGACCTTGAGCAAGTAAACATTTTGTCCTTTAGAATTCAAGATGAAATTCACAGTATCCCAGCTGAGATGTTGCAGCAGTCAATGAGGAATCTCAACAGCAGATTTCAAGAATGCATTCGTACAGGAGGAAGCCATCTACAGAACGTAATTTTAAAAAAATGAAAATTCCATCATTGTTTCTTAAATGGCATGTTTTAAGGTTTCAATTACTATGAATAAAATAGTTTTCTTCCATCACTCTTGGTTTTATTGGGTTGTTAAAAAGTTCCCGTTTTTTTCGGTCACCCTGTATATAAAGTTCATTTTCTCTATCAAGACATTCATTTCTGTAGTTCACTGTTACTAACAAGGAGAATTACTTTTTCTCCTGATGATGGCCATGTTGGCCGAAACTAGTTGAGGAATCTAACTGAAATAATAAAAAAGAAAGAATATTAATATACAACCCGGAGTGTCTGAAGACTTTACTTTTTTAATATATTTTAGTGTTCAATATATATATAGAGAGAGATAGATAGCTGAAAGCATATCGGTTTGTGACCGTAGGTATCACGTTTATCCCCAGGAAAAACATATAACATTTGTTTGAGGATCGCACAAGCGTGAAACCGACGGCACAAACTCATAACCATACAACTAAATATGTTAGCTCTGCCACTGATTTTTCGTGCTTTCAAATAAGTACCCAGCATATACAAAACATACATAGAATTTATATATATATATATATATATATATATATATATATATATATATATATATATATTATGTGCAGTACTTAGTGGAAAGTGCTCAATATCAGTGATAGACCTAACATATTCAGTTGTATGGATATGCCTTTGCGACCCTGGGTATCACGCTTTTGCGATCATCAGACAAACTTTGATGATGATCGCAAAAGCGTGTAACCCAAGATCACAAACTGATAGCCATACAACTGAGTATATATATATATATATATATATATATATATATATATATAATGATAAAAATATAGTTTTATGGTATGCTATATTTATGGGTAAAAGTGCTCAGTTTCAGAGATAGTGTGTATGTAAATATAAAAGTGAACACTATCTAAGGTCAACCTTAAGGTTGACCTCAGTGTCCATTTCATATATATATATATATATATATATATATATATATATATATATATATATATATATATATATATGTAACTAAGTAACAGAAATAATTGAACTATAGAATTTTCATATTTTAGCTTGTTATGTAGATTTGTCTATATTAACGTACGTCAATGTGTTGGTAATGTGAATGCTAATAATACCTAGTTGAAGACAGCCATTTTGCCTACAGGATATTTTTCGATTAATCAGTTCGACTCACAAGAATTGCTACGCATTGATTTGGCTTCAGAAAACGATGTTCGTATTGTGTGCGGATTAAAATAACCAATTTGAAAAACAGATTTCCCTCACAAGCCCACCTCATTTTTACTTCATAAAACTTGTCTTGGTGTTTGTTTGTTTTTTTTTTGTTGTTTTTTTGTTGTTTTTCCTTGTTTTCTAAAGCCCGTTCGTCACCTGACGCTGTATCCAGATAACTATATTACCTCAAAACACCATTCACGCGAAAATATAAAAGCAAGAAAAACAAAAATAAACAATAAAATCAAAACAAAAATCCCAAGTTTCCCGCCATGTAACTTCAATAATTCTCGCTCTAAATTCCCCATCAACCGCCATTACCCACTTTCCGCCAAATTGATAAAATCTCTCTCTTCTGGCAAATAAACCGATGCCACTGCCTGGAGCGATGATAGACAGACAGAGAGAGAGAGAGAGCGTGAGCGGGGTGGGGGGAAATTTTCAGGAAGAAATCGAAACGATTTCAACGTACTACATGAGATTGTCTGTGGACTTAAAATAAATAATCCAAATTTAT
>OZ010578.1:47104557-47124557 GCA_963932145.1 Acanthosepion lycidas | reverse complement strand
TCAGAATCAGTAACCGTTTACGTCTTACTGTCTTTATTGCCTTGTTTAGGCTTCTTTTAAGCATTTCACCCCAAGTACGGCTTGAGTGCCACTAGCACGCAAGGGGTTACAGAGAGTGGGAGCAAGAGTAAAAAGCGTGATAGAGAAAAGGATGAAGAAAAGGACAGAGAATTAGATCAAGGCATCTGAAGATGTCGATTGACATTGCATTTGGATAATTAAAGATTATAGCTATCAGGGAAGCAAGTAAGAGGAAGGGCATTCCACAGACGGGAAGTGCGAGACAATGAAGCTACATTTAACAGTTTCGACAGTGAAAGTTTGAGACTGAGATGCCAACCTAGTAGCACGTTTAAATTCATGCAATTTGGGAACTAGCGTAAGTAGCTCGTCGGAGCCGTTACCGTGAAAGTATTTGCAGAAAACACAGAGGGAAGCGACGTCACGTCTGTGAGAAAATGACTGTAGACGAGAAACCAGATCAGGACCAAGCACATTGCATATCCATCTCTCTTTTGTCGAGGACCGTGAGATGAACAGCGGAGACTCCAGACCATATATGGCAGTATTATTCCATGCAAGGACGGATGGTTGATTTATAGATTTGAAGGATCGCCTCAGGCGAGAAAAACTTTCTGGCGCGACACAAAGAACCAACTTTCCTTGCGGTAGATGAGGCTATTGATTCAATGTATTTGTTCCACCTCAGGTCAACGGACAGTGTGAGACCAAGCAGGCACAGAGAGGCGCTCTAGTGAAGTTGAGCATCATACATTTTAATGTGAGGCAGGGAGGGTTCTCTGTGGTGAATAAAAGGGAACAGTTTTGTTTTTAAGGTATTAAAGTTTACCTGCCATTTTTTTTTTTTTTTTTTTTTGCCCCAGTCAACTACAGATTGGAGGTCCTTTTCAAGAGCAACGGCCAGGTTAGCTTTGTCAGCGATAATAAAATATTCGTAATCACATTTCAATAAACGCCTTTTATACATGCTTTCAAGTGTCTAGCCAGTTTCTTTATTTTAAAAGTTGACATAACCTCCAGTGACTATTTTATACGACTGGACATTATCTGATAGCCGTAGATGGCAAAAGAATAAAAAACACCTCACCAGCTCTACATTTTCCCCATATTTATATTGTCATGAAGTTTTTTTTCTGCTTATACTAACATATTTATCGTTCGTGTCCGCTAAAGCAAAGAAAACCAACAGAGATAAAATAAATAAATAAATAAGATAAAATAAATAAATAAAAATACCAATGTACGTTCGCACATATATTTGGTTCAAAGAGAACAATTCAGACGAGAGGGGCTATATTGAATTCTACGAATATGCTTTTATATGCATTTGTAAACAAAACTGTGTTGAAGAGAAGAGAGGAAAACGTAGTAAAAATCAGAGCCGTAGCTTATTTACTGATTCGACAAGGCGATGCATATTTCTAGTTTCAAAAAGATACGTTTTTCTTTCTAATATTCCATCGTCGCTAACGGGCTCTGATTGTTGCTTTGGGCATATCATTTCTTGATTGCTCTAACGTTTTGTGATGCAACGACATAACTAACCTACTTTCGTCCCCGGCAAGAGTCTCGTCTTCATCATATAAATCATATTCGGATCGATATGATTCAGAGTAACCCACGTTGGTATTTAATAAGGAATCGCCTTTATTTTCAGTTAATAATTAAATCAACATTTTTGTCTGTGCAGCCTAATAATTTCTAATATAAGACTATTATTCTTTTTCCTTGCTGTTCTAAAACATTATTAGATAATACATATCTTTTATTTTATTTGGCTGTTTATGTGGAAACTGAGGTTACAGTTGTCGTGGCTTGCAGCTTTAATCTTGCTGGTGTTTTTCTTCATAACACTAAAGTAGTAGTAAAATTTATTTTTCATATGCGAACACGGCGAATCGGTATTTACGAAGTTTAACGTACGGCAAAAGGGAGTAAGCCAAATTAAAACTCGACTCACTTTATTAGCAATATTTTCTTAAAACGCTTAACCCATTACTCATTTTGCGTGTAGACGTCAAGCGTATTTACTAAGTCTAGTACGACACAAGGCCACAAGGATGGCGAATCAAACTCATCGCAATAGTAATTCAGAAATGAGCTTAAACTAGAGATAGTGAAATGAATCCTTACAGAGATTTTAAAGCCTGGATTAGTACGACAAAAGGCCAAGAGAATAGAGTACCCTTTGAGGCACGAACATATTACTGTATTGATAATCTGAGAGATTAGACTGTACTCGACTTCTTGATATGTTCACTGTAGCATAACCTTGTCAATGGTGGCTTTGGTATCAGTAATCTTTTGCTTTAGATCAGTGATGTCCTGTATCTTTGTTCGATATTCGATAGCTTTAACATAACCCCATAGAAAAAAAAAGGCCCAGGCAAGTGATACCTGGTGAACAAGGTGGGCAACGAATTGGAACATTCCTTCCAATCCTCTTGGAATGTTAGGAATTCCTTTACCTGTACCTCTTTCATCAAAAGGATACCTGAAATACATAAATGCAATTAAAAATGTTGATAAGTACATAAAACAAATCTGATTAAGATATCTCATCAATTGCCTTTGTAATATATTTTGTAAACTGGAAAGAGACTTTATGGACGACGTATATATGTCTAAAGAATTACTGGATTTATTTTTTAACCCACATTTTTATTTTATTTTGAAACGTTGTTTTAGTGGATACTTGGTATTTGAAATAGACGCCTCATTTTTATTTATTAAACATATATATGGATGGACTCTCCCGTCGTTTTCGACGTATGGGTGTCTTTCAGTTCAGTTTTTATGTTTTTGTTTCGTATGAGACAACAATCCTGCACGGGATTTGCAAACAAATCCACACGAAGTGCATACTGAAGGGTTGACCGTCATATGGGCTGATGGATTAATCCGAGATTTAGTGTTAATTCTTAATTCTCTCAGATGGTTAAGACGATTCTTTTCAAAGGTAGTTATACCTCGATAGCAGGTATTTCTCCAGTTTACATGGTTTTCAACGGCAAATTCGAACTCCTCTATAGGGATGTTTACAGCAATTAAATTGTATTTAAGTTTGTTCTTGAAGCGTAATCAAGGACAGCCTACATTACGCTTACCATGAAAAAGTTGGCTACACATGAGGATTTTTGGCATCCGATCATCTCTCATTCTGGTGACATGACCAGACCATCTGAACTATATATATATATATATATATATATATATATATATATATATATATATATATATAATGGACTCTCCCGTCGTTTTCGACGTATGAGTGTCTTTCAGTTCAGTTTTTCTGCTTATTTTTCGTATGAGACAACAATCCTGCACGGGATTTGCAAACAAATCCACACGAAGGGCATACTGAAGGGTTGACCGTCATATGGGCTGATGGATTATCCCGAGATGTAGTGTTAATTTTTAATTCTCTCAGTTGGTTGAGACGGTTCTCTTCAAAGTTAGTTATATCTTGGTAGCAGGTGTTTCTCCAGTTTGCTCAGTTTTCAACAGCAAGTTTGAACTCCTCTATAGGGATGTTTGCAGTAATTAGATTGTATTTGAGTTTGTTCTTGAAGTGTAACCAAGGACGGTCTACATTACGTTTAACATGAAAAAGTTGACTATGCATGATGATTTTAGGGATCCGATCATCACTCATTCTGATGATATGACCAGACCATCTGAACTGTGATTGCAGAAAGAATTCATAACCACCGATGCCACATTTGACGAAAAGATCAGGGTTAGAGATTTTGTCCTGCCGTGTCTAGCCGCATATTGAACGAAGACAGCGTTTATGAAAAGCATCAAGTTGATTGACGTGCGTCCATGCAGGATACACATCAATCAACATTATATATATATATATATATATAATACTCAACAGTGTTCATCCTGCCCTTAAATTCACAGTAGATAAGGAGTTCAATGGTTCATTGCCCTTCTTAGATGTTCTTGTTCAAAGAACTCCTTCCTCGTTTATCACATCAGTTTACAGGAAGTCTACATTTACTGGATTATATACTCGATGGGACTCCTTTTGTCCTAAACGACAAAAGATTAATTTGATTAGGACCCTGACACATAGGGCCCTAATGATTTGTTCGGATGACACTTTGAAACATGAAATCAGTTCCTTAACTGAGATTTTTGTGAACAATGGTTATCCATTGAACATTGTTCACTCAGTTATTCGAAATGAAACTGCCAGGTTTAACAAAATTAAACCTGCTTCAGTGGGTAAATGTTCGGTCTATCTTCGTTTGCCGTGGTTGGGTAGCATTAGTGAATCCTTCGCCAAGCGTATTTCATGGAGTTCACATCAGTGTTATTTTGCAGCCAATGTTCGTGTTGTTTTTCAAACTAAGTCCGTACTTTCATCTATGTGTAAAGATGTTCTACACCCCCACCATATTAACTCTGTTATTTATCATTTCAAATGTAGTTGTGGATGCGACTACATAGGTAGAACGACACAGCGGTTGGACGTTAGAATTAAACAACACGTACCTGCTATAATACTGAATAAAAAATTTTCTTTGGGTGATACCATTCGTAACACGTATGGGTCTTCGATTGCGGATCACTTTATAAAGAATCCTACTTGTGCGTTGAATTTCAGTGTGAACTGGTTTTCTGTTTTGGCCAGTTCGCACTCGCTTTTCCATCTTAAGGTGTTAGAGACGCTTTACATCAGGTTCAGGCAGCCTACTCTTTGTAAACAAAGAGATTGTTTGCTTGGACTTGCTGTGCTGCGTTTCTAGCATCTTGGTTGGTATAACTTTTATAATAATTTATTTCTTCCTGTCCAATCATTCATGTCATGCATTACAGACTTCTTTTCTTTTTCTCATAATTTCCCCGTTAACAGTTCTGATGAGAGGGGACGAAACCGGTCGACTGGTGTTTGTTTTATTTTAAATCTATCATGGTCCATAATATAAAATTTCTTGTTTTTAATGCCTTAATATATATATATATATATATATATATATATATATATATATATATATATATACCCAAGTATATGATTGGTGTATATGGAATGAATTCCAATAACCAACAATTACTATTCTTAAAAGAGTGCTCAATACAAAGTAGAGCAGATATAATTATTTATTTTTAAAAAATTTATAACATAAATATGTTATAAAATCACTACAAAAATAGCCATTTTGTTTCAATACCCTCGGTGTCTTATCAAGTGATGACGTTGAATATATATATATATATATATATATATATATATATATATATATATATATATATATATATATATATAAATTAAAAAGAAGAGAGAAACCGCAAACGTTTTTGGTTGTAATGGTCTTTCTTGAATTGTTGGGTGACTAACACACTAAAAAGAGAATGTCTCATATCGAAAATATTGCAAAATTATGACAAATAAAGCATGATCTTTTTTTTTTTAAATCCACATTACAACCAAAAACGTTTGTAGTTTCTCACTTCTTTTTATTATACACACTTTTCTCTCGTTGGAACTACTATAACCTCTTCCCTTTATATATATATATATATATATATATATATATATATATATATATATGATAAAAAATTAATTTAAAAGTAGACTATAATTATAGGTGAGAGTGCTCAATATAAAGGATTTTTTACAGTAAGGATCGCTTTGTACAGAGCCCGGGAGCACTCGGAGTAGAGGGTTAAGTTAGGAGGCAGTTTGTACGGATACGAGAGAAAGGTAACGGTTAATCCTAGACTTAGAGAGATTAAGATTGTAGTGATCATAGAAACAAGCTTATAGCAGTCGGTTCCTCAATGCAGTGATTCGCGGGAAGAAGCTGTCGGAGTGGAACTTACATCCAACCAAAGGAATCCGCAGGGAATGAGAGTGTTTTGCTACAATGTAAGTGGTATGGAGGGTCCTTGCCGTGAAGGGTAGGCCTGGCGGAACCAAGGAATGTAGTTGTTCCGAGCAATTTCCGGGAAAGTAGCAGCGATAGAGCAGCGTGAGGCTTGCTACATCCCGACTATTAGAAAAAGGTTGAATATAAAACGTTTATCAGTCGGAAGAAGTACTTTTTCGAAACTCGTCACATAGAATTTTTCTATGTTGCTATTCGCTCACCCATTAGTTATAAACTTGGACTCCCCCACTGACCCACGAAAAAAAATATTTATATTACATATATTATCCTGTAAATGTTTCAAATTCGGAGTATGTTATCTATCCTTGTAAAGATTTAGTCATTCTTCTGTGTTTCAAAGAAACGTGTTATTGATTGATTCGACTTGTCCATGAATATTTGCTCGACAGAAAATGTTTAAAACGTTCGTTTAACAATTTTGTCGATCATTGTAAGCAATGAGCAGTGAGAGCTAGTTGTTACCAATTGTTTTTTAGTCGAAGACGCCTTAAGCACAAAGCATCAATCTTTTTACAAATTCAATTGAAAGGCATCTTTTTCCTTTAAAAGAAAGATGGCAAAAAGAAAAGTAACATTCATCAAATTCTGTGTGGAAGATCACCGTTTTCGACTTGCTGGCAAATTTCGAAAAATATTATTGGGCATAGAAAGAATTTGTCTGGAGAAATTATCGCTTTCTTTTTCAGAATTATATTTCTACGGAGATATAAGCAGCCAGAAAGTTTGTTTTTTGTTTATCCATATTTTTTAAATATTTTTTCGATTATATATATATATATATATATATATATATATATATATATATTATAGTAAAAAAAAATAAAGAACAGTAAGACATATAATCCGGTGTTCTTAATGATATTTTTATTTTTACAAAACAGTGCTTAATGTAAATTTACAGAGCATAAATATTATAAATTAACTGATTTAAAAATATGGTTCCTTTGCTACACACGAATTACCATGTTTCAAAAAAGATGAAACAGAATTATATAGTTAAATTTGAAGTTTTTAGCTTCGATTTTTGAAATATGGTAATACATGTGTAGCGAATGAACCATAATTTTATATCAGCTAATTTAATATATATATATATATATATATATATATATACATATATATATATATATATATATATATATATATATATATATATATACATACATATATATATATATATATATATATATATATATATATATATATATATATATATATATATATATATATATATTCAAACATATATTGTTAAATATAACAGGCAAAGAATGTCTATTATGTTTGATTATGACCCGTTCTAAGCTTCGTATAGTGACATTAGTTTCGGGAGAAAATAAAAGCAAAAACTGTCCAACATTTGGAGATTCTTTATTATGCTGTTCCTCGATCATAATAAAAAATATTCAAATGTTAGACAGCAGTCTGTTTCATGCATACACGACGGCCTGACGTTTCCGAATAAGGATGAAACAGACTGTCGCCGCTGAGTGTTGACTTCAATATCCACTCTCATACTTATATATAAAACAATATAAAAGTGGACACCGAGCTCAGTACCAATCACACCAAGCAGTATGTTTCATGCTTATATATATATATATATATATATATATATATATATATATATATATATATATATATATATATATATATTTGCTGGCTTCAATGTCCGCTTTTATATTTTATATTTACATACGCTTTATATCTGCTATTGAACGCTATTACTCATAAATATAGCATATATGGAGTTTGAAAGGTCTCCGTGTGGTGAAATGAGACCTACATGCACGTACCCTACTACATCCGCAACACACTAGTAGACAATACAAATTTAATAGCCACATTTAAAAAAAAAAAGGATAAAAATAGCAGAAGCATTATTAATAACAAAAGAAAAATCCAGCATTCAATAACATCAATTATGAACACGGTCTGATCATGTTTGGAACATAACAAATTTCTTATAACACTAGATACATACATAAAAAAAAAAAATAATTCATACATTCAGTTAAAAGTAAAAAAAAAAAAATAAGATAATCCTTGATTATTGTTAAAGGAATCGTCGAAAGCGTTCTGAGATACAGCGCATTCGGACATTTTTTATATACCTCTTGTCTTGAATAGAAAAAAATATAAGAAAACAAAAAAAAAATTAAATAAAAAACCTAACCGCAGTACCTTGTCAGTTGTTTTTAACGAAGCTTGTATAAAAAAAAAATGGATGCTGCCCAAATGCACAATTATATATATGTATATATATATATATATATATATATATATATATATATATATATATATATATATATATATATAATAAAAAGGCTTAAACACTAATATTCAATGGTCATAATTTATTCCATTGGAATCGTAAATGCGATCAAATTCATCAGACCTACAAATTCAAAAAGAAAACAGAAAAAACAACTCCGGAAATAAAAAATAAAATTTAGAGAGAGTGTAAGTATTAGAGTGTGGGACGAATGTTAGAGCTATAGAGAGGGGTAACAGACGAGAGAAGGTGGGAGATTAAAACTTAACAGACAGAAGTTTTAGAGACGGGAGTTGAAGACACACACACAGACATACACAGACACACACACAGAATTAATGAAAAAAATTTTCACTTAACTCATGCTTACTTACTTTGCGGAGTTCAACTGCTATTTTTTATCAATTTTTTTTTTTATGATTGTTATTATACATTTTGCTTGGTGGCTGTTGAAGGGTTGTTGATTTCTCTTCGTCTCCCTTTCTTTTCTTGTTTCTTTTCATCTTTTTTATTCTTTCCACACCTCTGTTGATCTGTGTAAAGATATATATATATATATATATATATATATATATATATATATATATATATATATATATATATATATATATACGCGCAGATAATACAATAAATACGCGTACAGGTTCTCGAAAATACAAAAGCACACACATAAACACATACGCGAGCACAAATATACAGTCAACCGGACACACAAGAAAGCACAAGCACACACATGTAAGTGCGTGCATGTATGCGTGCTTGTTAGTATGAATGACATGAATAGGCACTGGTGCACACACACACACACACACACACACACACACACATTAAACAGTTACATAAATTAGATGCTCAAAACAAAAAAATGAGTAACCACAATACCAACAAAATATAAACACACACACAAACACAGATACGCGCACACACAGACATACAAACATACTCGTGTAGGTACACGTGTACGTACATGTCTGTATGTGTGTATGCATGCGTATACAAACCCGCACAAACATATATACACACAAAAAAAATCAACTATAATCTAAATTAAATGGTCAGACCAGTAGCAATAAACCAGAGATCAACGGAGAAGGTGTGGAAAGAATAAAAAAAAGAAAGAAAGAAAGAAAGAAAGAAAGGAGGAGAGAAGAGAAACCAACAACCAATCAACACCCAACAAGCGAAAAGAAAAAATAACATTCATAAAACTACACTAAAATTGAGAAATACCAACAGTTTAACTCCGTTCCAACGAGTGGCCACTTCTATGTAACCACGAAACTTCGAAGCATGAGTTAAATAAAAAAAAAATTGTTAAACGCCCTAACTCTGTCTTCGACATTAAGCTCTCTACCACAAAGCCTGCTTGCCTGAACTGCCCCATTATCAGCAAAGCACTGAAAAACCAGCAATTTTGGCTGCAAAAAGATTTTTTTTAAATAAACACTATATGTATAGCGTTTAAATACCACAACCCCTGAAGACTGGAAATTATACCACGAAACATCGATGTCGGGATAAAATTGATATTTAAAAGTAAAGTAATCTTTTCATTCATATATATATATATATATATATATATATATATATATATATATATATATATATATATACATTCATATACATTCATTAAGTATAGTTGTTTTTTGTTTTTTTTTTCGAATATCATTTACTTGAAAAAGTGCATCTGGCGTGTTTTTGTTGTGTGCTTACTATTCATTATTTTTACTAGGTATTTTATCCATAATGAGTTATATTTATTTTCTGTAACGTTTTTAACTTAAAATTATGACCTATTTTATTTCTATGTTACAAAGGAGTTTAATAGGTTATCGCCTCTTTACTAATAAAGAGATATAATAGAAGATATAATTTTCGTTTAAAAACTCTTTCCTTATTAAAAAAAAAATTAACATAACCTATTACAGAGAAAATACCTTAAAAAATATTAATAAATCAATATTTAAATTGATAAAAATAAATAGCCTACACACAATAAATACTCGTCAGACGTAGGTTTTCAAACCACCAATATTCGTAAAACCTATATATAATGAATATAGGATCAAAAATCTTTTCGCCATATACGGCTACATCACGTTATCACGGCGAATTTCGCCTTGGCGAATTTTGACGAATTTGGATGGTTTCTCGGCCTTTGGCTGAGATTCGATCACGGCTACGACTAGCTTGGACTGGCTCCGGCCTGGACCCGCGCCTGGACCCGCGCCTGGACCCGCTAGAACAAGTCATGACCAGCTTTGACTAAGCTCTGACCAGCTTGGACATGCTTTGATCAGTTTTGGACCAGTGGCCCTTAGAGTAGAAACACTCGGGTCTCCCACGTTAAACTGACCTTGTGTCACATCTTGACCATGTGAGAGTCAAGTAAATAGCTACGGCTACATCACGTTTAAAAACCGACTCCTTTACGAAGTTAAGCAGTGTTGAGACTGGTCGGTATCTAGATGGGTGACCGTTTGAGAATACCATATGCTGTAAGTTTGATAATTGTGAAATGCATAATGGCTCGTCATTGTTAATCAGAGATTCCGGTTGGGTTCGTTATATTCATCTTTTTTTCTTTTTTTTTTTTTTTTTTTTTTTCATTCATATCACCCCACTTAAGGCAGTAAAGCCACTAACACGTAAGGGGTTATTGAGTGTGAAAGAATAACGAAAAAGACAAACATTATTAAGAGACGAGAACGAAACCTTTGGAATGATATCCACCTCTTCTCCTCCCAGCTATGGGTTAATTAGTAAGACTTGTATCACTAAACCATTATTATCTGAAAAAGAAGAATATTCTTACAATCTAAAGATATTTTCTGGCTTTAAATAACCGGCAAAAGGGTTGATAATCCGTAGAACTCAAACCAATCACAAATTTGCAGATGATGTATCCTCGTATATGATATATATATATATATATATATATATATATAAATATATATGAATTTTTTATGAGACGACTTTTATGTAAACGAAATGAGGACAGATGTTTGTTGTTTTCGAAGAAGGAAAATTTTTTTTTAAATATTTAAACCATTTTTTTATTTTCATTATCAAATGTTTCGACGAGAAAATTTTCGGTTTATATGAAAAAAAAAAAGCCTATTCACTTGATGTTTTGTTGAAATGAAATTTAATAAAAATCCAATATATGTTGACAAAATCGAGTTTTCGTTGTTTTAAATTTATTTAACGCTTCAATATTATTCGAAAAAGAAAGAAAGAAAAAAGAAAGAAAGAAAATAAAAAGAAAGAAAGAAAGAAAGAAAGAAAATAAAGAAAGAAAGAAAGAAAGAAAGAAAGGAAAGAAAGAAAGAAAAGAAAGTTAAAAAGACAGAGAGTAAAAAAGAAAAAAAGAAAGAAAGAAACGTGAAATCATAGAAATGATCACAAATGTTTTAAAAAATAACAAAAAACAAAGCGAATTTGCATTCCAAAGAAAATTCGATAAACTTATGACGCTTTGATACATCGCTTTTCAGTTTAATCCAAAGTCATAGGTTTGAATCACGGCGGGTTTCATTTGGTTTTGTATATCTTTCCTGTTCCCCCGTGACATTGCCTATTCATAAAATAAACTGTCTTCATCATATTGATGTGTTTATCTTCTTCAAAGTATTTAGGATAGATAAGTTTCTAGAACCCTAAAGTAAACGAGTGGCCACTTCTATGTAGCCATGAAACTTCGAAGCATGAATTAAGTAAAAAAAAAAAAATCGCTAATTCTATTAACGCACTAACTCTGTTTTCGATCTTGGCGTGAGGCTTTTGAACGTCTACTCGCACTGAGGAGATGTGATACAGTACTATCTGCGAATGTCATATATATATATATATATATATATATATATATACCCCTCCAGTCTGATAGCATCAGGAAGAAGACTTCTTAACAGATCGACCATGTTGAGATTCGAACCCGTATCTCATGGTCAGAAAGCGAACGTTCTAACCTCTCGGGCATATTAGCATACTTAAATTTGCTGTATAAATAAATTTACATGGATTATATTTATGAAGGAGTTTTACAAATTTAATTGATAGGTTTGTGTTTCACGGCTTATCAACCTTTTGCATGTTATTTAAATCCAGGAAATATTTTTAGATTGTAAGAATCTTTTGGAGATAATCATGATTTACTGATACAAGTCCTACTAATTAACACATAGCTGGGGGTAGAAGAGGTGGATTCATACCAATCCCAAAGGTATTTGTGCGAAAGTGAATATGACGAACCCGACTTGAAGTGGAACTCGGCTCTCCAAGTTCTATTATCCATTACACCACCCGCAAATCCAAGATAATCTTTTTATACAAATATAATTTCACGGTAATTATTGTAATGAGCTTTTCTCGTTTGTATCTCCACTTTAACCATAGTACAAGATTGGTAGTTAGGTCTCATTTTCAGCGTTACAATTGCTACTTGTAACCATAGTTTCTTCTGTCGCACTTCTCGCTTCTGGAAGTATCTCCAGGCTGCCTTTTTTCTTGACATCTACGAGCTGCAAAAATGTAAATGCAATATCAATCTGCATGTTTTGTCTCCTTTTGAATCTTGTTCTTTCCTTGTCTTCTCGTTCATTTTCATTGTCGCTAATACTTTGCATCTTAGTGGCTTTTGTTGCCTTGCAAATTACAATAAAAATTTAAGTCGAAAAAAGAAAAATTATTACAAAAAAGCTAACTAGTTATTTTTTCTCTGACTATATCGATAGGACTGGTCAAAGGATAGTAGAATAGAGTTTACCGGCGATATTTTGTTATGGGCAATGTGATAATTTACGTCAATACATCCGGTTCTGCGATAACTGAACATTTATTAAGTAATTCTAAATCTGCTGCATTCAAAGTTGCATTTACAATATATACATATATATATATATATATATATATATATATATATATATATTGTCATCCACAGACAGACTGTTTTGTTCTATCACAGCTTATCAGTGTGGCTAGACGTCCGGTTGCCTCTAGCTAGGATCGAAACCCGTATGAATTGGCGTCAGTCGGAGATTTTACCCATAAGCCTTTGGCGCACGCCACAGAAGAAGGTGAATTTAAGCGTATTTATTTTTAGATAAACACACAGTGACTGAGAGAACTCGATTCGATTTACCGATGTGTCATGCATTATTATTGTCATCCAGTGACAGACTGTTTGGCTGTTTCACAGCTCATCGGTGTACTTAGATATCAGATTGGCTCAAGCCGGGATGAGTCGGAGATTTTACCCCTAAGCCACTGGCGCACGGCAGGGATAAAGGTGAATTTAAACATATTTATTTTTAGACAAACGCGCCAGTGACCGGAGAACTCAATTCGTCTGGAAGAGAGTTCCACAAAGGAGAAGTGCAATAGAAGAAACTGTTAGCATAGAACTTACGGTTACATCTAATCATTTCAACTGTAAAATGATGAGTCCTTGCCTCCACTCTAGAACTGCGCTTAAATTCATAAAGTCTACGTAATCACAGAGGAAAGTTCATCAGGATAATTACCATGAAAGTATTTATAGCAAAGGCACAGGTAAGCTACGTTACGGCGGTGGGAGAGTAATTGAAGCTGAGATGCCAAGTCAGGACCAATAACATTGTAGATTCTTCTTAGGATTTTATCAAGAATATCTAAATGTATAGAAATTGCATCAGACCATAAAGAAAAATGATGCCAGGAATCGAACAGCAATACGTAATTCGTTAGCAATACATACATACGCATATATATATATATATATATATATATATATATATATATATATATATATATATATATTATTATTATTATTATTATTATTATTATTATTATTATTAACATTAACAGAAATCTTATAAGTATAAGAAACGATACTCGCTCGGAAAACCTTCGGTGTCTTGATTTGCAAATAAACAAACCAATATCAAAGGGGAAAAAAAGTATAAAAAAAAGAAAGAACCAAGAACATGTACGTTAACCGAAAATAATCGTCCATCAAACGAGTTCAAGGCCCAAAGAAAAAAAAACAAAATAACTAAATAAAGTGCTTAATACAATGAGTAGAGTAGACCTAGTTAAACCTAGAGAGCCAGACAAACCTACCAAGGTTTCACCTAAGCGGATCGTCAGGGGAGGTGACGATCCGCTTAGGTGAAACCTTGGTAGGTTTGTCTGGCTCTCTAGGTTTAACTATATATATATATATATATATATATATATATATATATATATATATATATACTTACAGTAAGTTTCACCCATACAGAGCCCAGGGGTCACTTGAGGTAGAGGGTTACGTTAAAGTGTAGTTTATATGGATAGGAGGTGAAGATAACAGTTAACTCGAGACTTGAACAGGTTAAGATTGTAGTGATCGGGGAACCATTCTCTTGGGAGCATGTTCCACAGGACAGTGGTTTGCGGGAAGAAGTTACTTGTGCGGAACTTACTTCTCACCGGTGGAATACGAATGGAATGCGAGTGCTTTGTTAATATGTAAGTGACATGGCGGGTCTTCGCTAAACCTGGCGGAACCAAGGAATGTAGTTCATCCGAGCACTTTCCATGGAAGTAGCGACAGGACAGTGAGAGACTCGCCATATTCACCTGTGAAAGAAATGTTGGACGATGGAAATTAATTCTTCTCTCACGAGGACTCGGAGAACACTTTTGAGCTCTATCGAGACTGGAAAGTGGGCAGCGCCCGCCCAAATATAGCAACAGTCCTCCATTTTCGACCTAATCCGGCTCATGTAGGTAGAGGATAGCATGAGGAGTCAGGTACTTACTGGAGTGGTACAGCGAGCCGATCATTTTACCTGCATCTCTAGCGATAAATTGTATATAACGCTCCCACTTTAGGTCAGGCGGTAGTTTGAGGCCTAATATTCTCTCAAGGCACGTTGCCTCCCCGAGAAGACATCGATTCATTGTGACTGACGGTAAATCGCTGTCTGATCGGCGATGATGTAATATGACTATATATGTAAACAGATGATATCAAAGTAAAAAAAAAAACATCTATTAAATGTTATCAATGCCGAGTGTTTTCTTTACAATGATGTAAAATGTAAAAATGTAAAATGGCAGAACACAAGAGAAATTTATCATTGCGCAGATTTATAAAAGATAAGAATTCCCCGCAGCCTATCGAGAAAGCATTATCTTTTTTTTTTTACGTCTGCTTTCTTGAGAGCAGTTGTAAGGCCCACTTGTAATTTTAAATAAATTGACGTACAGTTTCGCTGCTGCTTCTTTGTGATTGAACCGATTACTTGAGGCAAGAAAATGCAAAGAAATAAGTAAACGTCTATGAAACTACATTATTTTCCTTTTCCTTTTCTTTGTTTTTGTTTTAGTTTTTTGTTTTTGTTTTTGTTTTGTTTTCTTGTCAGTCGAAATAATTAACTTCTCTTCCAAGACAGTTATTTTTGTTAATCATTTAGTTTTAGTATCTTACGTATGATCAAACAACGATAAACTACATCCGGCAGCAAAGGCGCTGATCGACAAATTAGGGGTTTAAAGAGCGTGGAACCACCTCTTAATTACTGTTGTTCCCAGGGCCACCATGACCTGGGATGGTAGAACCTGTTAGGGTACCAGCTGTGGGCAAACAGTGAACCCCTAAACAAAAACAAAACGCTTTGAAAGTATAAAAATACATTTCATAGCAAATATACCTACAATAGATGTTTCATTAAAAATACTTACAATACATATCTATAGTAAAATATACAAACCTCCAATACCATTTTAAAGCAAGATGACCAACAATATATTTTATAGTAGAACTACCAACAATACATTTTATAGTAAAATTACCAACAATACATATTTATACTAAAATTATCAATAATACAATTTTAAAGCAAGATGACCAGCTATATATTTTATAGTAGAATTACTAATACATTTTATAGCAACAGTACATTTTATTGCGTTCAACATATATTTAGTTGAAGCCATAAAATTTTGTTCAAAATATTTAGATTTCGGCATTAAATAATCTATAGAGATGTTGACATGTCGCTAAACTAAATCAAACAACCAATCAAAATAACTGTGAAATATGGAAGTACTTAACAAAAGAAATCTAATTGATTCGAAATCTTCTTGGAGATTTCAATATATTTTTTCTGCATGCAACGTGAAAGCATGTGCGATACCCTGTCCTCGCCAACCACCAACCACGGGAGATAACACAGTTTCGATGGCTAAGGCGGTGCTGCCACCCCTGGCGTCACCAGCAGCTTTTGCCACCAGAAAGGTTTTTTTTGTTTTGTTTTTGCACACGTTTCAGATTTTTATGCAACTGCAAGTTGTGTTAAAATCGTTTGCTTTTGATTGTCAAACAAACACAACGCGCTCGTAGCGATCGTTATCAAGGTAAACAGATGTGTTTCACGTCGGAAATAGCATTGTTTCGTGAGCTTGGTTTTAATTAACTTTGTTTATTTTAAATCTTGACCATATCCCACTCCATGCCTGTTGAGCTCCGATCTGGAAACAATATGAAGCACGCTTCAGGCGTATGTGTGTGTGCGTGCGCGCGCGCGTGTGTGGACACTGAGGGCTTCACCGAGCAGTGACGTGCTTGAACACAAACATTAGGCTAGACACACAAACACACACACACACGCATATATATATATATATATATATATATATATATATATATATATATATATTATGCACATTTCATTGAAAACGTCAGACAAGGTGCTTTTATTTAGGTTTTTATACAATTTCTCATGCGATATAATAATTTTTTTTCTTTTCGGATGATGAATTATATAAAAACTGTCCGAAGGTCGTTAAATTCTGGTGTAGTATCTATTAGTTGTTCATCCTACACTAGAATTTAAAGACTTACTTGAACAAAATAAACTATGAAATCTCCACAAATATTCTTAAATGCCTATAATTGGTAACAGAAGCCATTGGTTTATACCAACGGATTCCCATACTTAATACTTCTCGAATTCACTCTCGCGTCGTCATGTGTGACGTCATGAGCTGCGGTGAGATTTTCGCTTCCAGCGTCTTATATGCACGAATTTGTCGTTGCTTGGAAATCTTCCATGTAAACAGAAACAGACTATCATCACTGTCTTGTCCGTGTATTGCTTAATATATTGTAATGTAATTGTCATCTTTGATAATGGCTTATGTAAGCCGAAAGCTCAGATAGGATTTAAAATATGGATCAATATTGTGAATTTCTTTCTTCGTTTAATGATAATGTTATTAAGCTTATCAGACGATATGAAAGAATTTACAAAAAATAAATAGACAACACTTGTCTGTATTACTTAATGAAACATGTATCAATGAAAAAATGCTGCCTAAACACACACACACACACATATATATATATATATATATATGTGTGTGTGTGTAAGTGGCAACAGTCTGTTTCATGGTTGAACGTAATCTTCAGGCCTTATACACTGCTGGCTAAGATATTAAGGCCAATGAAAATAATGAAAAATATTTCTTTTGCGTTGTTAGAAAGGAAAAATAAAAATTGAAAGCTTTTTAGCATTTAATAGTGAAAATTTGAATACTGGGAAATTAAGCTAAAATTAGAGGACTCAATAAATGATTATTTTCCTCCTCATCCCGCAAAAAATCTTACAATCTAAAAATATTTTCTGCCTTTAAATAACCTGCAAAGAGTTGACAGACCGTAAAAATCAACAAATTAATTAATGTGGGTGGAAATGTATAAAATCCTTTGTTTTAAGCAATTTTTCAGGAAATTAGTCTCTCCTCATGTTCACTGATATCGTTCTTTCTATTATTGAAGGGAGTTTCTTTCTTAACCTTTTGTTTTCTGTAGTGTGGAAAGCTAACATCTTGATTTTCTCCTTTTCTCCTCTCGTTCCATATACTAGATGTGAAGGTGTCAAGCAATATACATATACATAATTTTCTATAATGTAAGAAAAGTTATAAAAGTATTTTTATTATCAATCTCAGATATGGAATCACCTAACGGCTATTAATCTTATCCTATTCCTTTTCTGTCCGTACCACTTCTAATCTTTAATCTTTACACTAGAGATACTTAT
Source organism: Acanthosepion lycidas (assembly GCA_963932145.1). Classification (NCBI taxonomy): domain Eukaryota; kingdom Metazoa; phylum Mollusca; class Cephalopoda; order Sepiida; family Sepiidae; genus Acanthosepion; species Acanthosepion lycidas. Next base: position 47,106,288 of record OZ010578.1, on the reverse strand, counting down.
ATTACGTTTTATAAACTGCGATGCGCCGCCTTCGGTGTCTTATTCATTTTCAATGGATTTTTATATACAAAAAAAGAAACCAGTGTGCATATTTTTACTGGCGTATCGCACGCTTTGTCAATTGATTTCATTGTCCTGCCTCGGGTTACGGCTTTTCGATGTTCTGCAATTTTTATCTCCATGCGGATGATTGTTTTTCTTTCATTTACAATCTAAAAGCAACCGTAAATAAATATTAATCCACTTCTTAACTTGTTTGTTTTGCCTCCGAGAGAATAAAAGAATAACACGCTGTTTATTGCGCCTGTTAAGATGAATACAGAAAATTACAATAAATGTATTGCCAATCCAATTTATAGCGAGCAACATAAAATCAAGAGGTCACTGTTTTTCCTTCTGCGAAGACTGAGAATTCTCACCCGTTTACACCGTTTGGAAAATTTAGGGTTAGGAAGAGTTCATTTATAGAAAATTGGCGGTTGAGGAGAGTCCATTTATATAAAATTGGGAGTTATTGGAGGGTTATAGAAAAATGGGGATTGAGAAGAGTTAGGAAAAAGAAAAAGTAGGTAATAGGAAGAGTTCATTTATAGAAACCGGAGGTTTGGAAGAGCCCATTTATAGAAAATTGGGTTTGAGGAAAGTTCATTTATAGAAATTAGGGGATTGTGGAGAGGTCACAAATGGTGTTCCAATAACCGATTTTTAAATGTGAATTAAATTTAAGCGTATAATGAATTTTTGTTTTTCTTTCATATTTAACAACTTAATTTCTTGGCAATTTCAACCACGGAAAGATTAACAATCAAACAACGTGTTATCGAAACGTATTGACGTTCAAACAGAAATGTATATCACGCACTTCGCGATTTTTTGGTCAACATAATCGACCAACTAAGAGTGCAATTGGAAAGGGCATGTAACGTTTTTGTGGAGAGGTCCAATTCCTGCACGCGATGACGAATAGAGATATCTGGATTTTCGGGCACTGCAGCAATATTTTCAGTAAAACGGCGTAAATGAGCAGGCAACGGTGTTTTCACGTCTGCCACCGACCAACTAGGTTTGAATTTACGAACAATTTTTCCATTGCACGCTTGAAACTTTAAGACGTTGTTTGGGTGTTAATCTTTCTATGGTTGAAATTGCCAAAGACTTAAGTCGTTAAATCTGAAAATAAAATAAAAGAAATCCTTAGACGCTGAAATTTAATTCACATTTAAAATCGGTCCAAATTATTGGAATACCGTTTATATATATATATATATATATATATATATATATATATATATATATATAATTATTTATTTTAAAAAAATTCATAACATAAATATGTTATAAAATCACTACAAAAATAGCCATTTTCTTTCAACACCCTCGGTGTCTTATCAAGTGATGACGTCCGAGGGTGTTGAAACAAAATGGCTATTTTTGTAGTGATTTTATAACATATTTATGTTACAATTTTTTTTTAAATAAATAATTATATCTGCTCTACTTTGTATTGAGCACTCTTTTAAGAATAGTAATTGTTGGTTATTGGAATTCATTCCATATACACCAATCATATACTTGGGTATATATATATATATATATATATATATATATATATATATATATATATATATATATATATATATATATGTTTATATATATGTTCATATATATATATATATATATATATATATATATATAATGGAGGTTGGGAAGAACTAATTTATAGAAGACTCT
>OZ010578.1:47077057-47097057 GCA_963932145.1 Acanthosepion lycidas | reverse complement strand
TGTTGCCTCGTATATTACATTTTTATAGTTACATTTACCCCCGATTGGACAATGATCTTTATTCCTACAATTGCAGGTAGCGTTACTCGATTGAGTTACATTACAATGGTAGTTTCTAAGTATTCTGCAATTATGGGAAGATATGATTTTCTCCATATTTCTAACACATGAGTAACTTTCAGAGTCTTCCTATTGAAAATTTTATGTAATGGTTGTTTATTGTGAAAATGTTTATCAATTAATTTCAGAAAAAAACTTCCTATATCAATGTTAGAGAGCTTGCAATATGGTGGGTTGAACCATATTACCTTCCTCTTTCTATTTTTAGATCTATTATTATTCTGATTTACAAGTTCTCCGTTATAGTTTAATTCCTGTCTAAAACCACTATTTTTGAGGGTCTGATTGTATATAAATTTATTATCATTAAAGATTTTTTGGCTAGAAGATAGCTTATTTATTCTCGTATTCACAGTTTTAGGGATGTGGTCTATCACATGTTTAGGGTGGTTAGAGTGGACGTTGATATATAGGGGTGTTTGATCAACTTTATGGAAGGGTTTAAAGGTATCATTCGATAGATTGAGTGTAATATCGAAAAAGTTGACTATTTTCAGGTTGGAAGATATTTCAATTTTAAGGCCTAAGTATTAGAAGGCCCTAATTATCTTCTTGTGTAAGCTGGAAGTCAAGGGACCATTGCTATTTGGGACAATGATTAGGCCGTCATCTCTATAAATTCCGACTTGGCTAAGGTTAACTACTCTACTCAAGGTGTCGAGAATATATATGCCCACCAGATCTGCAATTTGGGCGGAATCAAAGGCTCCCATAGGTACATCGAAACTACCATTATTCTTCTACACCCAAGAAGCGTCATTGTATGTAAGTATTGATCTTCTTGACGCTAAAATGATGTTCAGATCATTATCCGTTATTTCGGTATATCCTTTGGCGAAATTAAGGCTGCTACTTAATAGTTCCTCCGAAATAAAAGGGTAAAAATCCAAGATGTCAAATTGGATGAAAGTGGCTCTTCTTTTGCTAGGGATCTTTCGGAACCATTTAATCGTCTCGGCCGAGTCTTTCCAAAGATTAGCAGGGTATTTCTCCAGGACACATGAAGTTATTTTCTTGATAATACTCTTGGAAATTAATCCCAACTCAGATTTGGAGGGATTAATTAGACGGGACTGCAAGCTATTGATGAAGTTCGGCTTATGATCTTTGAAGAGAATGTATGCATCTTTCAAACTAAATTTGCCCATTCTGTCTGCAACTCCACATTTGTTAGCAAATTTGCAGATGTCTTCATTGATAGATGATAAGGTGCTATTGTCTTTGTCTTTTTTATAAGAGCTGGTAATTTTGTCAGCGACGATTTCGTCACATTCAGAAGGTGTAACTTTATAGAAATTTTTAGATTTGTCGGCTTTAATCCATAATTTATTGGATTTTTTATGTATTTAATGTCTCTACCAATATTAGTTTGGAAGTAGTTGTTATAATTCTTGAACTTAATCTTTCTAATTAAATCGATCAGATCGCCTTCGAACGGTACAAGTAGCTTGTCACACGGTGGAGTTTTCTGGGATTTCAGGTTATACGTTTCAGAATTTAGTTCTTGGTCATTTTGGGGATTACGAGAGAAAAAAGTTTTCCACCTCATTCTTTTAATAAGGTCAATGATTCTTTCTGTAAGGCAGACAGAGAAAAGGTGCAATGAAGTGTAAGGAATGTTTTTCAAGGAATAATCCGGAGTAAATTTTTCCATTTCAATCTAAATAGGTTGGAATAAAAGCAGTTTAACTGGAAGTATACCAAGGAGAGCTCAACTTATAATGGTAAGGAGCAATATATTGATAATATTAGTGGTAAATATACACATATATGCAAAATCCACAGGTGCATATACACACATGTATATTTTTTTTTTAAATAAAAATTCCGAGAGGATAGAATCCAGGTAGAACTCAATGTCCAGGACAGAGTAAGGATATTTTTATTATCAAAGATAAGAATCAAGATGAACTGTTGAATCTTCGTAATGAGATATTTTCTAAATGTAGACATAAGAAAAGTTTCAAAACATAAACCCCGTTTTGTAACTTTCTGTCACTTATGTCAGTTCCATCTTGGTTCAAAACATCGGGCATGACATTTTAACGGAATGACTATTATGTTTATTTTGTTTATCTCTATATAGATCATTGTGTATGATTTGTGATGCGCTATGTGTATTTTTTTTTGTTGTTTACCTCTAAATTGTTGAAATTTTACTTATTTAGTTCTTAAATTCTAATTTATATGTATGTAAATGTACGTATATGTATGTATGTGGGTATATGTGTATATGTGTGTATGTATGTGCATGCATGTGTATGTATATATGTATGTATGTATGTACTTGGCTGCGTGTATATATGGGTATATATTTAGGTGTGTGTGTATTGGTATATGTATGTATATGTATGGATGTATGTGTATATGCATGCGTATGTGTGTATATGTATATATTCATGTATACGTATATGGATGTAGGTATATGTAGATGGATATATATGCAGGGATGTGTGTATATGTATATGTATATATATGTATATGTGTGCGTATGTTTTGGTATATATGTACCCATATATATGTATATGTATGTGTATATATATGTGTGTATGTGGGTGTATATATGTGCGTGTATATGTGTATGTATGTATAGCTAGACGGATAGATACAGGGATACATTGTTTTTTTGTTTAATTGTATAGAAATGTAAGGTTTTAGGTATATATGTTTATGCGCATGTATGCGTATGTTCATATGTACATGTGTGGGTAAATGTGTAAGGAGTGGATGCGTATGGATGTATGTGCGTATATGTAGGTATGTGTGTGTGCATTTTTGTATGTATATATATATATATATATCTGTTTTGTGTGTGTGTGTGTGCATGTATATACGTGTATATGTGTGCATGTGTATTTATGTATATGTATGTGGAAAATGTGCGTATATGGTATAGGTGGATATATGTGTATATATGTGTGTGTATGTATATATATGTATATGTACGTGTATGTGTGTATGTATATATATATGTATGTGTGTGTGCATGTATATGTATGTGTGTATGTATACATATATATATATATATATATATATATGTGTGTATATGTATATATATGTAGGTATGTGTGTGTGTGGTATATACATGTATGTATGTGTGTAGATGTTTGTGTAGATGTATGTGTGTGTGTCTATGTATATATGTGTATGTATATATATATATATATGTATGTATGTATATGTATGTGTGTATGTGTACTCATATGTATGTATGTGTATATATATATATATATATATATATATATATATATGGAGGTGTGTGTGTATTTGTATATATGTAGGTGTAATTATTTGTATATCATATGCGCGGTAATTATTAGAAAGCGCTTAGTATCAGAGATATTGAATCAGATATATGTATATGTGTGTGTGTATGTATATGTGTGTATGTGTGTATTTGTGTGAATATGTGGATATATGTGTATGTGTACATGGGTATATGTATGTGTGTATGTAGGTACACGGCGATGTGTATGTATATACGTGTATAAGTTATTGTGTATGTGTGTATTTGCATGCGTTTTAAACATAAAAATATAGGTCCTCGCTAGATTAGATAATCGTCATATTTATTGTTTATATTTGATTTGTAACCTGCAGTCGATATTATTTTGGTCAAATTTTCTCAATTACACAGCGTCCCTTTCAATTTTAATTTCACCCGCCCCATCTTTCTTCCCCACCACTTCTTTTCTTACCTCTCCCTCCTTCTTTAACATTTGATCGGCCATGGTGTGTGTATGTCACCACGAAATGTATCTTTTTTGTATTAGACATCCGACAACAATCATTTTTCCCCCTTCCACTCACACCTAGTTTTATAAAAAAAAACCCTCTCTGTTAAATTCAATCCTATATTACCCCTCTCTTATGAACTAACATTCGTCCCACACTCTCATACTTACACTCTCTCTAAATTCTATTTTTATTTCCGGAGTAGGTTTTTTTCTGTTTTCTTTTTGAATTTGTAGGTCTGATGAATTGGATCCTATTTACGATTCCAATGGAATAAATTATGACCATGGAATATTAGTGTTTAAGCCTTTTTATTATATATATATATATATATATATATATATATACACTTAAATCTATTATAATTTTTCTACAACTCAGAAACAGCGTTACACACAGACATATACATACAAACATATATATATGTGAGTGTGTTTATATATATATATATATATATATATATATATAATTATATATATATATATATATATATATATATATATGTATGTATGTATGTATGTATGTATGTATGTATGTATGTATGTATGTATGTATGTAAGAGGCGCGGTGGAGTAATGGACAGCGGCTTGAACTGAGCAATTGGAGTGCCGATTTCGACTTCCAGTCGAATCCATTACATTCACTTACGTGCTAATACCCTTGGGAAAGGTGTGAATCCTCTTCTTCTTTATGGGTAAATAGCAGGAGAGACTAGGTTCTATTGCCTTGGATGACAACTGGTCTAGCAGAAGGATAACAATGAATTCAAAACCTGCGTAGGGTCATTTGTGGACTTTGTGGCACGAAGTGCACCAGGTGTCTGTATTCGGTCCTTCAAAAAGTGTGGTTGGTTCTGCACAAAGCCTTCACCACTATTATCAAATCTCATGTGCTGTTGTCGGGCTGTCGGTTTCCTAGGAACTTATCTGCTTGACCTTCATACGTCGAATTCGACAGGAGAGTCGAGTATATATGTATACACACTCACATATATACATATATATTTGTGTGTATATGTCTGTATCTGTGCGTATGTGTGTGTAGCGTTGTTTTGGAATTGTAGGAAAAATTGTAATAAATTTAAGTACTCTCACTGAAAAGTCATTTTTTGTACAAAACCGGCTCCAAATACTTGAACTTTTGTATTCATACATATTAACCACCCAGCGACGTCGTATGAGAGGCGCAGTATTCTTTAAATTGACAGACAATAAAAATTTCTTAGAATTAAATTTTGGAAGCTCACTTGAGAGTATGATCAACAATATCTTCCCTCCTTAAAGGTGATATTTAAAAATTGGAAAGATAATTATTAACCAATATTCTTGAGATTATTAAATCTAAATTTTGGTTTCTTCCGGACCCGATCATTTTATTATAAACATGATCAATTATTATTTTCTAAGTAGTCTTTCAGTGAACTTTTGACTATGGTGTTTGTTCGATCGTTTGTTACGCAAACAAGACTGAAATTATAACACTTAATTACTCATATTTTTCGCATATTTATTCGAGTTTATAAAAGTACAAAAATAATGCTTAGTGGTAGTGTTACCCAAAAGGAAATCATACATGCTAAGTTTGTTTCCGAACGTCAGCAATTTGCCTTGCCTTCTACGCGTGGCTGACTGCTGTAAATTTATTCACATAGAAAAAACAACGTGAAATCATGTCACATACATCCGCATACATGTAGAGACTTTCTGCTTATGCTATACTAACTCAATTCATTCTGTTGTCCTGTAAAAGAAGATGCACAAAATATTTCGTGGGAAGTTGTTCGCAAAGAATAAAGATTCTTTTCTTTCTATTTGAAAGAAAAATAATTTTCAAAGAAATAAAAATTATTGAAATTCTTAGATCCGTTATCTTAATTCTTCGCTTCTACACGCGTATTCTACTACATATATATTTATAAGTCCATCAGTGGACGAAACGCGCTGGGAAAGAAAGATTTTTACTCATACTCTGCAATACAATCGATAGCTATTTGGATCAGCCCAGATCTGGACATAATAGGAAAAAAAAACTCCATACAAATGGATAGGTATGTTTACTGCCTTTCGATGCGAACCGGGGAAATTGTTTAAGAATCAGTTATGTGCCATGCGTGATACACGCTTAGGCGATCATGTATCTTTCGATACGTGACGGATAAGGCAGATTTTTTTTTCACGCTGTAGGTAATAGATGCCCGAAAATGCCCAAAAGCAGTTCCGGTTTATATGATGCGTGACCCGCAAAAATCCGTCAGCTTACTATCGGAGACTGACAGGCATTTTCCGTTTGCAAAAGGCTAGGAGGATTAGTGCTTAGAACATTTGTCTAAAGTAAAATGGTGTGACGAATCAAGTTTTAACATCTTTGCGTCTGTTCGTCAGGTGCTGTGGTGAAGTGTGTCACCTGATTGCATTACGGCAACGGAATTTGGAATGTTATGGGATTTGGTTGTGTTGCCATGTTGTCTTTGTCCAAAGATTACGAAAGCCGTAGTTAGAGAGAGTATCAAAAGAACAGAAGACTAGATAGGGAAAACACAAAGAAGAGGTTTACTAAATACTCCCACATAGAACAGAAGAACTTGAGTATATCAGCTACTCCTCAAATTATATTATTTGGCTCATCCATCAGATCCATCGAATATCCCTCTAGATTCGTCCTGGAAACAACTTAAAAAAATCTATTTTCTTGTAATTCCTGGCCCAAGTTTGAAGCTTTAAAATATTTGCTTCAATGAGAGGAATTTTCCAGGAAGATTTCTCGACAGATCCCAACTTTTGTATGTTTCTACATCTTTTGTCTTTAACTCCCTCAATTCCAGCTTGCTCAAAAATGTGAGCACTGGTCAAAAATGGTTATTTCGCTATAAGTCGCTTTAATATCAGAGATAGAGCGTGTGTAAATATAAAAGTGAACATGTATTAACCAATCCCAAATAAAAATAAAACTGCCAATTCTTACAATTAGACATAAAAGAATTTTACCCATCCATAACAGAACGTATGCTAGATAAGGCCATCAACTTAGCTCAGGAACAAGTAATAATACAACCAAGCGAAATCAACATCATTAAGCACTCCCGTAAATCACTATTATTCCACAATGAAGAAGCATGGATAAAGAGAGATGGGATATTTGCCACTACAATGGGAAGCCTTGACGGTGCAGAAGCATGCGAAATCATAGGCATTTACTTACTAAACGAACTGAGCAAAATAATAGATAGAAATGACACAGGACTCTACAGGGACGATGGTCTCATAATCTTAAGAAACTGTAACAAACAAAACACAGACAAAACTAGAAAAGCAATAATAAAGATTTTTAAAAATAACGGATTCGACATAGATATAAAAACTAACCTAAACGAAGTAGATTTTCTAGATGTTACCTTCAACCTAAGAGAAGGCACACATAAACCATATAGAAAACCTAATGACAAACCACTCTACATACACACATCTTCCAACCATCCACATTCTGTAATCAAACAGATACCAAAATCGATTAACCGCAGGCTCTCTGACAATTCCTCCAATGAATCCCTATTTAACAAAGCTAAGAAAGACTATGAAACAGCCCTAAAAGATAGCGGATTCCCAGAAACACTCACATACTCACCACAGAATACAAAAAAGGCCAACAGAAGAAGAAATATCATATGGTTCAACCCACCGTACAGCAAGAACGTAAAAACAAACGTAGGGAAAATATTCTTCAAACTCTTACACAAATACTTCCCAGAATCAAGCACCTTACACAAGATATTCAACAAAAACACTGTAAAAATCAGCTACAGCTGCACCGAGAGCATGGCACAAATAATAAAAAAGCACAATAGGAAAATTATCAACAAACCACACGAACAAATAAAACCCACGTGCAACTGCAGAATAAAGAACGAATGTCCCTTAAACGGAAATTGTTTACAAAACAACGTAATATACCAAGCCACGATAAAATCACCAGATAATGAAGAAAGAGTATACATAGGAGTAACTGAAGGACCCTGGAAACAAAGAAATTATACACACAAAACATCTTTCACAAATAGTAAATATGCAAACAGTACAATGCTTTCTAAGTATATCTGGGAAATTAAAAACAAAACGAACATCACACCAAAAATATCTTGGAAGATAAGGAAAAAATCATCAGCCTACAATAACCAATCAAAAACTTGCAAACTTTGCTCGGAGGAAAAAATAGCTATCATTACTTTTCCCGACCAAAATAAATTATTAAACAAAAGATCCGAACTCATCTCAAAATGCAGACATGAAAATAATTTTTTACTACGTAACCTAAAAAATTAAAAACGGAAAAAATAAAATAAAAACATATAAATATACTAATAAGCAAAAATAACTAAATAACAAAAAAAAAAAATAGAAATAAAACATAAAAAAATACTATGTTACTTAAAAATCGAAAACCGAAAAGAGAAAATATACAAGTAAAATAAATTAACCTAAATTCATCCAAGTAAATAAATAAACAAACCAATCCCAAATAAAGATAATCAATTAAAAACTGTTCCCGCCAAAATAATACTTAGAATGAACTACAACAATCAACCCCAAAACTGAACAAATAGTTTTAATTAAATTCCCAAACCAAAACAAAACTGTTAAATAAGTGATATAAACAAATTTTTACTACGTTAATAAATAAATAAATAAATAAATAAAATAAGAAACAAAAATAAAAACAAGCAATATAATTTGACCTAAATAGATAAACAAACGACTTCCGGTGAAATAACCGCCATAATAGAATACCCACAATGTACCACTAACCCGTATATATATAAATATCCGAGAAAAATAACAGCACACGTGGCCTGACAATTGCATATAGCATGAAACAGACTGTCGCATCTAAGTGTTGACTTCTATGTTCACTTTTATATTTATATATATATATATATATATATATATATATATATATAACTACGAACCTAAAGAGCCAGCAAGACCTACCTAGGTTTCACCTACGCAGATCGTCAGGGTACGCCGGCCAAAGAGATAACATTAGAACAGAATATAAATAGCCTACAACATAAAAACATGACCATGTGACCAAAAAATAACGGGAGGAGTTAATACATATTTATTCAATAACAAAAAAATAAAGAATAAAAAAGTATTGTAGTAACCAGCGTTTCCTATGTCTACACTTACTCAAGATTTCAGATTTAGCAAATTGTTGGGTTCTTTATGCAAAGCGATAGCTAACTCTTCCTCTCTCTCCCTCTCTCCCTCTCTCTCTCTATATATATATATAAATACATATATATATATATATATATATATATATATATATATATATATATATACTTATGACATTTCTTTAGTATTTCGCATTTCAAGATGGGGTCCTTATTATAGTCTTGTTTAATTTTCCATGGATAATGTGGTGTTATGTTTGTATCTTTCCTTATTAAAACTACTAAGATGGTTATAATATCTGGTTTTAAAACTATTTTTGGTAGATCCTATATATACTTTTGGATTTTCATCAGTATTGCTAAGTTTATCCTTGTATATTTTACTTGGTATACTACGCACTCTTGCTAGCACTTTCCATGGAGGGGGCAGGTTTTCTTATTCCCACAATTACATTTTGGGGTGGCCCTACGTTGTTTGTCCTTAATTTTTCTCATGGTGTATCTATTAATTAAACTAGCTACGTCGGGCATACAACTATAGCTTAGTTTTTATTAAAGATTTTATATAACGTATTAGTTTGTGGGAAATCTTGCTCGAGTAGTCTAAAAAATACTTTACCTATATTAGGTTTCCCCGTTAAATTATATGGGGAGTTAAACCATAATATATTTCTACTTCTAGTTTTCTGTTTGTTTTGTGTTCTAGGGTAATCATTCATATAAATATATTCTAATTTATTGTTATGTCCACTATTAATTAGAGCCTGTTCATAGATTATTTTATTTTCGTTAAAAATATTATTATTTGATGAATTCGTGGACAGTCTCTGATTAATACCTTTAGGTATCTGCTTCAAGATATGCGCCGGGTGATTAAATGTTCGTACAATGCAAATTTCAGATTTTAAAACTTTTAAATTGCTTTAATACTCTAGATTATTCAAGTGGAATATTCTAGAATGCTCCAAAAATTTTATCAGTAGCTGTTTTGGGCCTAAAAAATACAAACAGAATATTCTGTAATTTAGATTCATGCAAGAAGGTTATCATTATGGAAAGAGGTAAAGAATTGACAATTTCGAAAAAAAAATATATGTGTGCGTGAGTGCGTGTTTGTCTATAGTTATATACCAACTGCGCTAGTTTGGCACAAGGCCACTGAAGATATATCCTCTTGTGAAGATTGACCTCACTGCATAAGGGTATTGATAAGCGACGCACTATATTTATTAAACTTAGCATGCGGGGCACGCAATATGGATCTTAAAATGCGCGGTACTTAGTACTCAACTTCTATTTAGTAGTGATAGACAACGATAGTTGATGGCAATGCCTTACATTATGTTAGGCCTACAACATGCGCATAGTATACAACATGAAGGACAGGGGTTAAATAAAAGATAAAGAAGAGAAATAAAGAGTGTGAAGAGAAGAAAGAAAAGAAAGGCCTTTTGAGGAAAGAAAAAAAATACATTTGAAGGTTATCTTCGCTCAGTCCACAGCCGGTTCGACTGATAAGACGCGATGACTTAAGTCTGGCTTCTTTGAGATACAGCAACAAAATACACAAGAAACTGGGAATTTATTTTATTAATGCTATCAGTTTTGACCTCTGAATTAAAATAAAAATAGGTTATTTGCTTTTGAAAAATTTGGTTATCAATTCAAACTGGTTGGTTGGTTGGTTCGGTTTTATGGCATATCAACCACTGTGGGTCATTTAATGCCAAATTAATGTGTATATATATATATATATATATATATATATATATATATATATATACATACATACATACATACATACACATATACCCATACATATATTAAATATACAGTACTATTAAACATATAGCTGGCAACATTATCTTTTCAAAAACACATAGCTGGCAACAATATTTTTTTTCAAAAAACGTATAGCTGGCAACATTATTGTTTCAAAAACGTATAGCTGGCAACATTATTTTTCCGAAAACATTATCTGAAGCCTTGTTGTTGGACGTAGTTTATCGTCCTACCCAGGACGCGGATGTAGTTTATCGTCATACCCAGGACGAATTCAAACTGGTTCCTGTTTTTTTTTTCTTGCGAAATGAAAATAATAAATAAAATCAAATAAGCAAAAATATATAAAAATAAAGCAAAAACAAAAAAGAAAAACAATTTCGGATTTTCTACCCTTTTTTGGGATTACATGTTTTGGTCAGTGTGTAGCACAGAAGTTAAAAAAAAAAAAAAATTTTAAATGTTATTTACTATAGAGACCAAGAGAAAGACCGCTTCAGACAGTTAACAGGAGATTATCAATATTGTCAGGTGCAATTGTATTAGGTTGGTGCAAAAATAATGTCGGTTTTTGACGTTAAAAAATACGTCAAAAACCGACATTAATTTTGCACCAACCTAATACAATATAGTTGACTACGTTATGCGTATTTCTCACGACAACATAGAGATAACAAGGACTCCTTTTGAAACCTCGACAGAGTATTCGGTACCCTCCCCCCCACACACACAAATATCTGAATGACCTTGACTTTGCTGATGATCTTGCATTAATTTCTCAATTTATCAAGTATGCCGAATCCTTGCTGCAATCTCTTGAGCAAGCAGTGAACCAATAGGTCTCTATTGCAACGTGATTCAGACAGAATATATCACAACCTCCCCTGAACCACCTGAGTTGAAGTCACTCAATAATACAGCAATCAAAAGAGATGAGGACTTCAAATATCTAGGATCTGACATAATAGATTCCCAAAAAGATTTCACTTTCAGCAAAGCTCTTGCATGGGATGCGGGTATCAATCTTCACAAGATTTTGGCACTCAAACTTTCCATCCTCTTAAAATTTCAAACCTTTCGAACATTGATTGGACCAGTCCAACTGTATGGATCAGAAAATTTGGCAATCAGCTCGTCGAGAAAGACGACTGGATGGAACATATACAAATCTGCTTAAAAAAATCCAGAACATCATTTGCTGATCCCATGCAATGCTTAACACATTTTACGGAGAACTAAGACCAATTCTCTCTTAAGCTTAAACAAAAACGATTACATTTTGTCGGCCACTGCCATCGAGTGGACTGTGAAATCATTTCATCCTTACTCCTATGGCATCTTTCAGGAAGTGTCTTCTCACGAGAATTGACTTTCCCCAGACACCATAGCTCGAGACTCAGGGTAGAACATTGGGGATCTGGGGACAGCAATTTAGGACCGAACAGTGTGGAAAGGGATTGTCAATAGTGTTTCGACCAACCATAGAGAGATAGAATGATGATGATGATGATGATGATGATGATGATGAATCGTATGTTATCTGTTTCCACATTAGCAAAACAGTTGCTCGAATTTATAAAAAAAAATCACTTAAAATGGAATTTCAGGTCCTCTAAATGCTATCGCACTTTCTAGTGCTGATGGAAGTTTCCCTTCAAACCTTTTGTTTGAGGTTGTGTGGAAAGTCAATATCTTAATTACCGTATATACTCGCGTATCACGCGACCTTTGAAGACATAATTTTGGAGCTAATTTGATTACAATAAATGGATATATAGTTTGATCAACGGCGTAGCCAGGGCCAGCAGTACATACGCTATTTTTATGTGCTGTGTATAATGCGACCCCCTTAAATTTAGCTTCAAAATTAGGTTTACACGAGTATACACGGTATCCCTTCTCGGTAGATGTACTAGACTATTTTGTTGTTCCCGCTTTTGGAAGTTTTCAAATGGTGTGGTTTTTGTTTAGGCTTCTTTGTGACTCTGTATAGCCAGTCTATAAGGTTTGATGAAGGATTGTCTTCTTTAAGGCATAAACGATTAATTCGCTTGAAGCGATTTTTAAATCGTTCATCTGAGTAAACGGTTGTATATTGGTGACAGTTGAGACATTGCTGAAGTGGTTGGACGTTTCACATGCTATCCAAATCAAAGTCTGTTAGCGAAGTGGCAACTTAAAACACGATTTGAGTTTTAAGGTTAATACTTTGGTTTTGCTTACGTAATCTCTACTGTCTAATTTATATATCTCCAAAAGAGTTACCAGCAATCTAACAGCATGGAAAGTAGAATTGCCGAAGTTTTATTTCCAGCTTATTTTTTTAGTTTATTTTTTGTTACGTTTCCTTCACAATAATGCCTTTGAGAACGGCATAAGTCTATCTCTTCTCTCTTCAGATACAGTTTAAATAGCAGAGTAGACTGAACTCTCCTGCCTTGTCTGGACGCCAGTCTAGGAGAAAGACTTATCTGAATTAAAAAGAAATATGGAGAAGGCAGCGAGAAACTATTATATTTTTCCAATGACGCCATAGCTATTTTCAGATGACAAAGAAATATCTGTGGATATGAGGTGATATGGCATTAAAAAGGAAATAGAATTTATATAGGTAGAGTAATGGTTATCAGCGCAGGAAATGCAATCGGTAAACCAATTTCAAATCTTGTGCGTCCGCTTGGACTTTGTTTAATGCACGATTCTGTTTCTTGTCCCCGGGCTAGATAGGTTAAACCCGGATTCCTATCCTTGAGTGGCAACCATTTTAGGTGAAGGACTACAGGGAATTCAAACCGTGGAGAATACAATGGAGTAAATCAACTAAAGTTATAGTAACCCACAAATAAAAAAAAGGAATGTGTGAAGAGCCGTAATCGTCTATATCTGGTAGAAAAGTGACATTTTATTTCCTAACTCTTGTGAACAAATATTTTGAAAGGAATTATGTCTGGAGAGATCCTAGATATTCTTGGAGAATATTCTTCGAGAATTTGGTGCCAGAGGCGAGTACTGATTTAGCCGCGAGTTTAATGCCAATACCAAATGTTAAATAGAACTTCGAATGATAAGAAACGCTATTTTCTACAAAGTGCTAAAACAGAAATACAGTTAACGCTGTGTTTGCGCATTCAGGCTAATGTTTAATATTTTTTTCAAAACTTTTATTTTAGATTGCATTACTTTGGTATATGCAGATGTAGAAAAGTAAAGTGTGCATGTTTTTTAATATATATATATATATATTCATTCTGTAGTTTAGTGCTAGCAGCAAGCAGAAATATTTCTCCTCCCGATGATGGCCATTTCGGCCGAAACTAGTCGAGGAATCTAAATGGAACGATCCTATTTTGAAAATAAATAAATAATTGTTATAATTCTTTTTCTATCCTTTGCAAATGATTCAAATTCTAGTATGTTATTATGGATGATAACGACTACCAGTTGTCAAAATTTCAGCCTTTCACAGTTGTTATTTCTAACAAATATTAGGTTTTAAAATTTTGTCCCTTAGTTTTGGACGCTACTGTATATATACAAGGTGTTCCAAAATAATGTATACACTCTTTAAATATTAATAGTTACTAATTCATTACCATGATGTGAGAACTTATATTGTTGAAAATATGCAAAACAGATGGATTGGAGGAAGAATACCCACCTAGATCACCAGATTTGACATCCTTGGATTTCTTTTTGAGGTGTTTTCTAAAAGACGAAGTTTACAGCAGGAAACCCGAAACAATTTCTGAAATGAGAGTAGCAACTGAAGAAGAATACCAGAGGAAATGATGCTGGACGTTTGGAGGTCTAATTCTTCAAGATATGAAAAGTGTATTTAACAGATGAGCACATATATATATATAGAGAGAGAGAGAAACAAAGACAGAGAAAGGGGGAGGGAAGGGGCACGTGGCCGAGCGATTAGAACGTTCGCATTCTGACCATGAGACTCGGGTTCGAATCAACCCATGGTCTATTTGTCAGGACGGAGACTTCCTGATGTTATCGAACTGGAGGGTTCCATCCCAGAGTGCATGAAAACTTTACAACGGGTTTGACCTAAGCCTTGCAAGTGAAATTGGGTAGACGTAACCCCTGGGTGCCGTCGATAGCTGTGCTAGCACGAAGTCATCGTGCTGGTCTTGTTCAAATTGCTGATCACGCTACATCATACGCTCTTTCTCAGAAACTATAACTAAGGTCTGCTCAGGATAGTTGCAGTATAAACTACAGGTGGACTATGTACGAGTTGAATAAACACAAATGCGCCTGGGCGGGGGGGCTATATATATATATATATATATATATATATATATATATATATATATATATATATATATACAGGATAGTACGTGACGACCAGCCTTCATCCTTTCCACCTTTTAGGTACTTGTGCCATAATTGTATCTATAAATACAGGTAAGATTTTTCCTTACACTCTGAGCTGGTTTATATGTTTATTGTGCAGGCCATTTTGATTTTGAATTTTGAACCAAAATACCACGCAGTCCTACCATGATTGTTTTCCTGTCTGGTATTTCTTTAAAAATTCCTCATTTCCGAATCGGAAGATTACAATTTTATTATTTTATTTCCTCGTTATTCAGGCAATAATCTAGAGAATATCATGCTTATTTTTCTCGTTAAATCTTTGATGATTTCTTCAACGTAATGTTGGGATTTGGTGTCTCTTCAAAAATAGAAAATACTATGACATTTTCTCACCTGTCTTCCCATCGTTAGCGTTTTGGGTTTTTTTTGTTTTTTTCTCTTTTGTGTGTGTCGACAAAGCGTTCCTCTTGTCCGTTAGATCTAGAGTAATAAGGTGGAGTTGTTACATGTTTCACCGAATACATCTTGCAGAAATTTTGAATTTACCCGGACGTAAATTGAGCACCATTTTCTGATATTACAGTGTCTCAATTTCCATATTTGAGTTCTCTCATAAATTTTTACTATGTCTGTCGTAAGATTTTTACACTGATAAATCTTCGTGTAACTGTCTACCACTATAAAGTTGCAAAACCCTTTTATTGGTCTTGCATAATCCAGATTTAGTCTTGACCATGGGTTGTTTGATTCCGGTCAAGGTTCAATATTTAGGGCCGGTGATTTTTTTTTTTTTTTTTTTTTGCTGCTGCTGCTGATAGTGCGCAGTGTCATGTTTTAACCTTATTTTTAAAATTTTGGTCCATATTCTTCCAATAAACATAGCTTTGCATTAAGGATTTAATGCTCGAAATTCCTGGATTGCCATTGTGGAATTGGTTTAATATTTCTGAAATGTATATTTATTGTAAATTAATACAATTCTGGCACAAGGCCGGAAAGGAGTAATAGGTTGAGGCTGCTCTTCACTAACTATATTATACCTAACTAATCGGATTCACGACCCATTCATCTTTACGATTTCCTCATTTACCATAAAAAACTCATCAGTCGCCAATCAATCCTCCATACCCCATAATACCACATCCTCTCGAGGTGGGGGCTATAAAAACGCATCCCAATGAGATGATAAATATTATTTACAATATGTATTAGGTTGGTGCAAAAATAATGACGTAATAATGTCGTTTTTTGATGTATTTTTTAAGGTCAAAAAATGACATTATTACTTCATTATTTTTGCCCCAACCTAATATATACGAATCGGATGGACGATCATGCAAAGGGGAGGGGTGAACTCCAAAACAAACTAAATATCAAAACAAAGCAAAATTTAACATAAATGATGTTAGTAGGACCCATCCAATATTTCGAAACATATTTCTGTAATGATTTAGGAATTACAATGCGGTTTGCGTGCATTAATACACCTCACAAATAGAAAAACGCCTTTATTTGCACTACTTGGCAAGACCCTATTTTCTTTTTAATTAAGTAGCCCTTCATGTTGTCAGTATACACGTCGTATTTCAATTTTACTTTTATTTTGTTTAAACTAAATGGTAATTCGCTGACGATGTTGCAGAAGATATTTTATGGGAGCCACGAATTTCGCTGTATCCTCGAGGCGCGTTTTGAATTTTGATATTAGTCTTAACAAAACGTCCCCATACATAACATATATATATATATATGTATATATATATATATATATATATATATATATATATACATATACATATATATATATACATATATATATATACATATATATATATATATACATATATATATATATATATATATATATATATACATACATATATATATATACATATATATATACATATATACATATATATACATATATATATACATATATATATATACACATATATATATACATATATATATACATATATATATACATATATATATATACATATATATATACATATATATATATATACATACATATATATATACATATATATATACATATATATATACATATATATATATATATATATATATATATATATATATATATATATATATATATACATTTTTTTAACATACAATCTGTGTTAGCACGTGCGATACCCTGTCTTCATCAGCCGCCGACCAGGGGTGATATCACGGTTTCGGTGGCTATGGCAGGACCGCCACCCCTGGCGCCACCAGCAGCGTTTGCCACCAGGCAGGGCATGAAGATAAGCTAACTAATTGTTCCTTTAAGTAAAATCTATCTGCAATGAAAGTTTCTTGAACGCGTTTGCCGTTATTGACGCGCTCGTGGATGTCGTTATAGTCGACCACGCAAATATCTCACTTCCGCATGTTAGGTCGTGATGTTGCGCGCATTTTATTTGCTTATTTTGATCTCGACCAAATCCAACATGACGCCTGTTGAACAGTTTTTTGAAGGCGATGCGAAACGCTTTTCAACCAACGGCCAGTAATGCCTATTTTTGAAAGGAAGGAAATGACCGAATGTCCAAGAAACCCACGACACCCAATCTCAATAGGCATCACGTGACACGTCCAACCACTTCCATACATTCGACACCCAGTGACTCGTGCCGGTTTTTCTTTAGTTCGTGCGCCTCCACCCTGTTCTCTTCCCAAGGGACTGTTAACTCTATTAGGAAGACAGTCTTTTTTGAGTCGGACCACAACACAATGTCGGGACGATTGTCTGTCTGTGCGATGTGTATTGGAAATTTTAAGGATGTCATTAGATCCACTGAAACCTTCCAATCACTGGCACCACTCAGCAGCTTTATATTGGGAGCTGTTTGTTTTTTCTTTGCAGGACATTCCCCTTCCTTATGGAATTCAATCTTAGTTTCCTTGGTTGCCACAAGCTGTTGATTTGCTGTCTCAAATTGTGTTCTTATTAGATCTCTTATCACCTCTAATACCTTGTTGTGTCGCCACCTGTACATCTGGAGCGATTGTGGACAAGCAGAAAGCACATGACGCAAGGTACCTCGGTCTTTTTGACACGAAAAACAGAGATCTGTATCTGTGTATCCCCACATTTTCAGGTTTGTTTCATTTGGGAGAAGATCGTATGTAGATCGAAGAAGGAAAGATATCGCCAATGGTTCCAACGCAATTAAGGAATTCCACGAAAGCTTAATGAGTTCGATATCATTCCATGGTGTCCACTTATACTGTTTCGCTTGAGTAATAGCAGTAGCTATTCTATGCTCCTCTTCGAACATTTTGATTTCTTCAACTACCATACACCTTTTTCCCTTTGCCTTCTCCTTGGAGAAGTATTTGTGTGTCGTGTTACCCAATCCAGCCCGATTATTCTGAATCACGCCCATGATATCTCTGACTCGCAGGCTGGTTTCTGCTTCTTGTGTGGCCTCTGCAGCTGACCATTTCGTGCCAGATTTAATCGCTGGGTGCACCTTCCGTATGCAATCATCAGCTGAGTCTCTCATCATCATATGAAGGCGTACCTTCCCAACCTTGAATTTCTCCACCAATGAATGTATAGGGAGCTGCAGATGTCCGGAGTTGGTATATAGCCCCACTTTCGAAAAACAAGGAGGAACTCCAAGCCACTTACGCAATTACTTATTGATCACTTGCTCAATGCGCTCAATGCGCTCAATGCGAGATAATGCAATATCATACATTTGCAGAGGCCACAAAAGCACACATCTTCATTTTGCCAGGCAGATAGGTTCTATAGATCGAAATTAGTCCCTTTAGAGCTGAATTATGAACCTCTGTACCCCGATGTCGATCAGTCACTGGGATTGTATACAGCCGTCCGAGGCTCTTTACTGGCATTTCCTTAACTGTTGGTATCGTGTCATCACCAATTTTGAAGTGAATCTCCTTAACAGATCCCCTGACTAATGACAGGCTTCGACTTTTCTTTGGCTTTACCTTCATTCTCGCCCATATGAAAAGATCGTGATACTTCTCTAACAGGTTATTGGCAGCAATTTTAGAAGAGACGAGAATTGTGATATCATCCATAAAAGCCCTAGAAGGAGGAAGGACTAGCTGTTCTTCAGTCATCACTCCTTTGGCTGTGGTTGATGCGCCTCGTAAAATCAATTCCATGGCCAAAACGAAAAGTAGCGGGGAAATCACACAGCCCATCATGATACGAATCTCAAGTGGTTGCCACTTGGTAGTATAATTTTTAACGGTGAATTTCATGAAAGCTGAGTCGAAATACTTCATTATGATTTCCCTAATCTTGCCAGGGAAATTAAAAAAGTCAAGAGCCATTAATTGATGTGGGACTGACCCATATGCGTTGGCAAGATCAAGCCATACTACATGGAGTTCTGTTTTATTCCTTTTGGCTGATATTAGATTGGTGCAAAAATAATATCGTTTTTTGATGTAGTTTTTAACGTCAAAAAACGATATTATTTTTGCACCAACCTAATAGTATGGAGTTCCATATCATTTGTGCATGCTCCAGACAACCAGGGAAGCCAGGTATCCCAGCCTTCTGGACAGATGTGTTGATGTAATCATTTCCTATAAGAAAATCTGTAATGTGACGTGCGAGGACCCCAAAAAATATTTTTCCTTCGACATTAAGGAGGAATATGGGGCGAAAATTGGAAATGCCTTTTGAATCCATCTCTTTAGGTATCCAAATCCCATCAGCCAAACACCATTCTTGTGGTACAATATTCTGCTTCCAAACCCGCTGAAGGAGGATAGTAAGTTTCCTAAGAACGCATGGGCAGTTTTTATATAGTTTATATGATATCCCATTCATTCCAGGGGCACTACCAGCGCGTGCCTTTCGGACAAA
>OZ010578.1:47052057-47072057 GCA_963932145.1 Acanthosepion lycidas | reverse complement strand
ATTTGAAGATTTTGCCACTGTCATATATTTATATTAAAAATATAGTTTTACGGTATGCTATATTTATGGATAAAAGTGTTCAATATCAGAGATAGATCATATCTATATATAGATAGATATTATGTTGTAGTCTCTGTTTGTTATCGAACTCCTCCTAGGGTTTTGAAGATAGACCTCCATCACCATATATATTCTGAAACTACATTACCCAGGGTACTTGGATAAGTATATTTCATTTTGATCCAAGGTTGGGGGTCCCAGGGGAATACAAACCCCACCACTGAATTCTTTTGGCTTTGTACCACATCTAAGATACGCCTAGAAAATCACCATATGAATCAATTCTTATATCTCCTCGCTATATATATCTATCTATCCTAATATTTTGTCTATCTATCCTAGTATATTTTATCTATCCTAATGTTTTATCTATCGGTCTGTCTCTCTATTTGTCTATCCTAATGTTTTATATATCTATCTATGCTAATATGTTCTATCTATTCCTATATATTTTATCTATCCTAGTATATTTTGCCTATGTATCAATCTATCTATCTCAATATATTTTATCTATCCAAATATATGTTATCTATCTATCCGAATATATTTCATCTTTCATAATACATTTTATCTGTCTATCAATTTATCTATCTCAATATATTTTCTCTTTCCGAATATATTTTATCTATCTATCTATCTATCTATCTATCTATCTATCTATCCTGATATATTTCATCTTTCATAATACATTTTATCTATCTATCTATCTATCTATCTATCTATCCTGATATATTTCATCTTTCATAATACATTTTATCTATCTATCTATCTATCTATCTATCTATCTATCTATCTATCTATCTATCTATCTATCCCAATATATTTTCTCTTTCCGAATATATTTTATCTGTCTATCTATGCGAATATATTTCATCTTTCATAATACATTTTATCTATCTATCAATTTATCTATCTATCCCAATATATTTTCTCTTTCCGAACCTATCTATCTATCTATCTATCTATCTATCTATCCGAATATATTTTAACCTATCTATCCTAATATATTTTATCTATCTCCTAATATATTTCATCTATCTCCTAATATATTTTTATCTATCTGTCTGTCTGTCACGTTTCGCTTCGCGAATATATTGTATTCTGGATTCTTCAAATGGACTATTGATTTGTTTTAAGTTTTCTACAGACCAAAGTAAACAGAAAGTTGGCTAGTTCCTGACGCAAATTGCACCATAGCTGCGGACTGTATTTATCCCCATTCTGAATATATTTTATTGCCTCCTGCCATGACTAAAAGTCAGTAAATAGTCTATATTAAAAACAAAGACACACATTCATTCCGATGCTGGTATATGCAATATTACTCATTTTCCCTATTTTTTTTTTTTTTTGCAGCAGCAGCAGCAGAATTCAGGTCGGGACTTTAACCCTATGCATTTTGTGTTCCTTTTTCAGATTCTCACGTAGGAAAAGAATTGATGGCAAAAAAAAAAATATTCAAACTAATCCATTCAAAGAATAGCGATTCCAGATTTTATAAATGAGGATTCTCTGTTGTTCTCTTAATAGTAACGAGATATACAACAAACAATCCAGGGACACCCCTAGGCGGTGTAATGGTTAGCAAGCATGTCTCGCTAGCACAATTACGAATGAGTAGTGAGTTCGACCCTCACTGGGTGCCCCATACTTTCGGCCTTGTGCCACATCTAAGCTACGCTTGGAAAATCGCTACAACAAACAATCCAGCCTGAATTAACGAGCCCTGACTAGTAACTAAAATCTCCATAGAAATAAAACCTGTTTAAGACAATTTACAATGTTCGGACTGGTGTCCTTATTTTTATTGTCACATTCACGACCTTTCGGTCGTTGTACGCTCCGGCCTTCTTCTGGTGAAATGTGTTGGACTTTCGAACCGAACCCTTTATATAATCCACGGGGGTAAATTGAATTCCACGCACCATACCTTTGGATATCTCAGTTTTAGTTAATTTGCCTTTGTATCTCTCTAAGTTTTTGCCTTCTCCGCTGAGGCCAGCGATTGTATTTACAACTCTTTGGGTCAACTTATTTTTTGGATAAGTCAACCAATGCTTTTATCCACTGGACCATATTCAAAAATATCAAGAGAATGATAAGTGGAATTAGAATTAGAACTATCTACTCTCGTGAACTAAAAAAAAAGGGTTCGATTCTAAAACCCAACAAATATCAACAGAAGAAGGCCGGAGTGTACAACAGCCGAAACGTCGTCAATGCGACAATTTTCTTTAACATGTTTTATTTCTGTGTAAACTTTAGTTACAAGTCAAGTCTTGTAAATTCACCCTGAATTGATTATTGAATAACTAGAACACAATTGCTCTTAACAGATAATCCTCATTTATAAAATCTGGAATTAGCTTTCTTTGAATGAATTGGTGCGAACATTTTTTACCACCACTTCTTTTACTAAGAAAGAATCTGAAAAAGGAACACTAAACGCTCAGGACCTGAATTTTGCAGCAAAAAACGGGGAAAATGAGTAAATTTTGCACATACCAGCAACGGAACGAATGTGTGTCTTTTATTTTTAATATATATTTGCTGACTCTTAGTTATGGTAGGGGTGGGGGGTCAATAAAATATATTCAGAACGAAGATGAATACAGTCCACAGCTATGGTACTGTTTGCGTCAGGAACTCGCCAACCTTTTTGTTTACACGAACGTGACAATAAAGATGAGGGAAACAGTGCGAACAATTTAAATAGTGTAAATGCTTACGATACCTCTTCTCAGAAATATAGACAGATGTTTAAGACAGGACAAAATGATGAAACTGGTATTAAAATAGCGTTAGTAATCTCTAAGATAATCTTCAGAATTACGAGACTTGATTGATAAGTAAAATCACCAATCTTATGAAAGAAGTGTTCAAACAAGTAGAATAATGAAACGGATATCAAAATGAAAGAAGTATATTTCATTTCAAAATTACGAGACTTGACTGATAACAAGGGACTCCAAGCCCTAGAAAACAAATTTTCAACAAGATAGATTAATGGAATTGATGGCAGTATGAAGTGAATTTATTTCTCTTTAAAATTACGAGGGTTCATTGTTAAATAATTTTTCCTGTATTAGGAATCCATTTTAAGGTTTAAAATAAGCAATGAAATCGAAAATTAAGTAAATTTCTTTCTCTTCAAAATTCAATGTTTATTCTTTTTCAAAATAGGCCTCTTTTAACGCTACACATTCTTTTTATTCGTTTCATTCTAGCGTTAGAGAATATGAGAGAAAACTACAATTGATAATAAAAGAAGAAAAAAGGTAACTACTGACATTGCATTCAAATTTTCTTTTCATTCCCTTTATACTTTTAAAAAATTTTTAATTCCCTTTAGAAGATTTCTGGTTTTACTTTCGATCCAAATGGACACAGGTGCTTTGGCGTTGGACATAGAAATCTTGACCTTTCCACGCCTCTTCCAATTTCAAAAAACAATCAGAAGCTTGATAAAATCAAATTTTGGCTGTACGTAGAATGTTTGACCAACTCTAAATTTTAGTTTTTCTTACCATTTTTAAGCGTTTTCTGGCTTCGATACACCCTTACATAGTTGCTACACGAGAAAAAAAAATTAATTCAGGCCTGATTCTAAGGATACATTGATTTCTTTTTTAAAACATTTCACCCCAAACAAATCAATAAGGCCACTAGAAAGCAATGGATTACTGAGCGTTAGAGAATATGAGAGAAAACTACAATTGATAATAAAAGAAGAAAAAGGTAACGACTGACATTGCATTCAAATTTTTGACTGGAAAACCGAATAAGAGTTCTACATTGAGAAGCGAGGAGAAGAAACTGTTTTGTATACAGTACGAAAAGTTGATCAGAACAGTTAACATGAATGTACTGAATGCACACCTCATTGGTTTCACATTCCAGTTCAGTTTTTCTAGTGACAAAAATCCAGTCATTGATTGATGCTTTACACTTAACACTATGTTAGCATAGAACTTACGGTTACATTTCTGTACAGTGTTACTGTACACTATATAAGCATAGAACTTACGGTTCCATTTCTAGCCATTTCAACTGTAAAATTATTAGAATTTTCCGAAAATCTAGTCAGTTATGTGCCATACGTGATACACGCTTAGGCGATCATCCATCTTTTGATACATGACTCACGAGGCAGACTTTTTCCCGCAGTAGGTTGCCATTTCTTTCTGCGGTAGATCAGTTTCCATCCAAGGCTAAAGAACGGTAAGAAATAGCTATAGAACCCGATCTGTTCTGCTATTTGAAGAGGATTCATACCTTTTCCCGAATGTTATTAGCACGTGAGTGAAAGTTATGGATTCGACTTGAATTCGAAATCGGCTCTCCGATTCCTGAATTCAAGCCGCTATCCGCTACGCCACCGTAGAAATTTAGTACCGATCTTAAATTCATAAAGTCGACGAAACCCTAGCGAAAAGTTGATCAGAACAGTTAACATGAATGTACTGAATGCACTCCTCATTGGTTTCACGTCTGTGGATTCCAGTTCAGTTTTTTGTAGTGACAAAAATCCAGTCATTGATCGATACGTTACGCTTAACTCGAGCACAGTTTTCCTGACTAACAAACACTCACTATTACTCAATGCTCGGGTCTCCCCACTTGATCGCTGAAAAAACAGTATAGCATGATGTTTATGTTATTCAGTCACTTATGTTCCATGTGTGATGTACGCTTAGGCGATCATATACCTTTTGATACATGACTGACAAGCCAGTTTTTTTTCCCTGCAGTATTGCCATTACTTTCTGCGGTAGACCAGTTGCCATCCAAGGCTATAGAACCTAGTCTGTTCTATTTACCCATGGCTGGCGGTGGGGGAGAAGAAGAGAATGCATAAATTTCCCAAGGGTATTAGCAGATAAGTAAGTGTAATATATTCGACTAGAATTCGAACTCGGATCTCCGATTCCTTAATCCGAGCCGCTATCCATTATTCCACCGGGCCTTTGTCTTATTAAGATCAAAGTATTTTTTTTTTTTAGTATTTTATCAATTTTTTTAATCCTTTCTAGCACGTTCGGAATTTTGGTTAAAAAATTTTTCTTTTTTTTTTCTTTTTAGTGAGACCATGTCTACAAATTTATTGTTTATCAGAATTCTGCGTGAACTCACATGGAGAAAATCGATATGCCGTAAAACAAGACAAATCAAACTATATCCACGATTAACGACGCCACTCGATAGACATTAATTATCAATCAAGTTTTGTATGTCTAAATCAACAGTAGGCGTGTATTCTTGCGACTATTGTACATTAGTACGATTGTATTACACACACGTTCGTGTCTATAAAGATTATTTAAAAAAAAATAATCTTAAAATATCAAATGGTCGAATGAGCGTAAGCAGAAAAAAACGGTTGCCTTAAAAATCAGCATTTTACGTCTTATACTTCAACTTGGCTCGAACGCTAGCAGCAGTAATAAATATTTTCTTATCTCAATAAACAGAGACACGTTCCTATTCGTATGACTCGTTTAGTCATTGGCCTGTTTTTGTCATTGAGTTATTTTTATGTAAATAATATTGGTTTTGAATGTAGGCCCTCTGGAGTTGATCTGAGCAGTTGACCATCTGTTGTCTGGGATTTATCTAGCGAAGGGAATGAATAGAATAGTTTATTCATGCGTTTATTTATTTATTTTTTATCTCCAAATCCTAACGGAAACAACAGAACTAATCAAGAAAGAAAGAATAATATACGGAGATGCTGGGGGAAAACGCAGAAGGGTAGACAGGAAAATAGAATAAAAGAGAAAGAAAAAGGGAGGGGTTGATATAGAAAAGGTGGGTGAGAAAAGAGAGAGATAAAGTTTCAGATAGAGCGAGCGGTGTTTCAATATTGTCAACAATAGCGAGAAAAAGATAAGGAGGAACAAGAAGAAAAAGCAGAAATTGATAAACGGGAGAAGGAAGGAGAATGTGTAGATTAAAAGGAAAGAGGGTAAGAGAAGTGGGAAGGGAACGATGATGATGAAGAAGAAGAAGAAGAAGAAGAAGAAGAAGAAGAAGCGGATAAACGGGAGAAGGAAGGCGAATGTGTAGATTAAAAGGAAAGAGGGTAAGCGAAGTAGGAAGGGAACGATGCAGAAGAAGAAGAAGAAGCGGATAAACGGGTGAAGGAAGGAGAATGTGTAGATTAAAAGGAAAGAGGGTAAGCGAAGTAGGAAGGGAACGATGCAGAAGAAGAAGAAGAAGCGGATAAACGGGAGAAGGAAGGCGAATGTGTAGATTAAAAGGAAAGAGGGTAAGCGAAGTAGGAAGGGAACCATGCAGAAGAAGAAGAAGAAGCGGATAAACGGGTGAAAGAAGGAGAATGTGTAGATTAAAAGGAAAGAGGGTAAGCGAAGTAGGAAGGGAACGATGCAGAAGAAGAAGAAGAAGCGGATAAACGGGAGAAGGAAGGCGAATGTGTAGATTAAAAGGAAAGAGGGTAAGCGAAGTAGGAAGGGAACGATGCAGAAGAAGAAGGAGGAGCGGATAAACGGGAGAAGGAAGGAGAATGTGTAGATTAAAAGGAAAGAGGGTAAACGAAGTAGGCAAAGAACGATGCAGAAGAAGAAGAAGAAGAAGAAGAAGAAGAAGAAAAAGCGGATAAACGGGAGAAGGAAGGCGAATGTGTAGATTAAAAGGAAAGAGGGTAAGCGAAGTAGGAAGGGAACGATGCAGAAGAAGAAGAAGAAGAAGCGGATAAACGGGAGAAGGAAGGCGAATGTGTAGATTAAAAGGAAAGAGGGTAAGCGAAGTAGGAAGGGAACGATGCAGAAGAAGAAGAAGAAGCGGATAAACGGGAGAAGGAAGGCGAATGTGTAGATTAAAAAGAAAGAGGGTAAGCGAAGTAGGAAGGGAACGATGCAGAAGAAGAAGAAGAAGCGGATAAACGGCAGAAGGAAGGCGAATGTGTAGATTAAAAGGAAAGAGGGTAAGCGAAGTAGGAAGGGAACGATGCAGAAGAAGAAGAAGAAGCGGATAAACGGGTGAAGGAAGGAGAATGTGTAGATTAAAAGGAAAGAGGGTAAGCGAAGTAGGAAGGGAACCATGCAGAAGAAGAAGAAGGATCGGATAAAAGGGTGAAGGAAGCCGAATGTGTAGATTAAAAGGAAAGAGGGTAAGCGAAGTAGGAAGGGAACGATGCAGAAGAAGAAGGAGCGGATAAACGGGAGAAGGAAGGAGAATGTGTAGATTAAAAGGAAAGAGGGTAAGCGAAGTAGGAAGGGAACGATGCAGAAGAAGAAGAAGAAGCGGATAAACGGGTGAAGGAAGGCGAATGTGTAGATTAAAAGGAAAGAGGGTAAGCGAAGTAGGAAGGGAACGATGCAGAAGAAGAAGAAGAAGCGGATAAACGGGTGAAGGAAGGAGAATGTGTAGATTAAAAGGAAAGAGGGTAAGCGAAGTAGGAAGGGAACGATGCAGAAGAAGAAGAAGAAGCGGATAAACGGGAGAAGGAAGGCGAATGTGTAGATTAAAAGGAAAGAGGGTAAGCGAAGTAGGAAGGGAACCATGCAGAAGAAGAAGAAGAAGCGGATAAACGGGTGAAAGAAGGAGAATGTGTAGATTAAAAGGAAAGAGGGTAAGCGAAGTAGGAAGGGAACGATGCAGAAGAAGAAGAAGAAGCGGATAAACGGGAGAAGGAAGGCGAATGTGTAGATTAAAAGGAAAGAGGGTAAGCGAAGTAGGAAGGGAACGATGCAGAAGAAGAAGAAGGAGCGGATAAACGGGAGAAGGAAGGAGAATGTGTAGATTAAAAGGAAAGAGGGTAAACGAAGTAGGCAAAGAACGATGCAGAAGAAGAAGAAGAAGAAGAAGAAGAAGAAGAAGAAGAAGAAGAAGAAGAAGAAAAAGCGGATAAACGGGAGAAGGAAGGCGAATGTGTAGATTAAAAGGAAAGAGGGTAAGCGAAGTAGGAAGGGAACGATGCAGAAGAAGAAGAAGAAGAAGCGGATAAACGGGAGAAGGAAGGCGAATGTGTAGATTAAAAGGAAAGAGGGTAAGCGAAGTAGGAAGGGAAAGATGCAGAAGAAGAAGAAGAAGCGGATAAACGGGAGAAGGAAGGCGAATGTGTAGATTAAAAGGAAAGAGGGTAAGCGAAGTAGGAAGGGAACGATGCAGAAGAAGAAGAAGAAGCGGATAAACGGCAGAAGGAAGGCGAATGTGTAGATTAAAAGGAAAGAGGGTAAGCGAAGTAGGAAGGGAACGATGCAGAAGAAGATGAAGGAGCGGATAAACGGGAGAAGGAAGGAGAATGTGTAGATTAAAAGGAAAGAGGGTAAACGAAGTAGGCAAAGAACGATGCAGAAGAAGAAGAAGAAGAAGAAGAAGAAGAAGAAAAAGCGGATAAACGGGAGAAGGAAGGCGAATGTGTAGATTAAAAGGAAAGAGGGTAAGCGAAGTAGGAAGGGAACGATGCAGAAGAAGAAGAAGAAGAAGCGGATAAACGGGAGAAGGAAGGCGAATGTGTAGATTAAAAGGAAAGAGGGTAAGCGAAGTAGGAAGGGAACGATGCAGAAGAAGAAGAAGAAGCGGATAAACGGGAGAAGGAAGGCGAATGTGTAGATTAAAAGGAAAGAGGGTAAGCGAAGTAGGAAGGGAACGATGCAGAAGAAGAAGAAGAAGCGGATAAACGGCAGAAGGAAGGCGAATGTGTAGATTAAAAGGAAAGAGGGTAAGCGAAGTAGGAAGGGAACGATGCAGAAGAAGAAGAAGAAGCGGATAAACGGGTGAAGGAAGGAGAATGTGTAGATTAAAAGGAAAGAGGGTAAGCGAAGTAGGAAGGGAACCATGCAGAAGAAGAAGAAGGATCGGATAAAAGGGTGAAGGAAGCCGAATGTGTAGATTAAAAGGAAAGAGGGTAAGCGAAGTAGGAAGGGAACGATGCAGAAGAAGAAGGAGCGGATAAACGGGAGAAGGAAGGAGAATGTGTAGATTAAAAGGAAAGAGGGTAAGCGAAGTAGGAAGGGAACGATGCAGAAGAAGAAGAAGCGGATAAACGGGTGAAGGAAGGCGAATGTGTAGATTAAAAGGAAAGAGGGTAAGCGAAGTAGGAAGGGAACGATGCAGAAGAAGAAGAAGAAGCGGATAAACGGGTGAAGGAAGGAGAATGTGTAGATTAAAAGGAAAGAGGGTAAGCGAAGTAGGAAGGGAACGATGCAGAAGAAGAAGAAGAAGCGGATAAACGGGAGAAGGAAGGCGAATGTGTAGATTAAAAGGAAAGAGGGTAAGCGAAGTAGGAAGGGAACCATGCAGAAGAAGAAGAAGAAGCGGATAAACGGGTGAAAGAAGGAGAATGTGTAGATTAAAAGGAAAGAGGGTAAGCGAAGTAGGAAGGGAACGATGCAGAAGAAGAAGAAGAAGCGGATAAACGGGAGAAGGAAGGCGAATGTGTAGATTAAAAGGAAAGAGGGTAAGCGAAGTAGGAAGGGAACGATGCAGAAGAAGAAGAAGGAGCGGATAAACGGGAGAAGGAAGGAGAATGTGTAGATTAAAAGGAAAGAGGGTAAACGAAGTAGGCAAAGAACGATGCAGAAGAAGAAGAAGAAGAAGAAGAAGAAGAAGAAAAAGCGGATAAACGGGAGAAGGAAGGCGAATGTGTAGATTAAAAGGAAAGAGGGTAAGCGAAGTAGGAAGGGAACGATGCAGAAGAAGAAGAAGAAGAAGCGGATAAACGGGAGAAGGAAGGCGAATGTGTAGATTAAAAGGAAAGAGGGTAAGCGAAGTAGGAAGGGAACGATGCAGAAGAAGAAGAAGAAGCGGATAAACGGGAGAAGGAAGGCGAATGTGTAGATTAAAAGGAAAGAGGGTAAGCGAAGTAGGAAGGGAACGATGCAGAAGAAGAAGAAGAAGCGGATAAACGGCAGAAGGAAGGCGAATGTGTAGATTAAAAGGAAAGAGGGTAAGCGAAGTAGGAAGGGAACGATGCAGAAGAAGAAGAAGGAGCGAATAAACGGGAGAAGGAAGGAGAATGTGTAGATTAAAAGGAAAGAGGGTAAACGAAGTAGGCAAAGAACGATGCAGAAGAAGAAGAAGAAGAAGAAGAAGAAGAAGAAGAAGAAGAAAAAGCGGATAAACGGGAGAAGGAAGGCGAATGTGTAGATTAAAAGGAAAGAGGGTAAGCGAAGTAGGAAGGGAACGATGCAGAAGAAGAAGAAGAAGAAGCGGATAAACGGGAGAAGGAAGGCGAATGTGTAGATTAAAAGGAAAGAGGGTAAGCGAAGTAGGAAGGGAACGATGCAGAAGAAGAAGAAGAAGCGGATAAACGGGAGAAGGAAGGCGAATGTGTAGATTAAAAGGAAAGAGGGTAAGCGAAGTAGGAAGGGAACGATGCAGAAGAAGAAGAAGAAGCGGATAAACGGCAGAAGGAAGGCGAATGTGTAGATTAAAAGGAAAGAGGGTAAGCGAAGTAGGAAGGGAACGATGCAGAAGAAGAAGAAGAAGCGGATAAACGGGTGAAGGAAGGAGAATGTGTAGATTAAAAGGAAAGAGGGTAAG
Source organism: Acanthosepion lycidas (assembly GCA_963932145.1). NCBI lineage: Eukaryota > Metazoa > Mollusca > Cephalopoda > Sepiida > Sepiidae > Acanthosepion > Acanthosepion lycidas. The sequence continues at coordinate 47,061,491 of OZ010578.1, read as the reverse complement.
CGAAGTAGGAAGGGAACCATGCAGAAGAAGAAGAAGGATCGGATAAAAGGGTGAAGGAAGCCGAATGTGTAGATTAAAAGGAAAGAGGGTAAGCGAAGTAGGAAGGGAACGATGCAGAAGAAGAAGGAGCGGATAAACGGGAGAAGGAAGGAGAATGTGTAGATTAAAAGGAAAGAGGGTAAGCGAAGTAGGAAGGGAACGATGCAGAAGAAGAAGAAGAAGCGGATAAACGGGTGAAGGAAGGCGAATGTGTAGATTAAAAGGAAAGAGGGTAAGCGAAGTAGGAAGGGAACGATGCAGAAGAAGAAGAAGAAGCGGATAAACGGGTGAAGGAAGGAGAATGTGTAGATTAAAAGGAAAGAGGGTAAGCGAAGTAGGAAGGGAACGATGCAGAAGAAGAAGAAGGAGCGAATAAACGGGAGAAGGAAGGAGAATGTGTAGATTAAAAGGAAAGAAGGTAAGCGAAGTAGGAAGGGAACGATGCAGAAGAAGAAGAAGAAGCGGATAAACGGGAGAAGGAAGGCGAATGTGTAGATTAAAAGGAAAGAGGGTAAGCGAAGTAGGAAGGGAACGATGCAGAAGAAGAAGAAGGAGCGGATAAACGGGAGAAGGAAGGAGAATGTGTAGATTAAAAGGAAAGAGGGTAAACGAAGTAGGCAAAGAACGATGCAGAAGAAGAAGAAGAAGAAGAAGAAGAAGAAGAAGAAGAAAAAGCGGATAAACGGGAGAAGGAAGGCGAATGTGTAGATTAAAAGGAAAGAGGGTAAGCGAAGTAGGAAGGGAACGATGCAGAAGAAGAAGAAGAAGAAGCGGATAAACGGGAGAAGGAAGGCGAATGTGTAGATTAAAAGGAAAGAGGGTAAGCGAAGTAGGAAGGGAACGATGCAGAAGAAGAAGAAGAAGCGGATAAACGGGAGAAGGAAGGCGAATGTGTAGATTAAAAGGAAAGAGGGTAAGCGAAGTAGGAAGGGAACGATGCAGAAGAAGAAGAAGAAGCGGATAAACGGCAGAAGGAAGGCGAATGTGTAGATTAAAAGGAAAGAGGGTAAGCGAAGTAGGAAGGGAACGATGCAGAAGAAGAAGAAGGAGCGAATAAACGGGAGAAGGAAGGAGAATGTGTAGATTAAAAGGAAAGAGGGTAAACGAAGTAGGCAAAGAACGATGCAGAAGAAGAAGAAGAAGAAGAAGAAGAAGAAGAAGAAAAAGCGGATAAACGGGAGAAGGAAGGCGAATGTGTAGATTAAAAGGAAAGAGGGTAAGCGAAGTAGGAAGGGAACGATGCAGAAGAAGAAGAAGAAGAAGAAGAAGCGGATAAACGGGAGAAGGAAGGCGAATGTGTAGATTAAAAGGAAAGAGGGTAAGCGAAGTAGGAAGGGAACGATGCAGAAGAAGAAGAAGAAGCGGATAAACGGGTGAAGGAAGGAGAATGTGTAGATTAAAAGGAAAGAGGGTAAGCGAAGTAGGAAGGGAACCATGCAGAAGAAGAAGAAGGATCGGATAAAAGGGTGAAGGAAGCCGAATGTGTAGATTAAAAGGAAAGAGGGTAAGCGAAGTAGGAAGGGAACGATGCAGAAGAAGAAGGAGCGGATAAACGGGAGAAGGAAGGAGAATGTGTAGATTAAAAGGAAAGAGGGTAAGCGAAGTAGGAAGGGAACGATGCAGAAGAAGAAGAAGAAGCGGATAAACGGGTGAAGGAAGGCGAATGTGTAGATTAAAAGGAAAGAGGGTAAGCGAAGTAGGAAGGGAACGATGCAGAAGAAGAAGAAGAAGCGGATAAACGGGTGAAGGAAGGAGAATGTGTAGATTAAAAGGAAAGAGGGTAAGCGAAGTAGGAATGGAACGATGCAGAAGAAGAAGAAGAAGCGGATAAACGGGAGAAGGAAGGCGAATGTGTAGATTAAAAGGAAAGAGGGTAAGCGAAGTAGGAAGGGAACCATGCAGAAGAAGAAGAAGCGGATAAACGGGTGAAAGAAGGAGAATGTGTAGATTAAAAGGAAAGAGGGTAAGCGAAGTAGGAAGGGAACGATGCAGAAGAAGAAGAAGAAGCGGATAAACGGGAGAAGGAAGGCGAATGTGTAGATTAAAAGGAAAGAGGGTAAGCGAAGTAGGAAGGGAACGATGCAGAAGAAGAAGAAGGAGCGGATAAACGGGAGAAGGAAGGAGAATGTGTAGATTAAAAGGAAAGAGGGTAAACGAAGTAGGCAAAGAACGATGCAGAAGAAGAAGAAGAAGAAGAAGAAGAAGAAGAAAAAGCGGATAAACGGGAGAAGGAAGGCGAATGTGTAGATTAAAAGGAAAGAGGGTAAGCGAAGTAGGAAGGGAACGATGCAGAAGAAGAAGAAGAAGAAGCGGATAAACGGGAGAAGGAAGGCGAATGTGTAGATTAAAAGGAAAGAGGGTAAGCGAAGTAGGAAGGGAACGATGCAGAAGAAGAAGAAGAAGCGGATAAACGGGAGAAGGAAGGCGAATGTGTAGATTAAAAGGAAAGAGGGTAAGCGAAGTAGGAAGGGAACGATGCAGAAGAAGAAGAAGAAGCGGATAAACGGCAGAAGGAAGGCGAATGTGTAGATTAAAAGGAAAGAGGGTAAGCGAAGTAGGAAGGGAACGATGCAGAAGAAGAAGAAGAAGCGGATAAACGGGTGAAGGAAGGAGAATGTGTAGATTAAAAGGAAAGAGGGTAAGCGACGTAGGAAGGGAACCATGCAGAAGAAGAAGAAGGATCGGATAAAAGGGTGAAGGAAGCCGAATGTGTAGATTAAAAGGAAAGAGGGTAAGCGAAGTAGGAAGGGAACGATGCAGAAGAAGAAGGAGCGGATAAACGGGAGAAGGAAGGAGAATGTGTAGATTAAAAGGAAAGAGGGTAAGCGAAGTAGGAAGGGAACGATGCAGAAGAAGAAGAAGAAGCGGATAAACGGGTGAAGGAAGGCGAATGTGTAGATTAAAAGGAAAGAGGGTAAGCGAAGTAGGAAGGGAACGATGCAGAAGAAGAAGAAGAAGCGGATAACCGGGTGAAGGAAGGAGAATGTGTAGACTAAAAGGAAAGAGGGTAAGCGAAGTAGGAAGGGAACGATGCAGAAGAAGAAGAAGGAGCGGATAAACGGGTGAAGGAAGGAGAATGTGTAGATTAAAAGGAAAGAGGGTAAGCGAAGTAGGAAGGGAACGATGCAGAAGAAGAAGAAGGAGCGGATAAACGGGTGAAGGAAGGAGAATGTGTAGATTAAAAGGAAAGAGGGTAAGCGAAGTAGGAAGGGAACCATGCAGAAGAAGAAGAAGGAGCGGATAAAAGGGTGAAGGAAGGCGAATGTGTAGATTAAAAGGAAAGAGGGTAAGCGAAGTAGGAAGGGAACGATGCAGAAGAAGAAGAAGGAGCGGATAAACGGGTGAAGGAAGGAGAATGTGTAGATTAAAAGGAAAGAGGGTAAGCGAAGTAGGAAGGGAACGATGCAGAAGAAGAAGAAGAAGCGGATAAACGGGAGAAGGAAGGCGAATGTGTAGATTAAAAGGAAAGAGGGTAAGCGAAGTAGGAAGGGAACCATGCAGAAGAAGAAGAAGAAGCGGATAAACGGGTGAAAGAAAGAGAATGTGTAGATTAAAAGGAAAGAGGGTAAGCGAAGTAGGAAGGGAACGATGCAGAAGAAGAAGAAGGAGCAGATAAACGGGAGAAGGAAGGAGAATGTGTAGATTAAAAGGAAAGAGGGTAAACGAAGTAGGCAGAGAACGATGCAGAAGAAGAAGAAGAAGAAGAAGAAGAAGAAGAAGAAGAAGAAGCGGATAAACGGGAGAAGGAAGGCGAATGTGTAGATTAAAAGGAAAGAGGGTAAGCGAAGTAGGAAGGGAACGATGCAGAAGAAGAAGAAGGAGCGGATAAACGGGTGAAGGAAGGCGAATGTGTAGATTAAAAGGAAAGAGGGTAAGCGAAGTAGGAAGGGAACGATGCAGAAGAAGAAGGAGCGGATAAACGGGAGAAGGAAGGAGAATGTGTAGATTAAAAGGAAAGAGGGTAAGCGAAGTAGGCAGAGAACGATGCAGAAGAAGAAGAAGAAGAAGAAGAAGAAGAAGCGGATAAACGGGAGAAGGAAGGCGAATGTGTAGATTAAAAGGAAAGAGGGTAAGCGAAGTAGGAAGGGAACGATGCAGAAGAAGAAGAAGAAGCGGATAAACGGGAGAAGGAAGGCGAATGTGTAGATTAAAAGGAAAGAGGGTAAGCGAAGTAGGAAGGGAACGATGCAGAAGAAGAAGAAGGAGCGGATAAACGGGTGAAGGAAGGAGAATGTGTAGATTAAAAGGAAAGAGGGTAAGTGAAGTAGGAAGGGAACGATGCAGAAGAAGAAGAAGGAGCGGATAAACGGGTGAAGGAAGGAGAATGTGTAGATTAAAAGGAAAGAGGGTAAGCGAAGTAGGAAGGGAACGATGCAGAAGAAGAAGAAGGAGCGGATAAAAGGGTGAAGGAAGGCGAATGTGTAGATTAAAAGGAAAGAGGGTAAGCGAAGTAGGAAGGGAACGATGCAGAAGAAGGAGAGGATAAACGGGAGAAGGAAGGAGAATGTGTAGATTAAAAGGAAAGAGGGTAAGCGAAGTAGGCAGAGAACGATGCAGAAGAAGAAGAAGAAGAAGAAGAAGAAGAAGAAAAAGAAGAAGCGGATAAACGGGAGAAGGAAGGCGAATGTGTAGATTAAAAGGAAAGAGGGTAAACGAAGTAGGCAGAGAACGATGCAGAAGAAGAAGAAGAAGAAGAAGAAGAAGAAGAAGAAGAAGAAGCGGATAAACGGGAGAAGGAAAGCGAATGTGTAGATTAAATGGAAAGAGGGTAAGCGAAGTAGGAAGGGAACGATGCAGAAGAAGAAGAAGGAGCGGATAAACGGGTGAAGGAAGGAGAATGTGTAGATTAAAAGGAAAGAGGGTAAGCGAAGTCGGAAGGGAACCATGCAGAAGAAGAAGAAGGAGCGGATAAAAGGGTGAAGGAAGGCGAATGTGTAGATTAAAAGGAAAGAGGGTAAGCGAAGTAGGAAGGGAACGATGCAGAAGAAGAAGGAGCGGATAAACGGGAGAAGGAAGGAGAATGTGTAGATTAAAAGGAAGAGGGTAAGCGAAGTAGGCAGAGAACGATGCAGAAGAAGAAGAAGAAGAAGAAGAAGAAGAAGAAGAAGAAGAAGCGGATAAACGGGAGAGGGAAGGCGAATGTGTAGATTAAAAGGAAAGAGGGTAAACGAAGTAGGCAGAGAACGATGCAGAAGAAGAAGAAGAAGAAGAAGAAGACGAAGAAGAAGCGGATAAACGGGAGAAGGAAGGCGAATGTGTAGATTAAAAGGAAAGAGGGTAAGCGAAGTAGGAAGGGAACCATGCAGAAGAAGAAGAAGAAGCGGATAAACGGGAGAAGCAAGGCGAATGTGTAGATTAAAAGGAAAGAGGGTAAGCGAAGTAGGAAGGGAACGATGCAGAAGAAGAAGAAGAAGCGGATAAACGGGTGAAGGAAGGAGAATGTGTAGATTAAAAGGAAAGAGGGAAAGCGAAGTAGGAAGGGAACGATGCAGAAGAAGAAGAAGAAGCGGATAAACGGGAGAAGGAAGGCGAATGTGTAGATTAAAAGGAAAGAGGGTAAGCGAAGTAGGAAGGGAACGATGCAGAAGAAGAAGAAGAAGCGGATAAACGGGTGAAAGAAGGAGAATGTGTAGATTAAAAGGAAAGAGGGTAAGCGAAGTAGGAAGGGAACGATGCAGAAGAAGAAGAAGAAGCGGATAAACGGGTGAAGGAAGGAGAATGTGTAGATTAAAAGGAAAGAGGGTAAGCGAAGTAGGAAGGGAACGATGCAGAAGAAGAAGAAGAAGCGGATAAACGGGAGAAGGAAGGCGAATGTGTAGATTAAAAGGAAAGAGGGTAAGCGAAGTAGGAAGGGAACCATGCAGAAGAAGAAGAAGAAGCGGATAAACGGGTGAAAGAAGGAGAATGTGTAGATTAAAAGGAAAGAGGGTAAGCGAAGTAGGAAGGGAACGATGCAGAAGAAGAAGAAGAAGCGGATAAACGGGAGAAGGAAGGCGAATGTGTAGATTAAAAGGAAAGAGGGTAAGCGAAGTAGGAAGGGAACGATGCAGAAGAAGAAGAAGGAGCGGATAAACGGGAGAAGGAAGGAGAATGTGTAGATTAAAAGGAAAGAGGGTAAACGAAGTAGGCAAAGAACGATGCAGAAGAAGAAGAAGAAGAAGAAGAAGAAGAAGAAGAAGAAAAAGCGGATAAACGGGAGAAGGAAGGCGAATGTGTAGATTAAAAGGAATGAGGGTAAGCGAAGTAGGAAGGGAACGATGCAGAAGAAGAAGAAGAAGAAGCGGATAAACGGGAGAAGGAAGGCGAATGTGTAGATTAAAAGGAAAGAGGGTAAGCGAAGTAGGAAGGGAACGATGCAGAAGAAGAAGAAGAAGCGGATAAACGGGAGAAGGAAGGCGAATGTGTAGATTAAAAGGAAAGAGGGTAAGCGAAGTAGGAAGGGAACGATGCAGAAGAAGAAGAAGAAGCGGATAAACGGCAGAAGGAAGGCGAATGTGTAGATTAAAAGGAAAGAGGGTAAGCGAAGTAGGAAGGGAACGATGCAGAAGAAGAAGAAGAAGCGGATAAACGGGTGAAGGAAGGAGAATGTGTAGATTAAAAGGAAAGAGGGTAAGCGAAGTAGGAAGGGAACCATGCAGAAGAAGAAGAAGGATCGGATAAAAGGGTGAAGGAAGCCGAATGTGTAGATTAAAAGGAAAGAGGGTAAGCGAAGTAGGAAGGGAACGATGCAGAAGAAGAAGGAGCGGATAAACGGGAGAAGGAAGGAGAATGTGTAGATTAAAAGGAAAGAGGGTAAGCGAAGTAGGAAGGGAACGATGCAGAAGAAGAAGAAGAAGCGGATAAACGGGTGAAGGAAGGCGAATGTGTAGATTAAAAGGAAAGAGGGTAAGCGAAGTAGGAAGGGAACGATGCAGAAGAAGAAGAAGAAGCGGATAACCGGGTGAAGGAAGGAGAATGTGTAGACTAAATGGAAAGAGGGTAAGCGAAGTAGGAAGGGAACGATGCAGAAGAAGAAGAAGGAGCGGATAAACGGGTGAAGGAAGGAGAATGTGTAGATTAAAAGGAAAGAGGGTAAGCGAAGTAGGAAGGGAACGATGCAGAAGAAGAAGAAGGAGCGGATAAACGGGTGAAGGAAGGAGAATGTGTAGATTAAAAGGAAAGAGGGTAAGCGAAGTAGGAAGGGAACCATGCAGAAGAAGAAGAAGGAGCGGATAAAAGGGTGAAGGAAGGCGAATGTGTAGATTAAAAGGAAAGAGGGTAAGCGAAGTAGGAAGGGAACGATGCAGAAGAAGAAGAAGGAGCGGATAAACGGGTGAAGGAAGGAGAATGTGTAGATTAAAAGGAAAGAGGGTAAGCGAAGTAGGAAGGGAACGATGCAGAAGAAGAAGAAGAAGCGGATAAACGGGAGAAGGAAGGCGAATGTGTAGATTAAAAGGAAAGAGGGTAAGCGAAGTAGGAAGGGAACCATGCAGAAGAAGAAGAAGAAGCGGATAAACGGGTGAAAGAAGGAGAATGTGTAGATTAAAAGGAAAGAGGGTAAGCGAAGTAGGAAGGGAACGATGCAGAAGAAGAAGAAGGAGCAGATAAACGGGAGAAGGAAGGAGAATGTGTAGATTAAAAGGAAAGAGGGTAAACGAAGTAGGCAGAGAACGATGCAGAAGAAGAAGAAGAAGAAGAAGAAGAAGAAGAAGAAGAAGAAGAAGAAGAAGAAGCGGATAAACGGGAGAAGGAAGGCGAATGTGTAGATTAAAAGGAAAGAGGGTAAGCGAAGTAGGAAGGGAACGATGCAGAAGAAGAAGAAGGAGCGGATAAACGGGTGAAGGAAGGCGAATGTGTAGATTAAAAGGAAAGAGGGTAAGCGAAGTAGGAAGGGAACGATGCAGAAGAAGAAGGAGCGGATAAACGGGAGAAGGAAGGAGAATGTGTAGATTAAAAGGAAAGAGGGTAAGCGAAGTAGGCAGAGAACGATGCAGAAGAAGAAGAAGAAGAAGAAGAAGAAGAAGAAGCGGATAAACGGGAGAGGAAGGCGAATGTGTAGATTAAAAGGAAAGAGGGTAAGCGAAGTAGGAAGGGAACGATGCAGAAGAAGAAGAAGCGGATAAACGGGAGAAGGAAGGCGAATGTGTAGATTAAAAGGAAAGAGGGTAAGCGAAGTAGGAAGGGAACGATGCAGAAGAAGAAGAAGGAGCGGATAAACGGGTGAAGGAAGGAGAATGTGTAGATTAAAAGGAAAGAGGGTAAGTGAAGTAGGAAGGGAACGATGCAGAAGAAGAAGAAGGAGCGGATAAACGGGTGAAGGAAGGAGAATGTGTAGATTAAAAGGAAAGAGGGTAAGCGAAGTAGGAAGGGAACCATGCAGAAGAAGAAGAAGGAGCGGATAAAAGGGTGAAGGAAGGCGAATGTGTAGATTAAAAGGAAAGAGGGTAAGCGAAGTAGGAAGGGAACGATGCAGAAGAAGAAGGAGAGGATAAACGGGAGAAGGAAGGAGAATGTGTAGATTAAAAGGAAAGAGGGTAAGCGAAGTAGGCAGAGAACGATGCAGAAGAAGAAGAAGAAGAAGAAGAAGAAGAAAAAGAAGAAGCGGATAAACGGGAGAAGGAAGGCGAATGTGTAGATTAAAAGGAAAGAGGGTAAACGAAGTAGGCAGAGAACGATGCAGAAGAAGAAGAAGAAGAAGAAGAAGAAGAAGAAGAAGAAGAAGCGGATAAACGGGAGAAGGAAAGCGAATGTGTAGATTAAATGGAAAGAGGGTAAGCGAAGTAGGAAGGGAACGATGCAGAAGAAGAAGAAGGAGCGGATAAACGGGTGAAGGAAGGAGAATGTGTAGATTAAAAGGAAAGAGGGTAAGCGAAGTCGGAAGGGAACCATGCAGAAGAAGAAGAAGGAGCGGATAAAAGGGTGAAGGAAGGCGAATGTGTAGATTAAAAGGAAAGAGGGTAAGCGAAGTAGGAAGGGAACGATGCAGAAGAAGAAGGAGCGGATAAACGGGAGAAGGAAGGAGAATGTGTAGATTAAAAGGAAAGAGGGTAAGCGAAGTAGGCAGAGAACGATGCAGAAGAAGAAGAAGAAGAAGAAGAAGAAGAAGAAGAAGAAGAAGCGGATAAACGGGAGAGGGAAGGCGAATGTGTAGATTAAAAGGAAAGAGGGTAAACGAAGTAGGCAGAGAACGATGCAGAAGAAGAAGAAGAAGAAGAAGAAGAAGAAGACGAAGAAGAAGCGGATAAACGGGAGAAGGAAGGCGAATGTGTAGATTAAAAGGAAAGAGGGTAAGCGAAGTAGGAAGGGAACCATGCAGAAGAAGAAGAAGAAGCGGATAAACGGGAGAAGGAAGGCGAATGTGTAGATTAAAAGGAAAGAGGGTAAGCGAAGTAGGAAGGGAACGATGCAGAAGAAGA
>OZ010578.1:47044557-47047057 GCA_963932145.1 Acanthosepion lycidas | reverse complement strand
TAGATTAAAAGGAAAGAGGGTAAACGAAGTAGGCAGAGAACGATGCAGAAGAAGAAGAAGAAGAAGAAGAAGAAGAAGAAGACGAAGAAGAAGCGGATAAACGGGAGAAGGAAGGCGAATGTGTAGATTAAAAGGAAAGAGGGTAAGCGAAGTAGGAAGGGAACCATGCAGAAGAAGAAGAAGAAGCGGATAAACGGGAGAAGGAAGGCGAATGTGTAGATTAAAAGGAAAGAGGGTAAGCGAAGTAGGAAGGGAACGATGCAGAAGAAGAAGAAGCGGATAAACGGGTGAAGGAAGGAGAATGTGTAGATTAAAAGGAAAGAGGGAAAGCGAAGTAGGAAGGGAACGATGCAGAAGAAGAAGAAGAAGCGGATATACGGGAGAAGGAAGAAGAATGTGTAGATTAAAAGGAAAGAGGGTAAATGAAGTAGGCAGAGAACGATGCAGAAGAAGAAGAAAAAGAAGAAGCGGATAAACGGGAGAAGGAAGGCGAATGTGTAGATTAAAAGGAAAGAGGGTAAGCAAAGTAGGAAGGGAACGATGCGGAAGAAGAAGGAGCGGATAAACGGGAGAAGGAAGGAGAATGTGTAGATTAAAAGGAAAGAGGGTAAACGAAGTAGGCAGAGAACGATGTAGAAGAAGAAGAAGAAGAAGAAGAAGAAGAAGAAGAAGAAGAAGAAGAAGAAGAAGAAGCGGATAAACGGGAGAAGGAAGGGGAATGTGTAGATTAAAAGGAAAGAGGGTAAGCGAAGTAGGAAGGGAACGATGGAGAAGTAGAAGAAGGAGCGGATAAACGGGTGAAGGAAGGAGAATGTGTAGATTAAAAGGAAAGAGGGTAAGCGAAGTAGGAAGGGAACCATGCAGAAGAAGAAGAAAAAGAAGAAGCGGATAAACGGGAGAAGGAAGGCGAATGTGTAGATTAAAAGAAAAGAGGGTAAGCGAAGTAGGAAGGGAACGATGCAGAAGAAGAAGGAGCGGATAAACGGGAGAAGGAAGGAGAATGTGTAGATTAAAAGGAAAGAGGGTAAGCGAAGTAGGCAGAGAACGATGCAGAAGAAGAAGAAGAAGAAGAAGAAGAAGCGGATAAACGGGAGAAGGAAGGCGAATGTGTAGATTAAAAGGAAAGAGGGTAAACGAAGTAGGCAGAGAACGATGCAGAAGAAGAAGAAGAAGAAGAAGAAGAAGAAGAAGCGGATAAACGGGAGAAGGAAGTCGAATGTGTAGATTAAAAGGAAAGAGGGTAAGCGAAGTAGGAAGGGAACGATGCAGAAGAAGAAGAAGGAGAGGATAAACGGGTGAAGGAAGGAGAATGTGTAGATTAAAAGGAAAGAGGGTAAGCGAAGTAGGAAGGGAACCATGCAGAAGAAGAAGAAGAAGAAGAAGCGGAAAAACGGGAGAAGGAAGTCGAATGTGTAGATTAAAAGGAAAGAGGGTAAGCGAAGTAGGAAGGGAACGATGCAGAAGAAGAAGAAGGAGCGGATAAACGGGTGAAGGAAGGAGAATGTGTAGATTAAAAGGAAAGAGGGTAAGCGAAGTAGGAAGGGAACCATGCAGAAGAAGAAGAAAAAGAAGAAGCGGATAAACGGGAGAAGGAAGGCGAATGTGTAGATTAAAAGGAAAGAGGGTAAGCGAAGTAGGAAGGGAACGATGCAGAAGAAGAAGGAGCGGATAAACGGGAGAAGGAAGGAGAATGTGTAGATTAAAAGGAAAGAGGGTAAGCGAAGTAGGCAGAGAACGATGCAGAAGAAGAAGAAGAAGAAGAAGAAGAAGAAGAAGCAGATAAAAGAGAGAAGGAAGGGGAATGTGTAGATTAAAAGGAAAGAGGGTAAACGAAGTAGGCAGAGAACGATGCAGAAGAAGAAGAAGAAGAAGAAGAAGAAGAAGAAGCGGATAAACGTGAGAAGGAAGTCGAATGTGTAGATTAAAAGGAAAGAGGGTAAGCGAAGTAGGAAGGGAACGATGCAGAAGAAGAAGAAGGAGCGGATAAACGGGTGAAGGAAGGAGAATGTGTAGATTAAAAGGAAAGAGGGTAAGCGAAGTAGGAAGGGAACCATGCAGAAGAAGAAGAAGAAGAAGAATAAGCGGATAAACGGGAGAAGGAAGGCGAATGTGTAGATTAAAAGGAAAGAGGGTAAGCAAAGTAGGAAGGGAATGATGCGGAAGAAGAAGGAGCGGATAAACGGGAGAAGGAAGGAGAATGTGTAGATTAAAAGGAAAGAGGGTAAGCGATGTAGGAAGGGAACGATGCAGAAGAAGAAGAAGAAGAAGAAGAAGAAGAAGAAGAAGAAGAAGAAGAAGAAGAAGAAGCGGATAAACGGGAGAAGGAAGGCGAATGTGTAGATTAAAAGGAAAGAGGGTAAGCGAAGTAGGAAGGGAACGATGCAGAAGAAGAAGAAGGAGCGGATAAACGGGTGAAGGAAGGAGAATGTGTAGATTAAAAGGAAAGAGGGTAAGCGAAGTAGGAAGGGAACCATGCAGAAGAAGAAGAAGAAGAAGAAGC
>OZ010578.1:46984557-47042057 GCA_963932145.1 Acanthosepion lycidas | reverse complement strand
GATGCAGAAGAAGAAGAAGAAGAAGAAGAAGAAGAAGAAGAAGAAGAAGAAGAAGAAGAAGCGGATAAACGGGAGAAGGAAGGAGAATGTGTAGATTAAAAGGAAAGAGGGTAAGCGAAGTAGGCAGAGAACGATGCAGAAGAAAAAGAAGCGGATAAACGGGAGAAGGAAGGAGAATGTGTAGATTAAAAGGAAAGAGCGTAAGCGAAGTAGGAAGGGAACGATGCAGAAGAAGATGAAGGTGCGGATAAACGGGTGAAGGAAGGAGAATGTGTAGATTAAAAGGAAAGAGGGTAAGCGAAGAAGGAAGGGAACGATGCAGAAGAAGAAGAAGAAGCGGATAAACGGGTGAAGGAAGGAGAATGTGTAGATTAAAAGGAAAGAGGGTAAGCGAAGTAGGAAGGGAAGGATGCAGAAGAAGAAGAAGAAGCGGATAAACGGGTGAAGGAAGGAGAATGTGTAGATTAAATGGAAAGAGGGTAAGCGAAGTAGGAAGGGAACCATGCAGAAGAAGAAAAAGAAGCGGATAAACGGGTGAAGGAAGGAGAATGTGTAGATTAAAAGGAAAGAGGGTAAGCGAAGTAGGAAGGGAACGATGCAGAAGAAGAAGAAGAGGTAGAAGAAGAAGCGGATAAACGGGTGAAGGAAGGAGAATGTGTAGATTAAAAGGAAAGAGGGTAAGCGAAGTAGGAAGGGAACCATGCAGAAGAAGAAGAAGAAGCGGATAAACGGGAGAAGGAAGGCGAATGTGTAGATTAAAAGGAAAGAGGGTAAGCGAAGTAGGAAGGGAACGATGCAGATGAAGAAGAAGAGGAAGAAGAAGAAGCGGATAAACGGGTGAAGGAAGGAGAATGTGTAGATTAAAAGGAAAGAGGGTAAGCGAAGTAGGAAGGGAACCATGCAGAAGAAGAAGAAGAAGCGGATAAACGGGAGAAGGAAGGCCAATGTGTAGATTAAAAGGAAAGAGGGTAAGCGAAGTCGGAAGGGAACGATGCAGAAGAAGAAGAAGAAGCGGATAAACGGGTGAAGGAAGGAAAATGTGTAGATTAAAAGGAAAGAGGGTAAGCGAAGTAGGAAGGGAACGATGCAGAAGAAGAAGAAGAAGCGGATAAACGGGTGAAGGAAGGAGAATGTGTAGATTAAAAGGAAAGAGGGTAAGCGAAGTAGGATGAGAACGATGCAGAAGAACAAGAAGAAGAAGAAGAAGAAGTAGAAGAAGCGGATAAACGGGAGAAGGAAGGAGAATGTGTAGATTAAAAGGAAAGAGGGTAAGCGAAGTAGGAAGGGAACGATGCAGAAGAAGAAGAAGAAGAAGCGGATAAACGGGTGAAGGAAGGAGAATGTGTAGATTAAAAGGAAAGAGGGTAAGCGAAGTAGGAAGGGAACAATGCAGAAGAAGAAGAAGAAGAAGAAGAAGAGTATAAACAAGAGAAGGAAGGAGAATGTGTAGATTAAAAGGAAAGAGGGTAAGCGAAGTAGGAAGACAACGATGCAGAAGAAGAAGAAGAAGAAGAAGCGGATAAACGGGTGAAGGAAGGAGAATGTGTAGATTAAAAGGAAAGAGGGTAAGCGATGTAGGAAGGGAACGATGCAGAAGAAGAAGAAGAAGAAGAAGAAGAAGAAGAAGAAGAAGATGAAGAAGAAGAGGATAAACGAGAGAAGGAATTAGAATGTGTAGATTAAAAAAAAGAGGGTAAGCGAAGTAGGAATGGAACGATGCAGAAGACGAAGAAGAAGTAGAAGACGAAGAAGAAGAAAAAGAAGCGGATAAACGGGAGAAGGAAGGCGAATGTGTAGATTAAAAGGAAAGAGGGTAAGCGAAGTAGGATGAGAACGATGCAGAAGAAGAAGAAGAAGAAGAAGAAGAAGAAGAAGAAGAAGAAAAAGAAGAAGAAGAAGCGGATAAACGGAAGAAGGAAGGCGAATATGTAGATTAAAAGGAAAGAGGGTAAGCGAAGTAGGAAGGGAACGATGCAGAAGAAGAAGAAGACGAAGAAGAAGCGGATAAACGGGAGAAGGAAAGAGAATGTGTAGATTAAAAGGAAAGAGGGTAAGCGAAGTAGGAAGGGAACGATGAAGAAGAAGAAGAAGAAGAAGAAGAAGAAGAATCGGATAAACGGGAGAAGGAAGGAGAATGTGTAGATTAAAAGGAAAGAGGGTAAGCGAAGTAGGAAGGGAACGATGCAGAAGAAGAAGAACAACAACAAGATGATGAAGCGGATAAACGGGAGAAGGAAAGAGAATGTGTAGATTAAAAGGAAAGAGGGTAAGCGAAGTAGGATGGGAACGATGCAGAAGACGAAGAAGAAGAAGTAGAAGAAGAAGAAGCGGATAAACGGGAGAAGGAAGGAGAATGTGTAGATTAAAAGGAAAGAGGGTAAGCGAAGTAGGAAGGGAACGATGCAGAAGAAGAAGAAGTGGATAAACGGGAGAAGGAAGGTGAATGTGTAGATTAAAAGGAAAGAGGGTAAGCGAAGTAGGAAGGGAACGATGAAGAAGAAGAAGAAGAAGAAGAAGAATCGGATAAACGGGAGAAGGAAGGACAATGTGTAGATTAAAAGGAAAGAGGGTAAGCGAAGTAGGAAGGGAACGATGCAGAAGAAGAAGAACAACAACAAGATGATGAAGCGGATAAACGGGAGAAGGAAGGAGAATGTGTAGATTAAAAGGAAAGAGGGTAAGCGAAGTACGAAGGGAACGATGCAGAAGAAGAAGAACAACAAGAAGATGATGAAGCGGATAAACGGGAGAAGGAAGGAGAATGTGTAGATTAAAACGAAAGAGGGTAAGCGAAGTACGAAGGGAACGATGCAGAAGAAGAAGAAGACGAAGAAGAAGCGGATAAACGGGAGAAGGAAAGAGAATGTGTAGATTAAAAGGAAAGAGGATAAGCGAAGTAGGAAGGGAACGATGAAGAAGAAGAAGAAGAAGAAGAAGAAGAAGAAGAAGAAGAAGAATCGGATAAACGGGAGAAGGAAGGAGAATGTGTAGATTAAAAGGAAAGAGGGTAAGCGAAGTAGGAAGGGAACGATGCAGAAGAAGAAGAAGAAGAAGAAGAAGAAGAAGAAGAAGAAGCGGATAAACGGGTGAAGGAAGGAGAATGTGTAGATTAAAAGGAAAGAGGGTAAGCGATGTAGGAAGGGAACGATGCAGAAGAAGAAGAAGAAGAAGAAGAAGAAGAAGAAGAAGAAGAGGATAAACGAGAGAAGGAAAGAGAATGTGTAGATTAAAAAAAAGAGGGTAAGCGAAGTAGGAAGGGAACGATGCAGAAGGCGAAGAAGAATAAGTAGAAGACGAAGAAGAAGAAAAAGAAGCGGATAAACGGGAGAAGGAAGGCGAATGTGTAGATTCAAAGGAAAGAGGGTAAGCGAAGTAGGATGAGAACGATGCAGAAGAAGAAGAAGAAGAAGAAGAAGAAAAAGAAGAAGAAGAAGCGGATAAACGGAAGAAGGAAGGCGAATGTGTAGATTAAAAGGAAAGAGGGTAAGCGAAGTAGGAAGGGAACGATGCAGAAGACGAAGAAGAAGAAGTAGAAGACGAAGAAGAAGAAAAAGAAGCGGATAAACGGGAGAAGGAAGGCGAATGTGTAGATTAAAAGGAAAGAGGGTAAGCGAAGTAGGATGAGAACGATGCAGAAGAAGAAGAAGAAGAAGAAGAAGAAGCGGATAAACGGAAGAAGGAAGGCGAATGTGTAGATTAAAAGGAAAGAGGGTAAGCGAAGTAGGAAGGGAACGATGAAGAAGAAGAAGAACAACAACAAGATGATGAAGCGGATAAACGGGAGAAGGAAGGAGAATGTGTAGATTAAATGGAAAGAGGGTAAGCGAAGTACGAAGAGAACGATGCAGAAGAAGAAGAAGACGAAGAAGAAGCGGATAAACGGGAGAAGGAAAGAGAATGTGTAGATTAAAAGGAAAGAGGATAAGCGAAGTAGGAAGGGAACGATGAAGAAGAAGAAGAAGAAGAATCGGATAAACGGGAGAAGGAAGGAGAATGTGTAGATTAAAAGGAAAGAGGGTAAGCGAAGTAGGAAGGGAACGATGAAGAAGAAGAAGAAGAAGAATCGGATACACGGGAGAAGGAAGGCGAATGTGTAGATTAAAAGGAAAGAGGGTAAGCGAATTAGGAAGGGAACGATGCAGAAGAAGAAGAAGAAGCGGATAAACGGGAGAAGGAAGGAAAATGTGTAGATTGAAAGGAAAGAGGGTAAGCGAAGTTTGAAGGGAAAGGTGCGGAGAAAAAAGAAGAGATGGAATATCATGAGGACGAAGAAGAATAGATGGAGGAGGAGGAGGAGGAGGAGGAGGAAGAGGAGGAGGAGGAGCAGTTAGAGAGGTAGAATAGAATGGCCGTTATAAACGGGAGAAATAATTAGAGGGTTAGATGTAGAGTACCAGGATAAAAAAAAATCGAAGAAAAGGAAGCGGGAAAAAAATATTCAACGAAAAATTGATTGACTGATTCCTTTTCTACTTCTTATCAACCATTTGCAGCTTATTTAAAGCCAGAAGAAAATTTTTGGATTGTAAGAATTTTCTTTTAGAAATAATGATTTAGTGATAAAAGTTTTACTAATTAATTCATAGCAATCGGGTAGAAAAGAGGTGGATTCACGCCCTTCCCAGATGTTGCGTCCCGTGTCGTCTTTGGGTCTCCACGCTACTACATAAAAGGGTATTACCGATAAAGACTTTTGCTTATTCGTTTTTATTATAAGAGAGAGACTGACGTGGCAGCTCGTGCTCTAAGAGGCAGCGGGAGGAATGATGTAACGGAAACGCATGTCGATCGTTGACTTAGCGTCCCTCCGCAAGTGCTCTTAGCCTGTCTCTCGAAACTGGGCGTGAGAAGCGTATCGACGCTTCAGAATTCTTCTGTTGAATTCGTGCCGATTTTGACTTATATCCCAAACCCAGGCAAATTCAATGCATCACTGTCAGAATAACACACCCACGAGTCAATCGAGCTAATCGCTGATTACTCTAGCCCTGGTCTCCGCATTATGTAACACTAAGGTATTTGCTCGTAAGTGAATAATTACGAACTTACTGGAAATTGAACTCGGCTCCCTAATTAACAATTCTGAAGCATTATCCACTACACCATCCGCACATCCAAGTTTACAGCACCTGATATTCCTAAGAGATCAATCATCTAGTTACCGACTAGACTCAACATTGCTTAACTTCGAGGATCGTACAGGAATCGGTGTCTCAACGCTATACGACCGTAAGCCACACTCAAAAAGAAAGCTACTTGGTTTGATTTAGTTTGTTTTACGGCATATCAACACCTCAATGGGTTATTTAATGCCGACAAGTTTTTTTATTGCTGGTAATAATTTTTTATTTTAATATATTGCTGCTGATATTTATTTTCTTCAAAAATGTATTGCTGGAATTTTTTTTTTTTTTTTTACAAAATATATTTTTTTTTATATTTTTTTCCAAAAATGCATTGTTGGCAATATTTTTTTCAAAAATGTTTTACTGTTAATAGTGCATTGCTAGTAATAATTTTTTTTCTTCAAAAATTCATTGCTGGTAAAAAATTTTAACCAAAATGTATTGTTGGTATTAAAAGAAAGCATCTACAGGAGTGAAAATTAAAATGATAAAACATGTAACTAAAAAGTAAAAAGAGATAGATAAAGAGAAAGAGAGAGATAAGGACTGTATACTAATACCAAAACACCATCCTTGCTCAGTGGTTCAGGTGCCGACTACGGTACGATGGTTAATAATTGCTTCTCATACTGCAAGAAGCGAATCGATTTTTTTCTTTGTATTGTTTGAATGCAATGTTACCAGGTTGCACAAAAAAAAAGAAAGAAATAGGCTACATTTGAAAAACCAGCGCTCACAAATTTTGAATTGGATTTTCGTAACTGAAGTTAGCCCAGCTTGTTAATGTAGGCCCCAAAAGTCACGTGTAACCGAAATCGACATTTACTAGCGCCGGACGGTTAAAAAAATATCCAGCCAACCATCGACTGAGCACGCGAGCAACGGCAAGCTTTTAAAGAAAGATGTGAACTAAGAACTTGAGATACCAAAATTAAGCAAATGCGAAAATTTCAATGTCCAGGAAAATGCTGCACCGAAATACGATGGCGCATTGTAATAGGGAAAGATGCCTTCCGAAAGCTAAGCAAAGTATTAAGAAACAAGAAAAAGAGATTTTCAGGTGTGGATCCTTCGGTATCCTCTAAATACGAAAAATTGAAATAGGGAAAGATGCCTTCCGAAATACTTTCATGGTAATTGCTCCGCTGAGCTGCTTTCACTGGTTCCCAGACTCCATGAATTCAAGCGCCCTACAAGGCTGGCATCCCGCTCTCACCCTTTCACTGTAGAAACTTTTAAATGTAGCCGTCTCTTCTACTCCAATAGCTTCATACCTCACACCTCTCGCCTGTGGAACACCCTTCCCAATTAGTTTCCCTGAAAGCTATAATCTCAAATTATTCAAATGTAATGTCAATCGACATCTCCAGTTACCTTGATCTGTCCACTATCCTTCTCTTCATGCTTTCTTCTATCATTCCTATCTGCTCTCGCTCCAAATCTTCTGCAACCCCCTGCATCTTAGTGGCTTCACGCCTTGCTCGGGGCGTAATGCTTAAAAAAAAAAAAAAGCTAAAATGTATTACGAAACAAGAAAAAGAAATTTCCAAGTGTGGATTCTTAGGTATCCTCTAAATCCAAAGGCACATTGGAATAGGGGAAAAATTCTTCCGAAAGCTAAGCAAAGTATTAAGAAACAAGAAAAAGAGATTTCCAAGTGTGGATTCTTCGGTATCCTCTAAATTCGAAGGCGCATTGGAATAGGGAAAGACGTCTTCCGAAAGCTAAGCAAAGTATTAAGAAACAAGAAAAAGAGATTTCCAAGTATGGATTCTTCGGTATCCTCTAAATTCGAAGGTGCATTTGAATAGGGAAAGATGCCTTCCAAAAGCTAAGCTAAGTATTGAGAAACAGTAAGATATCTGGGAAGTGTTTTAACAGAGGAAATAAACTGTGACACCGAAAGCCGAAGGCGTATTGGAATAAGGAAAGATGCCTTCCAAAAGCTAAGCAATGTATTAAGAAACAGGAGAAATTTTATTCGAAACAAAAAAAAACGTACGGAACTGTCATTTATTTACGCCCCCTCCCATATGGCAGTGAATGCTGGACAATATCCTTAAAGACGAAGAACAGACTTGAGGCAACTAAATTGTGGTTCTGCACAAAGATGCCGAGGCTACCATAGACTGAACATGTGAGAAACAAGGAAGTTTTGGCGAAAGTGGAAACAAACAAAAATGGACACTTATACATAACACCAGAAAGCGACAGTTGAAATTTCTTGGGTCCATAATGAAGAAAAAGAGCTTAGAAAATTTGACTCAGCGCATATTACAGGACAGAGAAGCAGCGCATAATTTACCTAACGATCTTGTGTAAATGTTTGTCAGAACAAGGATTAGGAGAGATAGTAAAAATATAAAATTTATTAAGGACTACAAATGACAGGAAGCTGTGGAGAACCATAATTGCCATCCTCATGAAGAACCATGGCAATAGAACTAGTAGAATGTTCAGGATGTTGGCGATCATGACTCACCACGGCTTCCTCAAAGATGAAGAAGAGACTTATGACAACTGAAATGTGGTTCTACATAAGGATGCTGAGGATACCATGGACTGAACATGTGAAAAACGACGCAGTTTTAGAGAAAATCTAAACAAAAAGAACACTTATACTTAACATCAGAAAGCGACACTTCAAATTTCTAGAGCACATAATGAGGAAAGATGGCTTAGAAAATTTCACATTCACAGGTTATTTTGATGTCAAGAGAAACAGAGGAAAACATAGTATAACTTACCTAACGAGGTTGTATGAATGGGTGACAGAACAGGTATTAGGAGACAATGCAAAAGAATAAAATTTACTAAAGGTTACAAAAGGTAGGAAGTTGTGGAGAGCCAACATCGCTGTCATGAAAGATAATGGCACACTGAAGAAGCAGAATATGGATTGGAAATTAAATTATATTTCTCTCTCTCTCTCTCTCTCTCGCTCACTCTCTCACTCTCTCTCTCTCTCTCTCTCTCTCTCTATCTTCCGTGGCCCTTCAGGGTGTTGGTGATCATAACATACCACAGCTTCCTATCCTTTGTTATTTTCCACAGTACGTGCTCCTTAACGAACCAAATTTTATGTGTGGTACTTGTTCTTTCATACATTCGCTAAAATTTGTCATGTGCGTTTCCAGAAGTTTCCTCTACTTCTCTTGCTTGTCATATTCTCTGTGAGAGTTAAGTTCTCCAAATTGTCCTTTCTCATAATGTCTCCCCCTAAATTTCGGTTTATTTATTTTTCCGATTATTAGCATCAGTTTCTTCGTAGATTCTACACTCTTTAAATGCTCCTCTGTTTCCTTTCATCATCATAACAATTTATGGGCCGTTTTCCCTCTTAAATAACCTCGTCAGATCAAGACTTTCATATGATTGTCATAAATGGCGCCAAACTCGGTCAGAAATGTCTAAACTGTCAGCTGTATACAACCGCTTCCCAAGATCAATGGTGGAAAAAGGTTTTGAGCGGATAAAATCAGACGGTCCGGACAAAGATCATCCTTCTTTGAAAATTGTGTAGTGGCGCTACAGAATCACAAACAATAGAGATTGTATCACTTGAAGGTTACTGACAGCAGCAGCAGCTAAGGTGGATGGCACCTGTAACTCGAAGAGAAAATAATGACATAATCTGGATGTTGACCTTCCGAAGCACTTCAAGTAGAAGCTTAGGAAGGAAAGTACCGCCAGTACTGGAAAGAGCGATAAGATTAGATTGGTGCAAAAATATTGACGTAATAATGTCGTTTTTTGATGTATTTTTTAACGTCAAAAAACGACATTATTACGTCATTATTTTTTTACCATTTATATTAGCATTCATATTACCATTTTTACCATTCATATTGCCATTTTTACCATTTATATTACCATTCATATTACTATTTTTACCATTCATATTACCATTCATATTATTGCAATTTTTACCATTTATATTATCATTCACATTACCATTTTTACAAGTCATATTGCCATTTTTACCATTCATATTACCATTTTTACCATTTATATTACCGTTCATATTACCTTTTTTACCATTCATATTACCATTTTACCGTTCATATTACCATTCATATTATTGCCAGTTTTGCCATTTATATTACCTAACATGTTACCATTGTTATCATTCATATTACTGATTATGTTGGCGATCATGACTAAACTCATATTACACAAAATTGTCGAGAGGATTGCAGTCTGGCTATAATTATTCATATTACCATACTTATTACCATTTTTACCATTCATATCATCATTCATATTACTATTATTACCATTTTTAGCATTTCCATTTAGAACGTAGGTGATCATGGCTCTCCATAAATTCCTTTCTATTGCTACTTTCAGCGATACTTTACGAACCTTCCTTTTTATTGTAGCACTTTTCTTCCATCCATTTGCCAAAACTTATCAATATGGTACGGGTTGTTTTCGATGGTTTTTTGCCTTGTAAATGTTAAATTCTCCAGGCCGTCTTTCCTTATAAAACCTATCTCGAGCAAGTTATTTTGGAATTGTGAAAATCAATGGGGTGGAGACGTTTTGCATACTAGCTTTAAAATGTCCTAGAGTCACAAATAATGGCCTAAATTGCAATGACAGAAACATCGTGAGAGCTATGGAAAAAAAACCAAAACAACAGTCAGTGAGGTCACCAAAAAACCTCCACAGTTCAGAGGTGACGTTTTGACAATCCACCGTTGGAAGAAGACTTCGAGAGCAGAAATATAGAGGCCATACCACAAGATAGAAACGACTCATTAGCAGTAAAAATCGGAAAGCTAGATTAGAATGTGCGAGGAAGTACAGAGATGAGCGATAAAAGGTCTGGAAGAATGTTTTATGAACTGAAGAATCCAAGATTAATCTCTACCAAAGTGACGGAAAGGCCAAAGTGTGGAGAAAGAAAGGATCTGCTTATGATCCACAGTATACAAGCTGATTTATGAAACATGGTGGAGGCAGTGCCCTTACTTGCATGGCTGCTTCCGGAAGAGGCTAATTCATATTTATTAATGATGTAACTCATGATCGTAGTAGAAGAATGAATTCAGAAGTTTACAGATCACTTAGTCTGTCATTTTACAGAGAAATGCATCCAAACTAATCAGGTGGAAGTTTATCATGCACCAGGACAATGACCCAAAACATAAGGCCAACACAACAAATGACTTCATTAGGGGGGGGGGAGTAGTTTTACACCGGACCATAACCGAATAGAACATGTATTTCACCTCCTGAAGAGGAGACCGAAAGAAGAAACCTGCCGAAACAAACTGGAACTGAAAGAATATAATTTTGGTTATATCAATGGGTCGTAGGGTTGATGCATTTATTGCAAGCAACGGTTATGCCACCAAATATTAAATGTTATTTACTTTAAGGCATTCTCTTCCTTTACTTTTGTTCACCTAAAAATGGTGTGATTTGATATAAAAGGTTTCCTAATCTGTTTAACACATGTAAATGTAAATACCCAGAAATAAAAGATGAAATTGTTAACTTTTGTCTCATATGCATATTTTGATCTTAAACGAAATGTCTTCAGTGAACAACAAAATCAAAGGAATTGACCCTGCCGTTCCAATACTTTGGCGGGAACTGTATATATATATATATATATATATATATATATATATATATATATATATATATATATATATATATATATTGATATATTGATATATCCCGGAAAGGGATATATTTGAACGAAGTAGCTAAGTGGTTTTGGCTACTATAACCAAGTAAGAATATGGTAGCAGTAATCGACTGGTACGCGTCGTAGTCGCAGGTAAGAAGTGTAGATCAATGGCGTAGTCCAATGGGCGTCGTTATAGACTTAGGTCACAGACTAAGGGTCTTTGAATCTGTCGTACCTACATGTCTGTCGGCATTTATGACGGACGCCAGCCAATCATATTCCAATGAGAGGGAACACAGAGGTGTACGCATATTCCATTATATATATATATATATTGATATTATTAGTGGTAGATATATATATATATATATATATATATATATATATATATATATATATATATATATATATATATATATATATTACTATGGGTGTGTTTTATCATTTGGCTCATTATGCAGTGTATATTCGTGTGGGTGTGTGTGTGTAAGTGTATTTGATATATATATATATATATATATATATATATATATATATATATATATATATATATATATATATATATATATAATAAATTTTACCATCATTGGTGTATTATTAGGTTCCCTGTAAAAATGCGGTATCTCGGCGCATGCTCGAATTGAATCGGACGGAGATGAGTTCTTTTAATTGTGGTAATTCTTAGAATGAATCGGTCATGGATCGAAATAGCTAAGAAAAGGATGGTTAATTTTTCACCCTCTCCCTCCTGCCTTGTGTCATAAAGCTTGTATTTTTTTTTATAAATAATGCCTCAACTACAAAAGAAGCCTCATCAATTGAAAGTCGTGCGCGAGCAAAAAAAAAAATTGCCCCTCACCGCCATCGATAGAGAAGTGTTCCAGAAATTTTGGCTGTTTTTTCACCTTAATATTTCGCGTTTCCCAAAAGCTTTGACGATCGTAATCTCGGCATTTGCCAGTAGAATTCTAATTCTACTGCTTCAAGTCTTTCACCTGTGACGACAGTATTCAACATTGTCAGATATATATGAAATTTGATCAGATCAGTCCAGCACCATTTTCATTCTTTCTACGGATAGTTTTTGATCCTGTGACGAACAAGTACAGCGCAGGTTCGTTAAGGACACTGGAACAAGTTCCTTGTTCCAGTGTCCTTAACGAACTATCAGAAAGAGCAATACAAATGCAGAAGGGCGTGTATATGTGTTTTATAGACTACGCAAAGGCGTTCGATGAAGTCCGTCACAAATATCTGTTGGAACTGCTCAGCAACCTTTACATATTTAGGAAGGATATTAGAACAATGAAACCGCCAGCATACAGATAGAAAATGAGTTCAACAGATTTACAAAAATAGAAAGGAGTGTAAGACAAGAATGCGTCTTCTCGCCGGATTTATTCAACTGATACATTGAGTCCTACCAGTATTCATTATTAGCTGACACAATATTGACAACATAAGTGACACAGTGCTGATAGCAGACACGGAAAGAAAACTACAAAACTTCTACAGATTTTAGTGATGGAAAGTGAAAAGAAAGACAATCTCCTCAAAGATGAAGAGATTGAAGCAATAGAAATGTGGTTCTACAGAAGGACGCTGAAAATACTATGGACCGAATATACGTTCTAGAGAAAATAGAAACAAAAAGGAAACGCTTACTTAACATCGGGAAGAGACAGTTGAAATCTCTATGGCACCCACTGAGGAAAGAAGGCTTGGAAAATCTGACACACACAGGACAGATTGAAGGCAAGATGGACAGAAATAAACAACACATAACAGTAAATGGATGCCGGGTCAAGGTTTACGAAAATAACAAAAAGACAAAATTTATTAAGAGCTACAAAGAACAGGAAATTGTGGAGAGCCCTGATCGCCTACGTCCTGAGGGGACACGGAATATTAAGAAGAAAAAGAATGCCATGCTTTGTTTTTTGAAAAAAATTCTTTCTTTATTCAAATGCATGTACGGATTTCTACTTTAGTTTTTTTACGTCCTCGATTTTTACGTCTCGGATTTTTTTACGTCCCCGATATTTTTACATCCCCGATAAAAAATATTGGTTTGATTCTTTTGCTTGCAGCTATGCATTTCGTTTACTTTCAGTTATTGGTAAAACTTGTCTTCCTTCTTTCATCGACGACATTGTCTAACGGCTAATTGAATTTTTCTTCTGAACTTACCATCCACTTAATAACGTCAGCGGCCCGCAGTAGAAGACCTACCTGGATTCATTACTGGCGGTAAGCAATCTTAAAAATACACAAGATACGCAGATGAAAGAGTGATGATAAGTTAACACAGAAAGGAAACTACAGGAGCTCCTCCAAAAGGTTCTTAAGGAAAGCGAGAAGAAAAAGAAGAATTGTAAGAAGAGAGAATGTGTGGTTATTAGCAAAAGGAACCGCCCAAAATTCAAATAACGAACAAGAGACACCAAAATTTAATAAGTATGAAAATTTAGATACATGGAAAGTGTAGAGGACGGGAAATCTGACGCCGAAATACTGAAAGATGCCTTCCAAAAGCAAAGCGAAGTATTAAGTAACAGGAAAATTTCGTTAGAAACAAAGAAGATAGGGCTGAACTCTTATGTATTATCAGTACAGCAGTGAATACTAGACAATATCATCACAGATGAGAAATAGACTTGAGGCAACAGAATTTTTTTCTACAAAAGGATGCTGAGAATACCACGTACAACACACGCTGAAACTTTTAGAAAAGTTGAAACAAAAATAATACTTACTTAGAATCAGAAGCTTTCTAGAACTCATAATGGAGAAAGTGGGCTTAGAAAATTTGGTACTCATAGAACAAAACTGAAAACAGAAGGTACTTATAAAACGTACGTCATATATACTGTGTCATGGAAAGGATAGCTTTTGTATAATCGATGAATATACCTATTCCCCAACCCTCTACCATCATTAATACTATCATATTATTTTTTATTAAATATATACTACTACCTGGGCATGAGGCCTTTCTTGAATTAATATCCTATTGCTTCTTTCACTGTCTGATGATTGTGCGGCTGTAATATTAACCAACTCTACGTCTACAGGTAACTTCTAGTTGAGGATAACAGTAAAATATAAGTACTGTTTTTTTATTTATATATTTTATATTGGCTCTGTATTTTTTGTATAGTCCATATACCTACATTGAGCACTTTGTTTATAGTCAACAAAATTTGCCCCTGCTATATACAGGACGCAGCAAAAATTCTGCTACAAAATTTCAAACGAATTCTACTTCTAAATTTTTGGTTATTTACATTGTTTTTTATGTTCTTATACTCGCCCAACAATGTATACTATTTGCTTTTTCAAAGTTTTAGCATTTATTGGCAACAATGTCTATAGAAATTAAAAGAACGTATATAATTAACTCCACCTGATAATTTTAAAGCTGGAAAACAACTTGGAATCCATAGAATTCTTCTTAAAAGTACAATCGATCGATACAGCGAGATTTCCTCCGTCACCAATATAGACCAAAACCAGGATCTTCTTTCAACTTTCAGAACGCCAAAACATATTAAACAGGTACGTAACTAAAGATGTCGGAACATCGGAGATAACCGGAGGCTATGGCGAAATGATCTAGAGGTGTCGCCCTACACGGTAACCAAGAGACAGCTTCCTTCAGCAGTCACAATGAAAAAGAGGCTTCAAAGAAATAAGCAGTTGCTGAAATGGATTCGTGGTGGCACGCTGCAAAACACCATCTTCACTGATAAGAAACTGTTCCCTGTTGAACAGCCTTTGAATCCTCAAAATAAAGTTGTCCTTCAGTTCAAGATGTTTCAGGAAAATGTCCCAGAACACAGAATACGGCATCATTTATGATTAGGGCAGTCATTTCAAAAAGAGGAACTTTGTTGTATATGATTCGCTTAACAACGTATACTCTTTGTTTTTGTTTTTGTTTTTTCAAAGTGTTTTAGTATTTATGTCTATAGAAATTAAAAGAAACTATATAATTGACTCCACCTGAGAATTTTAAAGCTGGAAAACAACTTGGAATCAAAAGAATGTTTCTTAAAAGTACAATCGATCAATACAACAAGACTTCCTCCATCGCCAAGACAAAGCAAGACTAAGACGTTCTTTCACTTTCAGAAAGCCAAAACATATTCAATAGGCACGTTAAAGAATCAGGGGTAATCTAAAAAGGTCAATGAGAAATTTGGCTATGGAGGTCAGGATATCAGAGAAAACAATAGGGAAGATAAATCGAAATTCTCTAGGGATGTCACCCTATATGATAACTAACAGACAGCTTCTTTCAGTAGCCACAATGAAAAAGAGGCCTCAAAGAAGTAAGCTCTTCGATTTCTCATCCTGAGCCATTATTTTTATTTTTGGAGAGATAAAAAATACCACTAAAAACTAAAACATGTGGTTAACATTATTTATACTATTAACATACGGAAAATAGTCCTCATAATTTTGTTATCGCAATGTTTCATCCGTTGTACCCTCCAGCCTTCATCAGGTGTTTTTTCAATCCGGTTAACCTTCGGAGTATTTCGAACCGAGCCATGGCGGTAGATTGTTATCGTTATGCTAAATAAGAACTAGTCATCACACCACATAGATGCTTCAGAAAACAACAATACTTGAGAGAGTGAGAATTTGGAGAAAGGCTTCGTCAATGCAGATAGGGGAAAAACAATGTCAGGACACTGGATCATTTGTTATTACTTGCTGATGATCATAAAATTACGGTATAAGATCTGCTTGAGAAAATGATAAAAATAATAAACCATATATTGATTATCAGTGTGTATTTATTTATATATAAGTTATTAAATTTATGACTGATTACTTCCCTTTGTTGTTTTAATAATCTATGCAAACAAAATATTTGTCTGCATTCAGACAAATTTGGTTCCCAATGAAAATGAACCGTTTAATTAATCAATTCCTTTACTCTTTCGTTTCTTAGCTTGCAGTCTTATTTGTTCAAGCCTTTCACGTGAGGGACTCAGATACCTTTGTGATCGTCTCGCTTCAACCTGGTTTTGAAATAGGCTTTTGTCGTCGCCGTTTTTGTTGTTCTGTTGCTAATCTTTTTCTTTCGAGAGATATTTCCATTTCACTGTTATATTAAACGCGAAACATTTTTAACATGAAAAGACATTGAGCAAAAAGCGATTTATATAATACCGAGAGCAATCAATGAATCGTAGATATCATTTATTATCGAAAAAATTATAAAGGGAACGGATTAATTAAACGGTTCATTGGCTTCTATTTTCGTTGTGAATTCTTCATCTATGCATCATTGAATCTCAGATTGTTTCAAGACTTTAGTTTCATTGCATCTCACTATTAAAACTTTCTAACGAATGCCCTCATTTTTGATGGCACGGGTACACTACTACTACTACTACTAGTAGTAGTAGTAGTAGTAGTAGTAGTAGTAGTAGTAGTAGTAGTAGTAGTAGCAAAGAAATTTGTTCATTTAATTTTTGTTAATAAATGTCTATTTTTTTAATTAAGCGAAAACAACAAAAATCACACCCTTCTCTCTGCCTGGGACATTGGTTATTATTCGGCAGATGATTATAAAATAAATGAAAGTGAAAAATGAATTTTTGATAATAATAATAATAATTATTATCATTATTATCATTTTATTTCCTTTGATTTCTGTTGTATACTCATTTCTTTCCGGGTCCCAACCAGAGACCTTCGGTCAGAAATAGCATCATGACATTTTCCACTGAGCAAAAAAAAAAAAAATCAAATTTTTTTTACATATATAAAGCGTTTCGTAAGGTGTAGGATGTAAGCGTAAGAACAGTTTTTTGTATTTCTTTAAGGCATAGGCTTCCAGGAATCCCTTCAATGAGTCTATTGGAATTTTTTCCAACAATCCGGGAGCTCCACATTGCAGTCTGCAGGGACTGCCATATCAATAAGGAGGCACTTTTTTTCTTTTTTTTTTTTTTTTTTTTGCGATGCCTGGGCGATTAGCTTTGATTTTTCTGTGACATATTGATAATAATAATAATAATAATTATTATTATTATTATTATTATTATTATTATTATCATTATTATTATTGTTGTTATTAGCTTTGTAATGATAATAATAATAATAATTATTATTATTAGACAAAATCCTATCAATTATGTCATAAATTTGATGAAACTGTTGACCGCATTACATATTGACCATGGAATACATTATCATACATCACAGGCTAGGACAATATATTCATTGACGTGTTTGTTCGAACTGTCCCAGATACATGGTATAGACACCACTCGAATGAGGTCACAAATGGTGATGGTAGGTTATGCTGAGGAATTTCCACAGACAGGAAAAGTGATGCAAATAGACGAGACACAATCATAAGAGATTTTTTTTAAAAGGAACCTGCCAACTAATTGATATGGCTTCCCCACAAGATTCCAATGTTTCTAAAAAAGATGTCAAAAACTGTCAAATTATAAAAACCTGCAAATCGAAGTAACAAATAAGCGCAAACTTCGATTATCACTCTTATTATAGGGCTATTGGGTATGATAAAGAAAGGTACCGAAAATCATGCGAGTACAATTCCTGGAGACATCAGCATCTCAGAACTACTTTGCGTGGAACTGCACATATCATCCTCAAAATCTTCGCCATCTAAACGAAACGTCCCAAACGTCTATAGATAACACTCCTACAGTGCCCTTTCTTTTGCTCATAGATCCTGGAGGGAACTTGATAATTAGGCACTTAAAATTACTATCTGGTAAGATGATAACACATAATAATTATAAAGAGAAGATAGAGAATGATGTAGAAACAATATTAATAATCATAAATATTTTCTTTCAAATAATTGATAATAACAGAAATTGTTTCTGTAACAAAGAATCATTATCATCTCAGCGGCCTTGAGAAATTATTTCTTTTACATCTCCCCCAGCATATATGCTCCGTCTCACTCCCAGTTTGCTTTAATTAGGGTGTGGCAATTCAAAGTACGGCGTCTTCCCAAACAAATAAAATAGATCAACGCCTGCGCCTTGTCACCTGTATTCTGAATAATTAACTTCTTAATCAACCAGCAGATGGGTGGAGTGTTTAGGGGGTTAATAAAATAGATTATTAGTTTCATTATTTTTATTATTATTTCCATTAATTTCTGTTGTATTTCATTCCGGGTTCCAACCAGATCTCAGAGCAGAAATGGCTACAGGACATCTCCACTGATTCTTTAAAAAAAGGAGAGAAAAAAACAAGATCACACACATTGTCTTCGTAATGTGTGAGTTATACTTATGAGTAAAATTTTATATATTGCTTTACGGAATAGGAAACCAATAATCCTTTCAATGAGTCTATTGGAACCTTTTCCAATCAATTGGAGGGCTCCAACAACAGCTAGAATTATTGATGGTCAAAAAGAAAGCACATTCTGTTTTTGTAGTCTTTGATCACGGTGTCTGGGCGATTAGCTTTGATTGTTCTGCCTGTGTGTATTGTGAAGTCCCATAAAATTGTTGCAGGTTCCATCTCTTTAACCGGGTTTGCGTGATGTTCATGCTAGTTTGTTGCAGCTTGCTTTCCGTAAAAGTTGCATTTTTTCACTGTAGATATTGGCTCACTCTATCATGATGAGTTTTATATTCAATTGTCGGTTAACAATGCATAAAGTCATACAAAATAATTGATTATTGTTATTATAATTATTATTGTTTTTATTTTCTTTGATTTCTGGCGTTTACACATTTCTTTCCGGGTCGCGCCCAGTGACCTAAGGTTAGAGATGGCACCATGACACTTTCCACTGACAAAAAAAAAAATAACATAGATAAAGCCCTTCGTAAAGTGTGGGATGTACTTGTCAGTACAGTTTTTTGAGGCATGGACTTCCATGAATCCTTTCAATTAGTCTTCTGGAATCTTTTCCAACCAATCCTAGGGCTCTAATTACAACAGGGATTGTTGATGTTCCCATGTGCCATATTTTTGAGATTTATTATTATTATTATTATTATTATTATTATTATTATTATTATTATTATTAATATTATTGTTATTATTTTATTATTATTATTTTTTTTCTTATTATTGTTTTTATTATTTGTTATTATTATTATTTCTATTATTATTATTTACATTTTATTATTATTATCATTATTTTTATTGTTTTTATTATTATTATTATTTTATTATTATTATTATTTAATTATTATTATTATTATTGTTATTATGTTTATTATTTTTATTATTATTATTATTATTTTATTATTTTTATTATTTTTATTATTATTATTTTTATTATTATTATTATTATTTTCATCATTATTTTTATTATTATTATTTTTATTATTATTATTATTATTTTTATTATTATTATTTTCATTATTTTTATTATTATGATTACTTTATTATTATTATTATTTTTTTATTATTTTCATTATTTTTATTATTATTATTATTTTATTCTTATAATTATTATTTTTATTATTGTTATTATTTTTTTCTTATTATTATTATTATTTTTATTATTATTTTCATTATTTTTATTTGTGTTATTATTATTATTATTATTTTTATTATTATTATTATTTTATTATTATTATTTTTATTATTTTTATTATTGTTATTATTTTTATTATTATTATTATTTTCATTATTATTTTTATTATTATTATTTTTATTATTATTTTATTATTATTATTTTTATTATTATTGTTATTTTGTTTTTATTATTTTTATTATTATTTTTATTATTATTATTTTCATTATTGTTTTTCATTATTATTATTATTTTTTTATTATTATTAATATTATTTTCATTATTACTTTTATTATTATTATTTTTATTATTTTTATTATTATTATTTTTTATTATTGTTATTATTATTATTTTTATTATTTTCATTATTATTTTTATTGTTATTATTATTTTTATTAATATTATTATTTTTATTTTTTTATTATTTTATTATTTTTATTATTATTTTTATTCTTATTTTTGTTATTTTTATTATTATTATTATCATTATTTCATTATTATTATTTTATTATTATTTTTTATTATTATTATTATTATCATTATTATTATTTTTATTATTATTATTATTTTATTAGTTTTTTTATTCTTCTCATTATTATTTTTCTTCTTATTATTATTATTATTTATTATTATTATTATTTTTATTATTATGTTTTTTTATTATTATTATTTTATTATTATTATTAATATTTTTATTATTATTTTTATTATTTTTATTTTTTTATTATTATTGTTATTATTTTTATTATTATTATTATTTTATTATTATTATTTTTATCATTATTATTATTATTTTCATTATTATTTTTATTATTATTATTTTTATTATTATTATTAGTTTTATTTTTATTATTGTTATTATTATTATTATTTTTATTATTTTTATTATTATTACTATTTTATTATTATTATTATTTTTATTATTATTATTTTTATATTTTTAGAATTTTTATTATTATTTTTATTATTATTTTATTATTTTTATTTTTAGTATTATTTTTATTATTATTTTTATTATTATTATTGTTATTATTTTTATTATTATTTTATTACTATTATTTTTATTATTTATTAATATTATTATTATTATTTTCATTATTTTTTCTATTATTATTATTATTATTTTATTATTATTTTTATTATTATTTTTATTGTTATTATTATTATTTTTTATTATTATTATTATTATTTTTATAATTATTATTATTATTTTTGTTATTGTTTTTATTATTATTATTATTTTTATTATTATTATTGTTTTTTATTATTATTTTTTTTATTATTATTATTATTATTAATATTTTTTATTATTATTATTATGTTTTATTATTATTATTATTTTTGTTATTATTTTTTATTATTATTGTTTTTATTATTTTATTATTATTATTATGGTTTATTATTATTATGATTATTATTATTTTTATTATAATTATTATTATTATTATTATTATTATTTATTATTATTATTATTTTTATTATTATTATTATTATTATTATTATTATTCTGGTTGCTGGTGAAACGTTTATTTTCAGTTCACAACTCGTTTTTTATGTTTTTTGTTCGTTTCTTTTTTATAATCAATTCACCTCAATCAAAGCGTTAATGCCACAAAGATGTAGGCCGCCGACTGGAAGTGAAGATAAGGAAAAATTTGTAAGGAACCGGAAACCCAGTCCTAAACAGGAAACCAGTAATAAACCTGTACTTCTGGTCAAAAGACCGAGAAGGACTATTAACCGGTCGATAGGTGAACCGAAAAGAAAATGAAGCGATCTTTTCTTCTTTTCACCGACAGGCTGTAGCCAATTCTTTCTGAAATATCATCGCTGTTCCGAAAAGGAAAGTTTTTTTGTAATTTCCAAATCACAATCCAATATCTGCAGGATTTTTCCATGTGTTTTATAACACACCCCAATTCTCCAAGGATTATTGGTACTGTAATTACTTTCTTGGCTCTTCTTTGCCAAACATTCAGAATTTCATAATTTAGTTGCCGATTTTCGCCTTTTCATTATTATTATTATTATTATTATTATTATTATTATTATTATTATTAATATTATTATTATTATCTTTTTTTTATTATTATTATTATCATTATTATTATTATTGATTTCTATCGTATATACATTTATTTCCTGGTCTCAACTGGAGACCTAAGGTCAAAAATGGCATCATGACATTTCCCACTGTATATTTTTTTAAAAAAATGAAAATAAAACAAGCTAAGATTCTACAAATATAAAACCTCTTCGTAAGGTGTGAGGTATACACGTGAGAATATTTTTTGTATTTCTTTAATGCATGGGCTACAAGGAATCCCCTCAATAACTCTATCAGAACATTTTCCAATCAATCCAAGAGCTCCAACTACAACCGGAATTATTCATGTCCCCATGTGACACGTTTTTTTAGATTTCCACTTGAAGATCCTTGTATTTTGATAGTTTTTCAATGATTTTCAAGACACATACTGCAAGGACTATCATGTCTATAAGAAAGCGCATTCTGCTTTTGTGATCTTTCATCAGATCGTCAGTGAGGCTGGCTTTGATTATTCTGATTATTATTATTAATAATATTATTATTATTATCAATACCTTGCAGCTAAATATATATAGTGGGTGTCAAACTAATCTTATTAAACCCAGATTATATCAAACATCCGAGAGGGAAACAGAAACAGGGGAGACAGAGAGAGAGGGGTGATGTAGAGAGACAAAAAGAGAGTGCGACACGGGCATTGGAGGGGGCATCTTAGATAAAAGCGGTTATTTTTAGTGAGAGGTTAAGTGATTTACAACAAAAAAAGAAAAGTAACCCATAATCACACACATTGTCTTCGTAATGTGTGAGCTGTATTTTGAGTACAATTTTTGGCATTGCTTTTCAGCATAGACAACCAGGAATCCCTCTAAAGAGTCTATTGGAATATTTTCCAAACTATCCGAGGGCTCCAACTACAACTAGAAATATTGATGCCCTGATATGCCGCATTTTTTAGTTTTCTACTTCAAGGTCCTTGTATTTTGATAGTTTTTTTTTTTGATGATCTTCAAAGATACATTACAATCTGTTAGAACATGTCAATAAGAAAGCACATTCTGTTTTTGTAGTCATCGATCAAGATGTCTGTGTGATTAGCTTTGATTGTTCTGCCTGTGAGTATTGTAAAGTCCCATTAAATTGTTAAAGGCCTTATCCCTGTAATCGGATCATACCATTATTATGTAATTTCCTTCCTGTAAACGTTCCTTTTTTCCAGTGTAGATATTTTCCCAGTCTATCATGATAAGTCTTATATTCATTTGGGACTACTGTGACGTTACCCCGGCTTCTCTCGCGCCCGTGCTATCCTGTGACGACCAATGTGACTTGGTATTGATCGCGGCGCCAAATGTGACGTTCTAACCCTTGGCTGATTCGGATGGGAATCTAGTTAGATTCGGTATCAGCTTTGTCGTTCCCAGCTCGCCTCCAACATCTGGTTACCGAAGTAACTGCTTTGATTTCTAGTCTAACCTACCCACGTTGTGATTTGATCGTAGGTAGACGAAATCAATCAGTCGCCGGGCCGTAATGCAAGCCGAATTCGAGAAAAGGTGACATCGCACAAGTATATGTAAAAGAAAATAAAGTAACAACTCGAAAGATTCAAATGTGTTAAAAAAAGAATAACAAATATTTCTATATCTGGTTGCTGAATACAGGACTGCGTCTTTCTCCCGAACCGCTTCTATGGATACGTGACACTTTGCCTTTGTTAGGCGAGTCTTAATATCTTAAGTGGTTTTTCAATAACTGGTTTTTGGTATCTTCAAGCGATATTCGTAAAACTTGTTTTGGTGGTGTGAGTCTAAGTCGTTCTTCAAAAATAAATTGTTTTTGGATAGAAGTCTAAGTCGGAATGCGTGGATATCTTTCAGTCAGCTTCCGGCGAGGCTGGTCTGCGAGCTCACAGCTCAACTCTGCTCTGTCACTCTGTCTGCGTCTGCCCGCGTCTCTCTCCGAACTGCAACTGCCGTCTACTCGCTGCGACTCTGTTTATATGGACGTCGACCAAAACCGGTTGGGGACCTGTCGTGGTTTGGGTTCCTCGATAATTCCAAATCCACAATAAGGATTTTCTTTGTTTTCGGACAGGAAAATTTATCACCTTCCATTTTTGGAAGTCCACTACCCTCTGTTTTAGAGGGGTTCTTAAGGGGATTGTCCTCCCAAATTCTTCCTTTCTCATATTGGTATCTCACACCAATCCCCTCAGAGGGCGTCAACAGGTTTCCCTTCTTTCTCATAGTGGTATCTCACACCAATCCCCCTCAGAGGACGTCAACAGGTTTCAATTCTTTCTCATAGTTGTATCTCACACCAATCCCCTCAGAGGCGTCAA
The DNA here is from genome assembly GCA_963932145.1 of Acanthosepion lycidas. Lineage (NCBI taxonomy): Eukaryota > Metazoa > Mollusca > Cephalopoda > Sepiida > Sepiidae > Acanthosepion > Acanthosepion lycidas. Next base: position 47,018,351 of record OZ010578.1, on the reverse strand, counting down.
CAGGCCTCCCCTCCTTCTCATATGTTTACCTTCGCCCACCGCTCACGCCACCACTCAGCCAATGACGCTCGACAGCGCGGGTGTGGCTAGTCTCAGTTTACAATTATCGCTCAAAGAAAAAAAAATTATCTTCCTTTTTTTCTTTTCTTTCTTTTCCTCGACCAGACCCCTACAACTTGTAGTGTGGTCCTTAATCTCTATCTTAACCGAATGTAATCTGGAATTTATCAACGAGATTTTCGCCAGACGTTAAATGGGTGGTCAACCAAACGTCTTTGCACCCTGTTGCCAATTATCTGTCCCGGTAACAAACTTTTATCATGCCCAGGTCTGGACATAAAACAGGTGTCTTTTCCCAAAACCAAATGATATCTCCGAAAGATAGTTAATGGTTTATTCTTTCCCTTTTTCTCTTTTCCCTTCCTGTTTTTTCTTTGGGGGTGGTCTAAACTGATCATTTTTTTTCGGTCGCATCCATTATCTTTTAGCATTCTGCCTTGTAGGTCACTTGACCAATTTGAAATTTTCATTATTGCCATGGGCAGACTGCTATCTTTTATTCGCCGCGTCGTAGCATAAAATAATATCCGAGATCTTACGAATTTCCTATCTTCTGCGAAAAAAATACTTTTCTTCGCAAATGAAAATAAAATCTTTACCACTTTTCTTTTGTTAAAAAAAATAACATCGCTCAGTATGTCTTTCGTGATAGCTTCTTCTCGCCTTAAGTATTTCTCGCTTTTAATTTTCACGCAACCGCTAAATAGTGTCACACTACAATGTGCAAGCTGATACAAAATCGTCAATTATTATTATTATTAACTGTATGTTATGCTGGTTGCTTATAAAACGCTTATTTTCAGGACACCAATATTTTGTTTTGTTTTTTTGTGGGGGGTGCATGTTTTTTTAATTAATACAACCCAAAAAAAGCGTTAACAACACTATGACGCAGGGGGCCACTGGAAGTGAAGATAAGGACAACTTTGGAAGGAACTGGAAAGCCAGTCCTAAGCATGAAACCTCTACTTCTGGTCAAAAGACCGAGAAGGACTATTAACCGGTCGATAGGTGAACCGAAAAGAAAATGAAGCGATCTTTTCTTCTTTTCACCGACAGGCTGTAGCCAATTCTTTCTGAAATATCATCGCTGTTCCGAAAAGGAAAGTTTTTTTGTAATTTCCAAATCACAATCCAATATCTGCAGGATTTTTCCATGTGTTTTATAACACACCCCAATTCTCCAAGGATTATTGGTACTGTAATTACTTTCTTGGCTCTTCTTTGCCAAACATTCAGAATTTCATAATTTAGTTGCCGATTTTCGCCTTTTCATTATTATTATTATTATTATTATTATTGATTTCTTTCGTATACACATTTATTTTCCGGTCTCAACTGGAGACTTAAGGTCAAAAATGGCATCATGACATTTCTCGCTAAATATTTTTGTAAAAAAAAAAAAAAAAAAAAGAATAAAATAAAAAATAAAACATGCTAAGATCATACACATTTTACAAAGATAAAACCTTTTCGTAAGGTGCGAGCTGAACACGTGAGAACAATTTTTTGTATTTCTATAATGCATGGGCTACCAGGAATTCCCTGAATAATTCTATTAGAAAATTTTCCAGTCAATCCGAGGGCTCCAACTACAACTGGAATTATTGCTGCCCCCATGAGACACGTGTTCTTAGATTTCCACTTGAAGATTCTTGCATTTTGATACTTTTTTTTGAAGATCTTCAACATACATTACAAACTGCCATGTCAATAAGAAAACACATTCTACGTTTGTGATCTTTGATGACGATGTCCGGAAGGTTAGCTTTGATTATTATTATTATTATTATTATTATTATTATTATTATTATTATTATTATTATTATTATCATTATTATTATTATTATTATTATTATTATTGTGGTTGTTGTTGTTGTTGTTGTTATTGTTATTATTATTGTTATTATTATTATTGTTATTGTTATTATTATTATTTTTATTATTATTATTAATAATTATAATAATACCCTTGCAGCGAGCAGCTACCTATATATGGTGTGCGTTAAGTTGATCCTATTAAATCCAGATTATATTAAATATCCGAGAGGGTAACAGAAACATAGCAGACAGAGAGAGGGGAGTGTAGGGAGACAAACTGAGAGTGATCCACAGAGTGGAATTGGAGGTAGGCAGCTTAAATAAAGGCGGTTATTTGTAGTGAGGGGTTAAATGATACTTCGGGAACTAACAATCTCCTGAGTACAAATTCAGCCCGGAACTGCAACAGATGCTTTGAAATATTTTTTTAATAATCGTATTCATCTTGTAATATAATAATAATAATAATAATAATAATAATAATAATAATAATAATAATATTTATATAATATTTATATCATAATAATATAATAATTTATAATAAAAAAAAGATGCTGATGAGAGAGACGAAAGCCAAATTGTGTTGAGCACCCGAGAGATAGCATAGAGAGTAAAACAAAAAGAGAGTGAGAGGGACATAGAAAGACAAAGCGAGATTACGACACAGGGTGTGTCTGAAGTGGGGGGGTCATCTTATATAAAGACAGTTATTATGAAGCATCTTTATGATAAAGAAATTTAAGCGAGACTATGCTATCTTTTTATAGCTATCTGGAAATGGTGATGGGATGAAAATACAGAGTGAAACATTAAAAAATTAGTAAATTCGTGTAATTTACACATGTTCTGATCAGTCACTTATGTGCCATACGTGACACATGCTTAGGCGATCATGTATCTTTCGATACATGACTGATTTTTCCCGCAGAAGGTTGCCATTTCTTTCTGCGGTAGACCAGTTGCTACAGAACCTGGTCTGACCTGTTACTTACCCATATCTGGGCGTGAGGAGAAGAAGAGGATTCATGCCTTTCCCAAAGGTATTAGCACATAAGTGAATGTAATGGATTCGACTGGAATTTGAATTCGGCTCTCTGATTCCTCAATCCGAGCCGCTTTTCATTACTCCACCGTGCCTCCTTAATATTATGATTATTATTATTATTAGCAGTAGTAGTATTATTAATGATATTAGTAGTAATATTATTATTAGTAGTAGTAAAAGCACAACAACAGCAACAATAACAAAAAAAACTCTCAAAGATTTTGGTATTGTTGAACTAAGATATATTACGGTAAACATCCGTTTCAATAAAACTGATTTGCTTGCAACATGTCTGGTCTTAACCAATTCGACATGCACACTAGTGACAGATACATTGGGCACCTCTGCTTATGAGCGGGAGTAGTAAGGGGACAGCAGTAATAAAAAAAAATAGAGTATTGTTGGCATATCTGTGCTGGAGTTTCCCAATACTCACTGTTCAGCTTTTCACGCGGCCATTTGGGTAATGAAAATTTTCCATTCTACATCCGCTTTCCGCAAATACGCAATGTTGCAAGCCTATCACTGTTCAATTTCTATTCCCATGACAAATGTTCAGATGAACAACATTCCCTAATTCCACTAGCCCATACCTTGGCAGCTAGGAGCCGACATAATAGGTTAACAGTTAACTTTATCGCATTTATTTCTCCTGACAAAGGAAAACAAGGAATATCACTTTCCTCAAAAGCTTTGTGAGGTTTGTATAACTTCTTTTTTGTGTGCCACGTTACCCGAGAACGTAGGTGATCATGGCTCTCCACAATATCCTGTCCTTTGTAGCTCTTAATAACTTTTGTCTTTTTGTTCCGCCATCCATTTAATCAAGTTCACTAAGTACGTTGTGCGTTGTTTTCCTCTGTCCCTTTATCTTTCAATCTGCCCTGTGTGTATCACATTTTCTAAGCTCTCTTTCCTCATTATTTCTCGTAGAAATTTCAACTGTCTCTTCCTGGTGTTAAGTATAAATTTCCTTTTTGGTTCCATTTTCTCTATAACTTCGCCGTTGCTCACATATTCTCTCTCTATAGTATCCTCAACATCCTTCTGTAGAACCACATTTCTATTGCTTAAAGTCTCTTCTTTATCTTTGAGGCGATTGTCTAGCATTCACTGCCATACAGGAGGATAACACATAACACTACAGTACTCTTTTCTTTGTTTCTAGCAAAGTTTTCCTGTTTCTTAATACTCTGCTTAGCTTTTTGAATTTATCTTTGGCTATCCCAAAGCGCCTTCGGATTTCAGTATTGGACATTCTGTCCTCCACTAAAACACTTCCCAGATATTTAATTTTTTTTTTTTTTTTTTTAAGAATGAAAGTGCTGTTCAGTCAGGCCATGTGCCATCGATCGGAACAAGTTATAATCGAACGGAGCAATGGTGAATACGACGGGCGGGATAGGATATCCCATTAAAGTAGGTTGTCACCCGTTTTGCAACATGTGGCCTACCGTTGTCATATTGCAAAATCACTTTGTAATGACTCTGCTTGTATAGCGGCCGTTTTTTTCTTCAATATTCGGCTCAAACGCCTCAATTGTAGTCGATAACGATCTCCTGTGATGTTTCCGGTCAGTTTGAGCCGCTCATAATAAACTACACTAAGCAGACCCCAGTAAATGCAGAGCAGAAGCTTCGAACTATGAATATTTGGCTATGTTGCCGATGTTGATGCTTACTCTACGCTCTTCCACGTTTATAGTTATCGTAGTGTATCCACTTTTCATCGCTGGTCACGGTATGGTGCAAAAAAACTTTTCTTTTCTGCCGTTGAAGCAGATGTTCACACGTAACAAGAGCCGTTCGACGTCTCTTGGCATCAACTCGTATGGCACTCAATTTCCGAAATGACATACACTGAATTTCAAGCTTGCTTATAGTACTTCCCTATAGATGTGTTACCATCTGAAACTACACGCACGCTGTTCTGAGAATGCCATCTGTTGAAAAACGGCGAGAACTTATTCAAGGTCCTAACTTCTATCTATCTCATTTCATTCGTATCTATCTATCTATTTATCTATCTATCGCTATACATATATATATATATATATATATATATATATATATATATATATATATATATATAAAAGATATATATATAAAAGATATATATATAATATATATATATATAAGAGAAACCGCAAACGTTTTTAGTTATAATGTGAATTTTTTTATTCTTGTTTTTTTTATATATATCATTTCATTCATATCTATGTAGATGTTTTTTCAACTATTGTACCTCCATTCTATGGATCTATCACACACACACACACACACACACACACACATACACACACACATACACACACACACACACACACACACACATATATATATATATATATAGATATATATAATTTATACGAAAATTATGACATAAACATGTTATAAAATCACTACAAAAATAGCCATTTTGTTTCAACAATTCTGATGTCAAATCAAAGACATGTATTGAGCACTCTTTTAAGAATAGTATTTTTGGTTACAGGAATTTATTCCCTATGCACCAATCCTATACTTGGATATATATATATATATATATATATATATATATATATATATATATATATATATATATATATATCATTTCATTCATTTATATCTATCTCATTTTATTCATACCTACGTATCTATTTCATTTCATTCATATCTATCTGTCTATCTATCTATTTCACACATGTATACAAATAAATAATAGGGTGGCCTTACTTCAATTCTAACAACGTCTACATGAAAAAAGAGCATTTTTTGATTCAATATCATTAGTAAGTTTTTAAGTCTTTCTACAATTTCTCAATTCGGTAGGCATTATTTGAAAAGTTCTGATTTTTAGTGATTTTCAATCCTTCTCCAATATTATTTTCAAAATTCTTTTCTTAAACTTTTATTTTCAACAACAACAACAAAATATTTTCTTTGAATTTCTCAGAAAAGTCATTATAACTATCTACTGAACGAGAATAAATTTCACTGATTGATCTTGATACTGTACCGACAACAACCGAGTAATTAAACACATGAAAAAAAAACGAGGTTTTTATCAAAAGGTCAGTGAACTTTGCGGGTGGCTGGGAGAGGACGGGAATCGTTTTGATTTATATGAAGCAATCAGTGAACAGAAAGTGACATTACGAGGACAACTCGTTTGAATCAACTAACAAGAGATATAACCTAACAGAAAAAAAAGCAACCTACACTGGTTCAGTCGAATAGACAAATGACATCACCAGACCTATTTAAACAAAATAAATTAACTGACGCCATATATATTTAATTCGTAAGTGAAAGAAATACAATCATAAAGTGAATAATTTTACTTCGCAAATATATATATATATATATATAAAGAAATATAGTCTTAAGGTGTGCTATATTTATGGAATAAAGTGCTCAATATCAGAGATAGAGCGTGTGTAAATATAAAAGTGAACATAGAAGTCAACACTTAGAGGCGACAGTCTGTTTCATGCTATATGCAATTGTCAAGCACACGTGGCTTGACAATTGCATATAGCATGAAACAGACTGTCGCCTCTAAGTGTTGACTTCTATGTTCACTTTTATATTATATATATATATATATATATATATATATATATATATATATATATATATATATACATATATATATATATGTGTGTGTGTGTGTGAAAAGTGTGTGTATATAAATATAAATAAACATATACATGTATAATTATTTATATATTATATGCTCGGTACTTATTAGAAAGCGCTCAATATCAGAGATAGAGCTAACATACTAACATCTATCCAACCATATATATATATATATATATATATATATATATATATATGTGTGTGTGTGTGTGTGTGTGTGTGTGTGTGTGTGTGTGTGTGTGTGTGTGTTCGTAAATTCTGTTCAGATAGAGTGTACATGTGAAAGAACAAAAGAAATTATTCTTAACTGACACATTTCATCCACTCAGGGACAATTGCCTTGATAAAGTCTGAAAGGATTTGCTAACAATAGTTATCCCTCTTGTCTTTATCTATCGATATATATATATATATATATATATATATAGAAAGAACAGTAAGATATATAATCCGGTGTTCTTATAGATATTTTTATTTTTACAAAATAGTCCTCAATGTAAATTTACAGAGCATTAATATTATAAATTGATTTATTTAAAATATGTTTTTTTTCGCTACACAGTTCTGTAGCGAAAAAAAACATATTTTAAATAAATCAATTTATAATATATATATATATATATATATATATTTAAAAAAAAAGTTAAAAAATGCAGGAAATCATTCTTCTTTCTCAAAGGGTCCCTTTCGACCAACACAACGACAGAAGAATACTTTGGTCGTTATTATTTGGTAATTTATTAATAAAACTTATTAACAAAAACGTTTTTATTAATAGGTTGTATTAATAAATTTGTATTTTAGTCGTGGTTCTTTTTTTCTCTTCCTTATTTTTTATCACGTTGTTATTGTTTAGTTTCCTGGGTCAATTAATATTTACCAACGTATTCTCCTGACGACGTGTTGATCGAAAGGCACCTCTTGATAAAGAAGAATGCATTTAAATTTAAATGTATTTTTAAATCTGTGTATAATTTCTGTTGCATCTGTTCATATACACACCCACACCCACACTTACATACACATACATATATATATATATATATATATATATATATATATATATATATGCAGCATGTACAGTACATAACTTAGCGTTTTTCATTTCACACGTAAAAATTAAATTTTCAGATGAACACAAAATTTGTTTGTTTTTAAAAAATCAAAACCCTGATGATGACAATGTGTTGATGTCGAAAGTACTCTGAATAAAATGAATCTGCATCAACATGAAAATTTTATTTCTTACTTTAATAAGGATACTAAGAAACTTGTACGTAATTAAGAGGGGATCCTATTAAAAATAAGCTGACCAAACTTGTTCAAATGATGTCTTAATATACCCCCTTGTGCAAATTAATTGAAACAATCGGTTTAGTTTCATTTCTTTCATTATACGTTCAGTTTTAAACGCATTGGAGTGACAGGGTGTAATTGATTTCTATTTTTTCCTCGGATTAGCTTATTTGTAGTGATGTGCAGTAATATGAATCTATTTTCAGGGTGTATGATCAAATTTGATTGGTCTTGAAAAATATTGCACCATCCGTGATGGCATTAGATTTTTATCGGGCCCAGACATTATTGTCTCGACTGTCGATTAGTTGTCCTACGGGCATTGTCGCCGATGGGTCTTACGAAAATTGTAACGCTGCAAGAATACACTGGCAAGCCTTAACAGTAGATAAATCAAAGTACTATTGACTGACCCGGAAACTCTCCTGATTTAGATCCATTCGAGAATCTGTAGTCAATCTGCAAGGAACGACTTCGTGGAATGAACATTCGAAGTAAAGATATAGTTTTATGCCATATTTATGTGTAAAAGTGCTCAGTATCAATATACAGATATTATGTAAATATAAGGGTGGAGACTGAGGCCAACACTGAGCGGCCACAGTTTGTATAAAGGCGGCCATTTTGTCTACTCTACCCGAATGTCCAGTCCAGCTTGTCAGGCGAAGAGAAACAGAAGGACGAACTATGCTCCGCTAACTTTTACCAAAATATCCACTGCTAACGTGAACAACGTTTTCCTACTGTCTTCAAGATATTCACTGTTAACCTCTGGCATCTCTACTCAAGTCGACCGTCATTATGAACAACATCGTGCCAGACATTTTTTTCTTTCGCCAAAATCCGTCTTGCACTTTTATAGGGCTACCGCTCACCCAAGAATTTCTGTCACACCTGGTCTGCTGCTCCACCTATATATCTCGAGATTCTTAACAAAATCCAAAGACGTGTCTGTAATGTAAATGGTCCTGACTTCGTGTCTCGGCATTAGTTACTATATTCTGTCTTCTTGAAACCTGTTTTTTCATTGTCTTTTCTTCTCCTTAGCGTTTTTTTTTTTTTTCTTTCGCTCTTAGTGCCTTCTATATTATCGCTTTGCTTGGTGTGAAATTATTCAAAAAACCAAAAATAAAATTTTGTCTCTACGTATCCTATACTAATCGGTAAAAAGAAACTTCTTGAATTAGTTAAGTGGCTGTTATATTTAATCAGAAACATTTATTTATTTGGCTATCAAGCAAAAGTTTGTACCGTCGGCTTAGAAAGTTGCCATAATTGAATTATCGATATTTTTCAAGTCTGAGTTTTCATTTATTTCTGTCCTTGCAGAATTCATTCAATGAAAAAAAATTTCCAGCATATGTCACAAAGAGCGGTTTTTTTGTTGTGAAAGACAAATAGTTTTGGTAATATCCAATTATGCAACTGTCTAATATACGGCAGGAGATAGCAGAAGAAAACATGAAATATGCTGTTCAATAAAGTTAAGTCGGAAATAAAAGAAAATTACCATTTACTGTTATTCAATAAACCGAATGAATTTTTTACGTTACTCGATATTTTCATTTACGAAACTGTTCATGCAATCAGGCCGACATGAAACATGTTAATCCAGGAAAGCTGCGGTAGCTAATATGGCGACACATCCCTCGCATGGCCATGAGAAAATTATGTTAAACTTTAAAACGTATAGACTCAACACTTTTTTTAAAACTTTTTACTTAATAAACAATTTTCTGCGAGCAAAAATGAATTTAATATTGAGTTTGCGATCATTGTTAAAGAATAAACATTTTTCATTGTAAATATTTTTCTTTGTATAATTTCATAAATATTTAAACAAACATTTTTCTTTGTAAAATTCGTAAACAGCGTAAACCTTATTTGTTTGATGTATTCAATAAGCTCGATGTTGATTATTTCTCTGACCCATTATATTGTCGGTGTGTAATTCAAAATTCTTTTTTGTAATATTCGCGAACAACGTGGAGTCTTACGATGGCGTTAAAGTTTTTTCATGACCGATTTGCAGAATTGTTAAAAACTCTCTTTTATGTAACTCCCAAACAAGGGACAATTTTTGTTCGTGTGTACTGTAGGGTGAATGTAGGTGATTCTAATGACGCATTAGATTATCGATGTTCAATGCTGCGTAATTCAAAAATTGTAAAATCAGTGAACAGCGGATAAGTTTGTTTTTTTAATATTTTCCTTTTAATCATTCCACCCCAAGAAAGGCGCTAAAGACTCTAAGCCACAAAAACGTTACTGAGTTTTAAAACATCCTAGAAAAAATTATAAAGGAAACATACCATAAAAGACCAGGAATTAGGAAAACGGAAGACGACGATTGACACTGAATTTAAATTTTTGAAAGTCAAAGTTTACTGGAAAGCAAGAAGCCGGAAGAGAGTTCCACAAGCGAGAAGTACGAGAGCGGAAACTGTTAGCATAGAACTTACGGTTAATGTAGTAGTACGGTTAAATTCATGAAGTCTAGGTACCAAAGAGGAAAGCTCTTCAGAAAAACTAACATGAAATATTTACAGAAAAACACAGGGAAACTATATTACGACGATAAGAAGTTGACTGAAACATCTAGCATCTAGAAACTTTTAGAATAGAACTTACGGCTACAGCTAGCAATTTAATCAGTAAAACAGTGAGATCCAGCTTCCAATCTAGTATACGATTAAATTTGTAAAGATTAGGTAGCAAATAGGAAAGCTCATCGGAAAAATTAACATCAAAATATTTATTGTGTACAATAAGATAGACGTAAATGTTTCCTATGACTCATTAGCTTGTCGGTGTTCCATGCAACGTAATTCAAGGTTGTTGTTTTTTAATTTTGTGGGTGACGTCCATTTTTTTACTTAATGCGTAAAATAAAATGAACGTAGATATTTCCTACGACCCGTTAGATTGTCAAGATGCCGTATTGAGAAAATTCTTCCTCGCAGAATTTCTCAAACCAATCGAGTATTCTTGAAGGTTAAATAAGGGTAATACAAATAAACATTCCTATCTGACACAAAATTCCGTATTTTCTTACCAATATGGCAAATTGCCCCCGTGCTTTATATCATTAGCCCAACACATCTGCGACAGCCACCATGTGCATCTCCATGGTTGCAGTTACACTATCCCAAGGAGTATCATATTGACCAGAAAGATGAGGAGACAAACCGCTTTACAGACGTACCACAAGTACATCCAAAGTGGCTCGCATTCAACGTATTGAAGAAACCTGTCAGCAAGTTCGTTTTCCATGAAAGAAGCGTACGGTTTAATAACACGGAAAGCATATTTCGATGTTCAACGATGACGAGGCTGTTCCGTCCAGAGACGAGTGGCCTTTTGGGAAACAAGGTGATAGAAGAATAATATTATCGCGTGCTTTTGTAAATACCCATACTTCTGAAAGACGATGAAAGAATCTTGAAGACAAGAAAAACACAAATGTCCTCCTCTTTCCTCCATGGTCAAAGATAATTGCTACGTCTGTATGTACAAATTTTTATGAACATTATTCTTTCCCTCTCTTTCTCTCTCTCTCTCTCTATACATATATATATATATATATATATATATATATATATATATATATATATATGTAGAGGTGTAACATCTTACGTTACACCTATCTGGTCACAGCTCCATTAGAACCCATTTAAACACACACACAAATTTACCTGACTCCATTAGGAACATACTAGTTGAAAACACAAATATATTAATTGCATCCACCTGCAAAAAAGACTAAAAATAATGGAAGCTTTAATAATAAAAAAGAAAAAGCCAACTCTTAAAAACATTGACTACGAACAAGGCCACAATGTGCTAACCGTATTCGGAAATTAAAAACATCCCTACCACACACTAAGACATACACAGAACGCACACACTCAATTAAGCTGGAAAATCGAATCATCCTTGATAATGCCTAAAGGTATAGCCGAAAGCGCTCGAAAATATAAAACATTTGGACAGCTCTTACACACCCTTTGTCTAGAAAAGAAAACTCTTGTTCGAACACAAGAAAAATTAAATAAAAAGCTATATATATATATATATATATATATATATATATATGAGAGAGAAAGAACAGTAAACCAATTAAAAGTCAGATCTACGCTAAATAGAAAATTAAGCTCAGTGGGTAGAGGTAATGGGGTTATTTTTTCATGAGATGATAAACCGGAACTTAGACAAGTCATCATTGACAATTGCGGAAAATAACTTCCGTTTTATCATATCATCATAAATACATATGTGGGTTTGTCTTGATCAACCAATTAAAAGTCAGATCTACGTTAAATAGAAAATTAAGCTCAGTGGGTGGAGGTGTGAGTGTTATTTTTTGTAGTGTATATTGGATATACTACAACTTGCCCAACAAGAAGACTCACGTTACATCTCTACGGCCATAGATCAAATGGGTTTCATTTAAATACATTTTTTTTTCATGACATGATAAATCGGAACTTATTTTACGGTTTATCATGTCATGAAAAATATATCCCTCACCTCCGCCCGCTGAGCTTAATTTTCTGTTTAACGTAGATCTGACTTTTAATTGGTTGATCAAGACAAACCCCCAGTCTATTTTTAATTCTGATCTTGTGTTTTCTCACTCTGCTCCCTTTATCTTTCGGAAAAGACATAACACCGCTGCTTTTGAAATTTTCTTAAAAATCATTTAATCACCAGAAGAAGTAAAAAGTTGCCGAAACACGGAAGCTATTTTGTACCGAGTTCAACATGTTTTTGTTATAAGCACTTATAATAAAAATAATAATTATATATATATATATATATATATATATATATATATATATATATATATATATATATATATATGTATATATATATGTATAGATATATATATATATATATATATATATATATATGTATATATATATATATATATATATATATATATATATATATATATATATATATATATATGTATGTACATGTATGTATATTTAAAATGCTGTTAATTAAATTTGAGGAATAAAAGTACAACAAAATGAAAACAATATTGGCAATAAGATTGATGATATTACATATATATATATGTGTGTGTGTGTGTGTGTGTGTCTGTCTGTCTGTCTGTCTGTGTGTGCCTGTGTGTCTCTGTGTGTGTGTGTGTGTGTGTGTGTGTGTGTTGTCGGCCTTTTGACTAAATTGAAGCACTAAGAGAAAGATTTTAAAGTCGGAATTTTCGGACACTCCTGTCACCTTTTTCAATGAGACGTGAAATAAACAATGAAATTGGACTCACTCTTTCGTGGAATGTTGTTGTTGTTGTTGGTTAGAAGGATCGCTGTAAAAACTATATTCTCTGAGTAAAAGGAAACCTCTGTTTAATCTTTTAATATTTGATTCTATTTTGAAAATATTAGATAAATAAAATGTTTTATTTTCCAAACACGGTCAGCACGTTGTGGTCGTGTTCATAGTTGATATTAATGAGTGTTGAATTTTTCTTTTTTATTGATAATGCTTCCATTATTTTTAGCATTTTGTTACATATGGATGAGGCTATTATATTTGTATTGTCAACTAGTATGTTGCGGATGGAGTTGGTAGGTCTCCGTGTGTATTTAAATGAAACCTATTTGATCTAGAGATGTAACGTGAGTCTTCTTGTTGGACAAGTTGTAGGATATCCAATATATACTACAACATGATAGTGGCTAAAATTATAACCGAAAGCGCTCGGTCATACAGAACATTCGGACAATTCCTACTTAATCCAAGTCTAGAAAAGAAAAAAATTGTGTTGTACATCTTCAAAAACATGAGGTAATCGATTTAACTGTTTTGATTTTTCAACTTATTCGTGGTTGTGTATGTTGTCTTGGTAAAGTAGTAATTCTTTCAGGAAAGGTGATATTGAAAAGAAACGGAGTCGCAGATTTATATTTTTATAAGAATCAATAGCGGCACTCTCGAGATTTTACCTGTCTTTTGATAAGTGCAGCATTTTTTTAATCAAAATTGTAGTTGAATTTATTCCTGTGTATGTCTACTACATTTAATAAATTGTTATATGCAAGGTCATTTTTGTGTTCATGGATACGTTATTTTTTTATTTCTGCGTGTTCTCCAATATATTGTGAGGAAAAGTTTTGGCAATTTATTTTATATATGCGTGCTTCTGAATTATTAGCCATACAAGAACTGAATATTGTCAAACTAATGGCATTTTTTGGAACGATACAAAAACACAAAAAAAAATGAATGTTTATCGATGCACATGTATAATATCAAATCCGCCCTTAATCCAGCCCTTGCTAAACTTCAGATTATATGTAGTTCAGAAAATGCTGTCTAATCATAGAATCAACTTTTATTCCTAAATTAATATATTGAAACGGTGTTTAAATCAGTAGGATATGAACCCTGAACATCTATCCATTACTCTCATCGAGTTACAATATTATTTATGCCTTTAGGATAACACTCTAAAGGTTTTGACGTCAAGAAATCGTTTAATGCAGTTTCTGCATCTTCATTGCAACGGGGTGTCTTTTGGCTCAGAAAATTGTCAATATGCTTGAAAAAGTGGTTGTCAGTGAGGGAAAACTCAACGGAATAAGGTGGATGTGGCCAAGTCTCGTAATCCCAAGACGGCGTGCTTTTGCAGTGTCAACCTGACGTCATGTGGCCGAGCATTGTCATGATGCAGAATTGGACCTCGTCGATTAACCACTGCGCCGTTCGCATCTGAATGTTCTTGTCACCCAGCTGCTGGCAATGATACTCTGGTTTGATTCCAGAAAGCTGTAATAGATAGCGACAATGGCGGGCCACCACATAGTTACCTTAATCTTCCGTTGGTGCAATTTCGGTCTCGGAAATTGTTTGGGTCATTTATCATGATCAAGTCATTGATCCGAGCGTTTACGATTGTCATAATGGATCGATTTCACATCTCATCAATATTCGATCAAGAAATGGATCATTCCAATGTCGCAGATGCTGCATCGAACACACTTCGGAGTGTCGAACTCTTTGACTTTCACTGACTTCATGTGGAACCCATTTATCGAAATTCTTCCCTATGCCAATATTCTTAAGATGATCCGATGCTGTTGAAATGCTGGCACCAATTATCTCAGACATTTCTATGAAATTTTGACGTAGGTTTTCTTCGACTAGTTTTTTGTTTTTTGTTTTTTGTTTTTTCAGATATCGATTGTTAATTGAAGATGGACATCTACTACGACCTTGATCTTCAATACTCGTATCCCTGCTGGGGAACTTCAAAAATCAGCGCTTTATTGTCCGATCTCATGTAGATCCGTCACTCCATGCTCTGTTAATGTTAGACGACTGGATGGAACATATACAAATCTACTTTGAAAACACCAGAACATCAGTTGGAGTTTCCATACAGTGCTTTACACATTTTACGGAGAACTGTGACCAATCTCTCTCAAGCTCAAACAAAAATAGGTACCTCCACTATTTCGGCATAAATTTTCTATATTAAAGTTTAAAATTAATTTTTTACAACGAATAAACATTCTTGAAGATTTCATTTTAGCTTTAATTGAAAGTTTAATAATTAAATTTACGATTTCTATTAATTAAACAATTCTGGTGTATTTCAGATAGAGACTATATACATTTGATTGTCAAATTTAATTTCAAATTTTTTAATTTTCTTAAAAACGGCCATTTTCTTAATTTTAAGAAATTTGTAAACAAACACAAATTTATCGATTTTGAAAATATTTAAAAAAATTTCTGACACGTTATTTTAGTAAAATTAAAAAATTTAAAGTTAAAGTAATCTGATTTGAAAGAATTTTTTCTTACTTATAGCATAAAAAAATAATATACAACCAATTATTAACGATCGATCCTGTTAATCTGACCCACCTATTGATGGATTGTTGACTGACTGAATGACATAATTTTTAAAAGTCTGAGTTTTAAAAAAATTATTCTATTTGAGTATGACCCACACTAATGGAAATACAATACATAAAATAAAATTATTTAGTGAAATAGTAAATGAAAAAAAGAAAAATTACTTTAAAATTTAAAGTTTACACTTTTAAAGTTGAACGGAAAATAAGAAATGTTATGAAAAGGCCGCGTAAAGGGACAAAACCCTTAAATCACGTGACCTTGTAATAATACTGACAATTTCTGTATATCATACATGGAAATAAGGAATGTATTAAATAAAAAAATACAACATAAAAAATTATTTTTAAGAAAAGTAGCTCAACTAAATTTATTAAACTTAGCAATTTTGGATTCGTCAATTTTTTTTTCTACTTAATTACTACATAATATCGAGGATCCCTCCTAATACAGAGCTTTACATGATGTTAAACAATTATAAATTATTATAATTAAAATTTCTTAAAAAAAAAAAATTCTTGTAAAATTAATTATTCATCAGAAAAAAATTATTTCTTCAGATAATAATGTCCTTAATATTACTTATTTACAAAAGCAATTAAAAGCTTTTCTAATTAAGTAATATCATAGTTTTATTGGATTCATTATTTTTCAACTCAGACAAGATTTTCAGTTAAATAGCTCAAATTTGAAAAAAAAAGTAGGTTATTTACCATCTCCAAAGACTCCTTCTTTTAACAAAAAAAAAAATTCAGGAGCCAAAAAGGTTTTGGGCGAAATTTCATGAAATTAAATAAGTGAGCGGTAACATATTTAAAAAAAATATTTTTTACCAAAATTTTCTAAAAACAAAATATTGCAAAAATAATTTCGTTCATTTGTGAATAATTCCTGAAAATTTCATTAAGATCGGACAATTATTTGATTTTTACAAGAATTTCCAAATCAATGTGTTTTCAACGGGAAAAAAGGGCAAAAAAAACTTATTTTAACGTCACCGCGATGACGTAAACAAAAGAAGACTTTAACCAAAATTTCGAACGTGTTAGAAAATAATAAAAAATATCAAAAATAATTAAAAAATACTTTTTTCTTTCATCTTAATAATAACATAAACATTTTGACGATAATACTTTATTTTCTTTAAGTTTGTGGTATTTTTCATTTACGCTATGCTGTTTTTCCGCGAAAACAGTGGACATACTTAAACAAAAACGATTACAGTTTGCCGGCCACTGCCACCGAGTGGACAGGGGTTCTTCTCATCCCTACTCCTATGGCACACTTCTGGAAGTGTCTTCTCACGAAAATTGTGACGAAAGACATGACTTACCACAGAATTCGAAACGAGCGCAAACGTGCCTTGCCTGCAAAGTGCTGGTAAAAGAAAATATGGCTGCTATTGAAGACGCAATTTATGCGCGCCTATCTCGTCCAAGACGAGACAATATTTGCACACCTGCAAATTTTGGCCGTAGCATAAAAAGCGGGGTGACAGCAGCACGAGGGGAAGGGAAGTCATTCGGCGGCGGATAGCGCAGCATGCAATAGAGTTGGACGTATGGATTGACAGACGGACAAAGAGGGAGTAGCTGGCCTGCCGGTGAGCACCGCACTGCACTTTTTGACCCCCGCTCTCATCACCATATTTTTTTTTTTTTTTTTTTTGCTACAAAAATTAACTTTCCCAGAGACCATAGCTCGAGACTCAGGGTTGGACATTGTGGATCTGGGGACAGCAATTAGAACTGGATTGTCACTGCAGTTCCGACCAACCATAGAGAGGTAGAAGGATGATGATGATGATGATGATGATGATGATGATGATGATGATGATGATGAAGAAGATGATGAGAATGATGATGAATGTTGGCAGCAGTTCGAGAAGCGTTATGAACAAAAAAAAATTGTAATTGCATCTCTTCTTTTTGGATATTCAAGAAGGTGGGGTATATAATGTTTTAAGTTAAATTCTGTAAAAGATTGATATGCAACTAATAAAGAGGAAACTTTAATCGTTAGGAATGGGTAATATATTTTTGTGCAATTATTATAATAATATATTAGAGCTCAATTAAAAGGTTTATTCTGAAATCGGACATTATTTTCCAAACAACCAATTTAATTTCTGAAAGAAAGTGATTTAAGGTTAACAAAATTTAATCATTAAGAATGAGTAATGTTTTGTACAACTATTACAATAATATATTAGAACTCAAAGAGTTTACTCTTAAATCGGACATTATTTTCCGGATCAACTAATATAAATATATTACAAAGCGCACTCACGAATTTTAAAGAAATTTTAGGACGGGCATTTATTTATTTCTAAGCAATACAAAACTCTTACTTCAAAGTAGGAACCTCCAAAACGAAAAATGTCAAAACAAAAATTGGATGTTTCACTCCATCCTTTTTTAATGTTGGAAATAGTTTGGGAAACATTATGAATAAGCTTGTACTCCTACAAAAAATTATTGTAACCTAGGGAAGGTTACTGAAGAGAATAGTCACACGAAGGTTGGTAATGAGACGATAATACTTAGGACAAGAACAACACATATAAGATTCGCCAGTGGCGCGTAGAAGTAGTCAACTGCTAGAAGTAAGTCAAGTGAATTCCACAATGAATCTCCAACTGCAGGATATCTACTAACTGCCCCACGCAGTCAGATGTGGCACAAGATCGAATTTATCCAAGCCCGTAGGCTGGGCCAAAAATTCCTCGTAGACCCTGTATAAAACAGGGTCGGGTAGCTGTATCCCCAAGACGAGACTCTGCCCTTCGACATAGCATCGTCTGGGGATCCTCTCCGCCCGGAGGCAGAGAGTTTGACCAGCACAGCTGGAGACGAATTTCGAACTGCAGACCAACATACAGTATTTACTACTGTATTTATATGAATGGGGACGTACCCATTATTATCTGCAGGTATGCTACAACAAAAAGTAAACGCATTCCTTAATTTTCATGTTCAAGATGATGGGTATATATTATTTTAAGTTAGATTCTGAAGGAGATTGATATAAAATTAACAATGAGGATACTTTAATCTGTAGGCATTATTGCAACTATTATAATATAGTTTAGTAATGTTTAGCGGCTTGGATCGAACAATCGATGAGCCGTGTTCGAATTCCAGACGAATTTATTACATACACTTACGCGCTAATACCCTTTGGAAAGGGTATGAATCGATCTCTTATTCTTCAGCTATTGGTAAAATAGCAAGACAGAATGGGTATAACTTCAAAAACAAATCCACCTATGAGAGAACAGATGGAGTAACCTAAATACCTCCAGTGCAAAATGTGAGATGGAGGAGACCGAAGACCATAGAGGTACAAAAATGCGCTAACTGAATAAAAAGTTATTATAATAGATTAGGTCATTGATTTTATCTCATATCCAAGAATTTAATTTCTTCTTTGCTGATCGCTTCATTTACGATGATGCTGTTGACGGTTAAGTAGACCAGTTTTTAAGTGAAAGAGTCGATGGTACTGATGCATAATAATGCTGTTGGATGACGAAGTTGATTTTGTCAAGCTTTACTCTAATGTCGTATAACTTCTTCCTTTTCTCTTCTGGTGGTTTCAAAGTTTTTGGTTCCGATGGCGATGAAACAGTTGGCACGGTTTCGGTCTTTTGCTTCAAACGATTTAGGCTCAAGTTCAGTGGCTTTTAGTGTTATCTTGAGTTGGTCCGTCTATCTTCGTAGTCTTTTTTCGGGTGTGAGCTCGCTGAATAAGACTCGACGGGGAAACCCTGATTCTTGCTACATGTCCTCACCACTGAAGACGCTGATTAACGATCAGCGTTTCGATGCTTTAAATTTTGGCACTTTCAAAGATTTGGGTGTTATTACATAGTATTTACATTCAATATTCAAAATTGAACGAAGCTTTTTGCTGGTGAAAGCGTTCTAATTTTTGCATGTCACGACGATATAGAGTTCAGGTTTCGCAGCTATATAACAAGGTTGGAATGAAAACAGCATTATAGAACATATATTTTATTGTTATGTTTAGAATTTTTTTTGTTGAAGACTTTTATCAAACAAGTGCAGCTCAAGAATGAACGTAAGACAAAATTGGAGCTGTTTATGATAGTTGGGCAGCTAATCTAACAAATAATATATTAGAACACAAATGGTTTAATCTAAAATCAGACATTATTTTTCGAACAACGAAATATTAAAACAAAATTTCATTCTTTATATAAAAACACTAGAAGTGTCATTGTCCATATAATTAGAAGAATTTGACTTAGAAACTAAATATTGTACGATTTTTTTCACCGCGTTCAAGATGAAACTGTTACCAACTACAACGAATTAAACTTTATCAAGATTGTATATGAGACTTTTGTAATGAGTCTCCGAATAAAATATTATCATGAGCTCGTTTTCCTGCCATACTGTAACCGGATTATTATGTTGTTAGTAAATCTAATTTAATATGATTTATCTCCAAGATCACATATCTATGAAATAGCAAAGAAAACGAATCAAAGGATAGGTATAATCGAATGTTGCTTTACGAATCGTTCTTCCCAAAAGGCAAAAAACGCTTTGCACTTATTTAACAAGTACTATGGGTTGGAGCTGTTCTTTGATATTGGCTTATTGCAGTCAGACTAAGATAGGTGCATCACACTAGATACAAGCAAAAAGCTAGACTTCCTTCGCATAGAGATGTGAGATATACAAAATAGTAATTATTATAGAATAGACGTTAATATATTCTTCATCATCTCGGACAGGAGTACAGTGCTGTTCAATAAAAGTGACTCACCTGATTTTTTTTACTAAATCTTCTCTTCTCCGATGAAACGAAAGTTGAGCTAAATTCAAAGGATAAGCGATCTAAAATCCGAAGAAGAAGCTTTGAAAGTTCTTTGAATTTAGCAGTAAGTACTGTCAAGCATCCGTTCAGTATAATGTTCTGGGGGATCCTTTTCTTTTCATGGAACTGTTTTCTTAAAACCTATTGAAAAAACCCTCAGGAGCGAGCAGTACAAGAGAATTTTAGAGTCTTGTCTGCTCCCTTCTGCTGAAAGAGTGCAAATCGACTCCACCAAGGTCATTTTTATGCAGGATAATGCTCCCTGTCACAAATCAAAATTGATGAAGGAATACTTTGATGAGAAGCAGGTGAGTGTTATGACATGGCCGCCCCAATCTCCTGACCTCAACCCCATAAAAAACTTATGGAGTATTATAATGTACAGGCTCTCGAGAAAGCAGTTGAACAGCATGCTCCATAAGTTTTCTATGTGGTTTAATTTATCCTTGGGGGGCGGGGAGAAGAAAAGGATTCATACCTTTCCCTTAGCATGTAAGTGAATATAACGGATTCGACTGGAATTCGAACTCGGCTTTCCGAATCCTCAATCCTAGCCGCTATCCATTGCTCTATCTAGATAGGGATTATGTAAAATGCGTTTTTTTCTTATTACACTACAAGATTATTGAGTTATCAAAGACTGTTAGCGCCAGAATGACAGAAAATAAATTGTAATTTCAGAAGAATACACTCTGTGTCTGTATTTTCAGACATAATGACACGAAAGAAAAAAAAATGAAATTAGATATCAGATATTGCTTTTAACTATTTTTCACCCAGTACAAATTTGAATAGGTATCACGCTAATTGAATCCTTCGAAAATGTGCCGTTTTTACAATGTTGCGATCACAAACATCTACACGTTATGATATAGATAATTTCCTTTTTATACTCAGAGTAGATCAAATTGAGCAGAATAATAGACAACAACAATAAGTAATAAAATAGAACAATTATAACAATAGACTGTAATAAATGCTATGTGACAGATAATTCATTCTTGCTATAGATCTTATTCGATATAGTGAAAGATTAACAATTAATACTATTTGGTGACATAGTAATTGTGACTTCAATCCCTGGGTTGAGCAATGTGTACTTGCACTCATTGGAAACAGAGCAAGCAATAACTAAGCAGTATTTAAAAAAAAAAAAAAACAGACGACGAAGAACAGTCTACATCCGTAGATTAAATAAAGTCTCTGTGGGTTGCTCGGATCGACATACACCTGGAGAAGGCCGGGGGGTACACAACGGTCAAAACACTGTGGCTACAACAACAAAGATGAGGACAATAGACTGTATGAAAATAGTGTAGATAATGATAACTCCTCATTGAAGAAATTCAAACAGAAACAATACTTTTCTTTTAATTATTTCACCCCAAGCAAAGCAACAAAGCCTATATGACGCGTGGGGTCACTGGGAATACGATAAAAATTACTATTAAGGAGAGAGGACAATAAAAGAATACGAATTGAGAAGACAGAAGATAACGATTGGCATTGCAATTAAAGTTTTGAAAATCAAAGTTCACTGGGAGGCAAGAAACTGGAAATGAGTTCCACGATTGTGAAGTGGGATAGAGAAAACTTTAGCATAGAACTTACCGTTACATCTAGCCAATTCAACTGTAAAATGGTGAGACCTTGATGCCAATCTAGTACTGCGATTAAATTCGTAAATTTTAGGTACCATGGTGGAAAATTAATCAGAACAATTGCCATGAAAGTATTTATAGAAAAGGCACGGGGAAGCTACGTTACGAGGGTGGGAAAAAGACTGAAGCTAAGATGCCAGGTCAGAACCAATAACATTGCTGATTCTTCTTTTGGATTTATATATATATATATATATATATATATATATATATATATATATATATACTCGGAACAACCAGACCAAATTTGGCAGCAATATTCAATGCAAAGACGAATGTTAGACTTATAAATATGTAAGATAAATCCTGGCGGGAAAAATTGTCTAGCACGACATAATGAACCAACTTTCTTAGCTGCAGACTTAGCAACTCATTCAATATACTCTTTCCATTTTATATTAGCTGAAAACACTAGTCCGAGAAGGTACAATGGGTCACTACCTGGAGGTTAGCATCAGCCATGCTAATGGAAGGCAGTTCTCTCAGATGATTAAAAGAGAGCAGTTTCATTTTTGAAGCGTTAAAATCAACATGTCAATTCGTGCCCCATTTAACAACAGATTGTAGGTCATTTTTATATCAGCTGCCAATTTGAAAATTAACTAACAACACAGTGAACTAATTCTAACAGTATTGTGTAATAAAACTGTGAGGCGATAGAAGAATCATTCTTACCGTAGATTTTATTAGGCTCAATCAAAGATTTTATATTTTTTTTAGAAATACGCCATTTTAATATTAATATAATGTTGCTATTCTAGAGTTCATTTGTATCTGCCTCGGTTTATTCTCTTCGTTGCAATGCTTCTGAGAGTAAATAATGGTCACTCGTCTATTTGGAATAAAGAATTCCAATAGAATATTGACCAGAAATCGAGATTGGTTCAGACATGAAGAAGATCTGATTGGCTAGTTCAGACATTTTGGTTTGCTTCCAACTGTTACACGTTGTTTTATCCTTGATTACACAAGGCCTGCTTGATTGTCTTATTGACCGTACGCTAAATGGACCTACAGGGGTTTGTCACTACGCATGAAAGCATTTATTCACTAATGCTTCTATAGTTCTCTACTCAGAAATAATTTAACAGCTAAATATGGTAATTACGAAGTAGTGGCTGACAGGATTGGAAACGCCCTATGTTTGAAGGAGACATTTCCCCAGCGTTTATAGTGATCCTCCGGCAACGACAAGGATTCCAATTATTCTATTGAATATTGCTGTGTCTTTTGCAAGCAATTGGAAAATAGTTGCAATTTTGTATAATATCGATAAGTGCGATAAATACGCTAAAAAGAATTTATATTTTACTTTTAATATTTTGCCTTTTTTTACCACTTAGTTTCGTTCGCAGCTTTCTGGTTTTCTGTTGTTGTAGTTACACGCGATCAGACCCAAAAATTATAATTTCTTAAGTTTCAGTTAAAAATCGCCTGAAAGCTAGAAATTCGGATATGCCGAAATGAAAGCGTAAATATGATTGCTTGAAATGGTAGGCACTCTTGATTTAAAGTATAAATATCCACGTTCAGTCTTACGATAAAAAAATACTTACCTGTTGCATAAGAGTATATAAGAGTTACATTAGAGTATATCGTCATACTTCGTCTGTTCTATTATTAGTTATTGTTTATTAATCGAAAAAACAAATCTTCCATATAACGTTCATGACAGTATATTATTAAAATTGTTCTATATTACTATAAGTTATGTTCGTTAATCTCTTACTGTATTTAATGAGATCTGCTGACTCAGGTAATACAATATTGTGAGCGTCCTGACTCAGGTGATACGATGGTATGAGTGTCCCGATTCAGAAAATAGAATGATATGTGTGTTTAGACTCAGGTGATACAATGGTATGTGTGTCCTGACTCGGGTAATGGAATGGTATGTGTGTTTAGACTCAGGTGATACAATGGTATGTGTGTCCTGACTCGGGTAATGGAATGGTATGTGTGTTTAGACTCAGGTGATGCAATGGTATATGTGTTCTGACTCGGGTAAAGGAATGGTATGTGTGTTTTGACTCGGGTGATACAATGGTATGTGTGTTCTAACTCGGGTAATGGAATGGTATGTGTGTTTTGACTCAGGTGATACAATGGTATGTGTGTCCTGACTCGGGTAATGGAATGGTATGTGTGTTTTGACTCGGGTGATACAATGGTATGTGTGTTCTAACTCGGGTAATGGAATGGTATGTGTGTTTTGACTCAGGTGATACAATGGTATGTGTGTCCTGACTCGGGTAATGGAATGGTATGTGTGTTTTGACTCGGGTGATACAATGGTATGTGTGTTCTAACTCGGGTAATGGAATGGTATGTGTGTTTTGACTCAGGTGATACAATGGTATGTGTGTCCTGACTCGGGTAATGGAATGGTATGTGTGTTTTGACTCGGGTGATACAATGGTATGTGTGTTCTAACTCGGGTAATGGAATGGTATGTGTGTTTTGACTCAGGTGATACAATGGTATGTGTGTCCTGACTCGGGTAATGGAATGGTATGTGTGTTTTGACTCGGGCGATACAATGGTATGTGTGTTCTAACTCGGGTAATGGAATGGTATGTGTGTTTTGACTCAGGTGATACAATGGTATGTGTGTTCTGACTCGGGTAATGGAATGGTATGTGTGTTTTGACTCAGGTGATACAATGGTATGTGTGTCCTGACTCGGGTAATGGAATGGTATGTGTGTTTTGACTCGGGCGATACAATGGTATGTGTGTTCTAACTCGGGTAATGGAATGGTATGTGTGTTTTGACTCAGGTGATACAATGGTATGTGTGTTCTGACTCGGGTAATGGAATGGTATGTGTGTTTTGACTCGGGTGATACAATGGTATGTGTGTTCTGACTCGGGTAATGGAATGGTATGTGTGTTTTGACTCAGGTGATACAATGGTATGTGTGTTCTGACTCGGGTAATGGAATGGTATGTGTGTTTTGACTCAGGTGATACAATGGTATGTGTGTCCTGACTCGGGTAATGGAATGGTATTTGTGTTTTGACTCAGTTGATACAAAGTTATGTGTGTCCTAACTCGGGTAATAGAATGATATGTGTGTTTAGATTCAGGTGATGCAATGGTATGTGTGTCCTGATTCAGATGGTGTAATGGTACGTGTGTCCCGAGGAGTTTGACGTTTGTGATGAGCCTTTCAGTCATCGTATTCTCCAGTATTGTTCTCTGTTTATGGTTCTCCTCGGCTTGCTTTTTTGTCTCTCTCTTGTATTCTTGTCGTTCTTTATGATCAGTGTCCATTCAGGACGTAGACGATCATGGCTTTCTACAATTTCCCGTCTCTTTTCTTTCTCTTATTTCTCCTAAGCCCTGTTCCGCCATCCATTTACTGAAGCTCATTAAGTATGTGTTGACTTTCCTTGTCTCCCTTACGCTCTATAGTTCCCGTGAGTATCAAATTTTCCAAACTCTCCTTCCTCATTATATACCTCAGAAATATCAACTGTCTCTTACTAATGTTAAGTATTAGTTTCCTTTTTGTTTCCATTTTCTCCAAAACTTTATTACTCACATGTTTGGTCCACGGTATCCCCAGCATCCTTCTGTAGAACCACATTTCTGATATACGCGACCGAATAATAACGCTGGTAATAATGGGAATTCTTCATTTGAAATATTTCAAAATTTGTTTCTAAAACTTTATTTTTTTTATATCTCATTTCTTTACACCTTTTAACGTTCTAACACCTGTCAATTTACACCAATGCCGATTACCAAATTGTGAAGAAAGGTTAAATTTCTAATTACAAAAATTACAGTACTAGAGTGAGCTGAAAATTCCATAGGCTGATTATGGAGGAATGATGCTAGAACTGTGAAATCTTGCATGCATTATTTCCAACTCTTCTTATGAATAACTGCATTGTTTCTTTCCATCTGACTGTTCAAAGAAAACTGTTTATCCTGTTGATCAAAAAAAAGTTATCAACAGCAGATATCATCATTGTGATACTGCTTCCCAGCCAAGTATTTTTACATGTTGGGGAACAGATGATAATCAAATCAGAATAGTGAAGCTTTGAAATCAAAGCTGGAAAAGGGACGATTTTGCTACAACTAGTCACAAGTAGTTTTCTTTTGTAAACATATTTTGAAAACTAAAAGAAAATCAATTTATAAGTAAACAAACACAACAAATAAAAATCAAGTAGGATTTTATCAATTTCAAAATTTAATATAGATATCTATTTCTAAAATAAAAAATGAATGAAAAAGACACTTGTGTATATATGAAGGTGAGCTGAAAAGTTCATAGACTTACTCTGGAGGAGTGATACTAGAGCTGTGAAATCTTGCATACATTAATTCCAACTCTTCTTATTAAAAACTGCATTGTTTCTTTCCAGGTATTAAGGTGGACTAAAATGTTCATAGGCTGACTATGAATGGTGCTAGAGCTGTTAAATCTTTCCTGCATTACTACCAACCTTTTTTCTTAATAAATCTTTCTTTTGTTTCTTTCCGGGGAAACTGACATATGACTGTTCAAAGAAAACTTCAAAGTAACTAGTAGCGTATTCATTTGAAAAAGGAAAAAAATATGGCATCGTGGTGTTATCAAGTACTTGCAGAAAATACGGTTTATCCTCCAAGAACATTCATTCTGACTTGGTTGCTACATTAGGAGATGACACTTCATCTTTATCAACAGTGCAAAAGTGGACAGCTGAACTTACGAGATGACGCAAGGTCTTGAAAATGAGCGAAGATCTCGACGTCCTGCAGCTGCCACCATCAAGGAAAACGTTGATTAATAACAGGATATTGACAATAAATCAAGTAGCCGATGCTATTAGCATATCCCGTGAGAGTGTTGAGAATATTCTACACAATGAACTTCGCAAGACGAAGGTTTCTGCCCGGTGGGTGCCACGATTTTTGACACCTGGTCAAAAGCGCAACAGGTTGATCACATCATTGATATTGTTTGAAGTCTCGATCCGCCTTGTTTCCTTGAACGTTTCCTAACACAGAATATGTGTTGAATTCATCACTTTGAGTCAGAGACAAAGAGAGAATCCGTGCAGTGGAAACACCCTTCTTTACCTGATCCAAAGAAGGCCAAGGTCATTTGAACTGCGGAGAAGTTCAGTTTTGGGGGATGCCAAAGGCATTGTGTTTATTAACAATATTCAAAGGGGCCACTGCATCAATGGAGAGCATTATGCCAATTTGCTGAGGTAGTTACGAAAGGATATTATGACCAGACGCCCATAAAATCTGACGGACGGTGTCCTATTTAATCAGGAAAAAACTCAATTTGGCTGCTCCTGTGTAACTGCGGCTTTGAATTTCACTATTCTTCTGGTTTGGCCCCATCTGACTATCATCTGTTCCCCAACATGAAAAACCGCTTGGTTGCGAACCAGCATCTCAGTGATGATGACGTCATATCTTCAGTTGATGATTTTTCTGACCAACAACTTCATCGCCAATGGTATTTAAGCTGTGCGATATCGATGACAGAAGGGGAGATATTTTGATAAATAAACTTTATTTGGTCACATTCCATGAAAGTATCTTGGTTAGCCTATGAACTTTATAGCCGACTCTCGTATATCATAAAACACTGAAAGTTCGTAAAATGAAAACGAAAAGCAACGGAGATTTTTTAACACTTTCATGTGAAAGAAAATTGCTATTCCTGTCTCACGTAGGAGAAATTATGAAGTTTAACAAGGTTGCTTGTTTCTTTGTATCTTTTTTAATCCGTCACACTTACATAATACATGTAATAACAGAAAGACTTCAATTTAGAATAATAAAGTATTTAATTACGAAACGCAATTAAAATACATTAACTACAAAGAAATAAAGAGTAAACGGAAAGATTATTAATTACTTATCAGATAATACACGACTGCGTAGAGCTACTAAGAAAAGTACTAATTCGTCTTAAAACACGGGACACTCGACTTTAACGTCCGGGTTAGCACAATAGTCAAACACGTAATTGGGACCACCAGTCAGTGACATGATATCTCAATTTATAGTGAATGACGGTCTACATTTTCATTGTCTAGAGATTCACGTTCAAACTCCGGTGTCAGCAGTGACACTTTTCATTCATATATGACAGTATTTTAGGTGAAGTTACGTGTTCAAATACGTAAACAAAGAAGATGGAAACATTCAAAACTTAAGTTTCCATCTCTTTTTTTATAGTAAGGTTTACCCTGTACAAAGCCCAGAGGCCACTCGAGTTGGCGGGTTACGTTAAGGATAGTTTGCATGGATAGGAGAGAAGATAACGGTTGACTCTTGACTTGAACGGGTTAAGATTGTAGTGATCGGAGAAATTTCCTGTTGGAAGTCTGTCCTATAGTGCCCTCGTTCGCGGGAAGAAGCTGTTTGAATGGAAATTAATACTCGCTGATGCAATATGGAGGGAATGTGGTTGGTTTGCTACTATGTAAGTGGTATGGCGGGTCCTAGCCATGAAGGTCAGAGCTGGCGGAACCAACATATGCAGTTCGTCCGAACATTTTCCATGGTATTAGCAATAGAGTAGTGAGAGACTCACCACATTCCTCCTGTGAGAGAGAGGTTAGAGTGTGAAAAATAATTCTTCTCCCACAAGGACTCCGGGGACGCTTTTGAAATCACGACTGCAGAGTGAGGTCTGGGCAAGTCCTGCCCAAATATGACCACAGTACTCAATTTTCAGCCTGATCTGGCTCTTATAAATGTAAAGAATAGCATGAAGAGTCAGGTACTTACTGGAGTGGTACAGGAAGCCGATCATTTTACCTGCATCTTTGGCGATGGACCATACTACAGACGTTTATCCTTTTTATGGTGACTGTAGTGAAACAAATTCTCGATGTCTGTTTGGCATGTCCGTTTTCTTGTTTGCTTCAGAAATAAGTCAGGATAACAATGGTTAAAATGGTTCCGCTCTAGTCAGCTTTGCGCAGAGTTGGAACAACCAAAGAAAAATTTCTACTTAGCATTGGGAGATAACATTGTTATGCGATGTTCGTTTTCTTTTTCTTGGTTCAGAAGTTAGGGTAAGTCAGTTGTAGCATCGTTACTATGGCCGCGTTCAAGTCAGCCTTGTGCTGAGTTGGAACAACCAAAGAGAAAGCTTGACCTACTTCATAGCTTGTGGTTTTGGGGAGACACGTGCGAGTGGCATGCGTCAGAAATTTGTAAGAGAATTCAGTCATCCGTGGACAGAAGAAACTAACATTCGCCATTGGGAAGGCAATTGCCACGTGATTCACATCTTGGAGCGAAGAGGAGAATTAGCGTGAGGCAGGAAATGTTTGCCTTTTTATAGTTTTTAACAACGTTACCTAACGACGTTTTTTCCAAATCAAGTGTGGTAATCCTATTTACGGTTACTTTAATCTTAGCATCATGGGATTTTTTTTCTTTTCTTTTTTTATTATTCATTATTACTAATTTATTTATCGATTTTAATACATTTTCCCACAAAATGAATATATGCATAAGCAATTTATATGCGGAAGCGCTCGTTCTAAATATAAGCTAAGCGATCTTTTTGTCCAAGTCATTTAGTATCATTTTTCTTCCATTTAAAGCAATACGATCAATGAATTCTAATTATTTCCATTATTTATTTATTTATTTATTGTTTGTTTTAAAGTTAAAATCTTATTATCTGAATCATTATTTATGTAGTATAATCCCATCCTTCTCAGGTAGACACTCCTAGGTGACACGGACCGATATACACCTGATGAAGATCTGGGGACACAACAGACAAAACGATGTAATAACAACAAAGATGAGGATAATAGTCCGAATATCGGTATTATGTGCTATGCGTGATACACGCTTACATCGCTTTTTCGATACATGACTGACTAGGCAGATTTTTTTTCCCGCGGTATGTTGCCATTTCTTTCTGGGGTAGGCCAGTTGCCATCTAAGACTACAGAACCCAGTCTGTCCTGCTATTTACCAAGAAGACGAAGATTCATACCTTTTTCACGTATGCGAATATAATGGATTCGACTGGAATTCGAATTCCACTCTCACATTCCTAAATCCGAACTGCTATCCAGTACTCCGAAGAGTGCAAATAATGCTAACTCCTGACCCTAGAAATTCAGAAAGAAAATACAAAAAACAAGTTACTATAACATGATTCGTAATTTTGAATAATTTTAGATCTCTGTAGTTTCGAATTTTGTTCATTTTAAATTTAGTTTTTAAATTTAAAATAAAACTATTAAGTGTCGTTCGTCTTCACCTCATCAAAGCAAAAAAGAACAAAAAAAATATCTACAATGATCAATAATTTCATTTTTTTTTCCTTTTATTGTTTGGCTTACGGTCATATCACATTGAAACACCCTTTCTTGTACGATCACCGAAGATAAGCAACATCAATGTTGGTCACTAACTAGACGGGTGACCGCTTGTAATGGATAATGGTTACGAAATATTTATCGGAGAGCAGAGTTCCACAACCAGTTTGGTTCGTTATATTCACACAGGCAAATACCCTTGGGAAAGGTATGAATCCACCTCTTACCCCCACAACTATGGGTTAATTAGTAGGACTTGTATCACTAAACTATCTGATTATAAATAACCTGCAATTGGTTGATAAGCCATAGAAAACGGTTCCATTGTAATTTTTCAAATGAACTCTTCGCTATGGTACCCAGACTTTATGAATTTAAGCGTTGTTGGCAAAAAGGTCTCATCAGTTTACAGTTGAACTGGTTAGATGTAACGGTAAGTTTTATGCTAACAGTTTGTTTTCTCGCATTTCTTTCCTGTGGGACTTACTTCTTCCTCCATACTTTCCAGCCAAAAATTTAATTTTCTCCAAAAATTTAAACGCAACGTCAATCGTTATCTAATGTTCTCTTGGTTACTCTTCTATTGTACTCCGTCCTTAGTAATGTTTCTCTTTCTTTTTATTCTTTCCAACTCAGTAATCCCTTGGGTCTTAGTGGCTTTACTGCATTGCATGGGGTGAAATGACAACAAAATTCCATAAATGGGTAGGTCTTAATAAAATTGGTGGGGTGAACGATTCTTTAAAAGGTCAAAAAGTGTAAAATTAATAAAAGAAGTAGTTTTTAATAAGGACGTTATATTTTTTAATCATTTTACCTTAAGCAAGGTGATAATGCCACTAAGACGCACGGGAGTGAAAATAAAATGAAAATACTTTAGAAGAAGAAATCCAGAGCACAATCCTAAACAGGAAAAAAATGGATAAACCTCTGCTTCTGTTCAAAATACTGGGGAGGAGTGCAAACTGGGCGAATTGGTCTCACACGTTATTTTTAGTGATTACGATCCTCACTGGGCACTTCTCTATTGGTGATTTTATACCAGAATTGGGTTAACCTTCGAAACTAAATCTAATCGGTCTTTCTAATACCGCTTTCGTGCTGCTTAAGAGGATTAGTTTCCGTTGTCAGATGTTAATCATCTCCTGCTTTCAACCAAATATTGATCAAAGATACACGTTGAACAGCGAAAGCTAATATTTATTTAAGCTCGTCTTCAGCGTGTCATTGGGATCGAAATATTCAAAATAACAAATACATTGTTAACATATGCAGTTATTCATTAAGGGAAGTAAAAAAAAAAAAGGAGGCGTTTATATGAATTCAGTGAAAACAGAAACGGACGCTGACAATTCCAATTTGCCGAATGTACACGCGTGAAATTGTGAATTTGCATTAAGGAGATGACGTTCAAAAAAGGAACCGGGTTGGTTAGAGGAAGTTGAATGGAACGATGGGAAGGAAAGAACGGACTCCAGATTACACTCATGTAAACCGCATTTCATTGAACAATGCACAAAATAACAAATTAGGTTTAATTAAATGTTTTGCATTTGTTATTGATTCTGTGACTTATTTTCATGTGAACAAAGGAAAAAGATTGGTCTTTAAACTTAAATGTCTTATAAGTTCAACATTTTTCAAATTAACTTTGGACATGTATCTTTTTTTTAATTTATTTTCTTACCTCACTTTTCAATATTTTATCACCATACCTATCTTATTCTTACATGCTTTTCTGCTCATTTAAATTATTCAATTTCTCTTCTATTTAAATTTTCACACTTGTTCATATATATATATATATATATATATATATATATATATATATATATATATATATATATATATATATATATATATATATATATCCGAATGTAATGAGAAAGAAAATAATATATAAATTCTTACGTTCATAGCATTAATTCAAAAGAGGGCTCAATACCGATAGTAGAGCAATAATTATTTATTATATTTTTTTTCATATAGACAAAAACAATTTACTAACTTACAAAGATGCAACTTCGTTTCGGTGCATTTAATTGCGCTTCGACTGGTTCTCATCAACTAAATGCACCGAAAGTAAGTTGCATCTTTTTATCAAGTAAATTGTTTTTATCTATATGAAAAAGAAAAAGAATATATATATGTATATATATATATATATATATATATCTGTGTGTGTGTGTGCGTGTGTGTGTGTGTGTGTGTGTATACATAACACTAAACTAAATTGAGTTTCTTTTTCCAGGTTTTCAGATAAGACTTTTAGCCATCTTGACACCATTTGTTGTAAGAATCATTAAAATCCCTTTGAGTTATTCAGCTAGAAAGAGAACAGGTTAACATCATATTGTATCAGCCCCACTGTATTCCTAACTGGGCAATGATGAGAGGAAAAATATCATTCAGAACTTCAGTAAAGTTACTAACATTCATAGTCTGGCTTTTATCTTCAAAGTCCATTCAAGAACCATCAAGAGAACGGTGACTATATTTAAAAAAAGAGGGAACAGTGGAGAGGAAACTTAGGTCAGGAGGTCACAACAGGAAGAGGGATCATCATTTCAACTTAGAGCTACAGAGATAAATTAGAAAAGATCCAACTCAATTCATAAGACGTTAGGCAAGTGACAGAGAAGTTTCAGCTATGACAGTCCATATATGAACTTTATTTCAATACTTCATGAGCTTCCGATCATTAGCTATTATCGAAAGTACTTGCGTATTTAGGAAAAAGCTTATGCAGCTTATAATTTAAAAAAAACAAGTATCATAACATTCATCAAGTGTAGGTTAGTGGGTTAATGCATTTAAAAAATTTTGTTTGAGAAGGAATTTTGCCATTTTATATCATTAACTTTACTAATTGACTTTGTGTATGAATGATTCATTGTAATGTAATGTAACGCAATCGACATGGCCTGACGATTGCGTCTGAAACAGACTGTCGCCTCTAAGTATTGACATCTATGTTCACTTTTATATATATATATATATATATATATATATATATATATATATATATATGTTGTTGTGATGTCCATGCAAGACCATTTTGCCTATGTTACTAGACCTCCCGGAAACGAAGAGGTTTTATGCCTTTCGTTGATCTGTAACTTCCCCGAACTATAATACGATATCACTCTCTCTCTCTCTCTCTCTCTCTCTCTCTCTATATATATATATATATATATATATATATATATATATATATGTGTATGTATGTATCAT